>OZ022261.1:23754893-24292820 GCA_963978905.1 Trichostrongylus colubriformis | reverse complement strand
GACACCCAATCAGAAAAAATTTACCCCGATGTTATTTGCTGAAACTTCATTTCCCTAGCACATAAACCATGTTAACAGATGGAATGTTTCAATAGAAGAAGCTGTTGTTCCAACTGAAATCTTGTATAAGTGAAATCCTGCAACGAAACAGAAACTACTGTTCTGCAACGAAAACAGAAAACTCTAGTTTTCTGTTTCGTTGCAGGATTTCACTTATACAAGATTTCAGTTGGAACAACAGCTTCTTCTATTGAAACATTCCATCTGTTAACATGGTTTATGTGCTAGGGAAATGAAGTTTCAGCAAATAACATCGGGGTAAATTTTTCTGATTGGGTGTCCAGTTCATTCATTTCCTTATTGACCTTCAGTATTTAATGTAGGTTGGCATTATATGAGACGGTGATGTTCTGTCCAATCCACGTGCAACTTCTCATACATCTGTTGGTGAAGGTTTTAGACCCAAGAGCCGGCTCAACTCCATCGTAAACATGTGCGTGGCGTCATAGTTCTTTGTAGTCGGTCTTTGTCTTTTAGGCGATATGATGTTTCTTCTGATTGTTCCTTCATATGATGATTCTGATTCTTGTTATTCTTTGTTCTGTTTGTATCTTTTCTTTAGACTGTATTTAATGCACAAAGGCCTTTTTGCCTTAAACGAAACCTCCTTCTCACTGTACCTATGTATGTAGGACTTTGATCTGCGTCATCAAAATGTCTAGATATTAAATGTACCAATTGTAAGTTCGTAATTTTTCGCGATACTGTCCCGAGCTGTTTCTCTCACTTGATAAAATGATTCGAAGACTGACTGAGCTGTCTAGAACGATAACTGTATCTTTTACATGGATGATTTTAATCTAATACCATTTTGCTACTTGGGTTTGGCCTTTATTTTGAAAGCCTTAACAACACCAGCACAAATGTGATAATTTGGGAATCGTACTAAGCACGCTTGATATTTTTGCGAACTTTTGCGCAAAATAGAGCGAGGCGAAACCCATCTTATGATTATAAGGAGAGGATAACGCGCTCTCAATCATTTTCAATGAGAACGAAACGCGTTAGCATATAAATTGTGTCCCATATTGACATATTTGCGCAGTTCCCGCCATAGCAACCAATTCTGAGTGATGAGAGAATCAAGTTCTGTTACAATCACAAATTATAATTGGTTGGAAAGCGCGATGTATACCATATCCGCATACAGAACAGCCTTGACAGAATCAGAACCATGTGAATGGAAAGGATGTACTCGCATAGGTCGAATTTGGGGGCACGCCACTCTACATAATATGCTTGCACGACTAATTTATTCATCTTCAAAGCATCTTATTGCTATAACCAACACTGTTCATCAAGAAACGTGTTCAACAAAGCAATTAGACTAAGGCAACATGAATGAGATCATCTGCTATGAGAAGTGAGAGGTATCCTCATGAAACTGGTTTTCCTGTAGCACCTCCTGAAAAAGCACCGTCTAGATCAAACTACAACTATACTACACGTTTTGCGTACTAATTCTGTAATGACTGACTAGTGCGTGAAAGAATTAACTCACCTCTGTAGGTTCGTCGCCGATTTCCAGATTTCCATTTCCACAGCACACACATTCTCTTGTGCTTATACACTCCAAATGCACCCAAGTAAGGCAGCTGTCGCATTGAACCCAGTCAATAGGTGCATCATTTTTCCCTGGCTTCTCAGGTGGCTCCCTTCTGTCGCACACGGCGCAAAGATCCAGTTCCTCTCCATCTATGTCTTCAGGAATTAAAGCGGAGATGCCGTGTTTCTTTCTTCCAACACGTAATTCCGTTCTCTGAAATATACATTCAAATTGATTGTATGATATACTAAAAGCAATGCACTTACCTTCAACATCATATCAATCTGGCACCGGAAGCCTCCTTTACGAATTTGCTTCAAGGATTGGGGAGGACGGCCATCGAGATTTAGTTCTCTACGGAGAGGCAACTGTGTCGACGGCATTTCCTTATCTGAAATTTGAAAAGTACTTACAGAAATAGCATTAACAAAATGAATTACATACCGTATGTTAGCATTTCTAACACTGACTTTACTCCACGTTCTACTTTCTCCAACTTAAGCTGCGCCTCACTGCTTCCTTTAGTCACGAGCTTCCCAATATAGGCAGATAAATAATCAAACATCTGAAAAAAGCTAATCTATACGCTGAATCGAGGTAGTACTTGCAAATTACCCTTTCGGTTCGTATTCTTATATTCATACAAGTTTCCTTGCTCGTCTCTGTGGGGGTCTTTGGATCCATTGCATTGTTATTGACGTCCGAGTCACTGGATGAACTTAGCAGTGACGCGTCTTGAACGATGTTATCATCGTTATCATGAAAAGAGGTACCAGGTGCGGCTTCACGTTCTGGAAACAAACTTCAGTGATCTGAAAACTGAAATAAAGGACGTTCACTTACCGTCATGCAGAATCTGGAACAGATGTATATGTTTGCAGGATGTCCCTGCCTTGATGTTATCCGGGCACGAGTAAAATACAGCAAATGGACAGACATCGCATAATAAGCAATGATGTCCACTACCGGGTTTACAAGGGCAAGAGGCAGTTCTGACTGTGTATGTTCTTCCGCTGTTTGACTTTATCATCCATGTTGACATCGTTCTTCGCGTAATGAGGTAATCCGTTTCATGCTCAACGGCCTTCCTGTGCCTTCTTAAATTTTCCTTTTGACGAAATTTTCCTTCCATGAGATTTCTGGTGTCCTGAAAGAGATCAGTAGAATACGGTCATCGTGTCAAAATGCTTGAGCTCACCATGATCTCATGGTTCCTGACTGTGTCCGAAACGATATCAAGTAGAGCTTGCAATAAGGCGTCCATGCGCACGTTCGACATTCTGTTCAAGTACGAGTATTTCAGTAGGCGATGGAAGCGCTCGTTGAACATATTCGTGTTCATGATACTTGATAACCTCGCGTAGGGGGCCCATAATTCCTTCCTTGAAACGTAATTGTTTGAAAAGTACTCTTCAACCTCCTTAGCAGCTTGACCGTAGTTTCCCTCGCCAGACTGCAGATCACGCAGCCTCATGTAAAGGTGGGACAGGCACCTGTGCCATTCAGGTTTGTTCGGAACCGTGAAAAGCGATAGCAACGTTGCATGGATCTCCGTGTTCGTGCTCGTCCTTCCAGGAAACATGGTGTTAAACTTATCAAACACTGCACACTGGACGTGCCACGAGCATAACAGACGCTTTGTTCCTTTGGCGGCTTCAGGGAAAACCTCGAGAAACGAATTCCAAAATGTATTACAATTATCTGTCATGAAATATTTAGGACTCAGATCAGGGCATAGCTCGCTTACAATTTCGAAAAACTTATTGACTGCTTGTTTGTCCATGTTAGCGCTTAACATGTAAGCGGCGGGCAAACCTCTGCCGATATTGTCGACAACTATCAATGTAAGCAGCTTGAGATTATATCTACAAGCATTATGTGTGTCATCGAGACTAATTCCGATATTTCCATACTTCTTCAGCAATGATACCTGCAGCGGGGTGATGACGATTAAGCAGAAGCCAGTGCCGTCAGGACTTGAAGGTGGTGAAAAGCTTCTCAGACCGTCCTCTGGATCATTCTTGAAAAACCGTGTAGCGATTGATTCTAAATCATTGTCGCTGTATTTCCCTCTTTCTAAGCCCATGGACGAGAGAGTATTCCTGACGTCAGTTGTGGTTATCCAGTACAGACGTTCAGAGGGAATTGTATGCTCCATACGGATGGCTCTCGTAACGCTTGGGACGGAGAAACGTTTTTTCAGCAATGAACATATTTCCTTCTTATCAGCGTCAGACAACGGTAGTAGAGCTGCACTAACGAGATGACCAATATGCACGTCGCAGTATTCGACATCAATCGTACCACTGGCTTTATTTTCAACAGTCTAAAGAAGCACCGAACTACTACAAACATCGAAAAGTTGTGAATTTGAACGGCAAACTAACTTTCAGAAATGATGTGCACGCAAATCTATCTGTTTTGCTATGACCCCTTCTTTTAGAAGCATCGGTGCCCTTTTTCCTACGCGATCTATAATTAACTATCACTTCACTTCGCTTTAAACCATCAAAAAAGCAAACTTCTTAACCTGCGCAGTGATAAAAGTACTTTTGCTTTGATTAACAATAGTGCAAAAGGCGTACCGATTACATTTGTAGTATTTCGTCCTTATATCGCCATTCGTGATGCACGAGTAACACGACCAAGACGTTGTAGTGCGCATTTCTCGTTCTTCTTTCCAGATCTAAACGTTAAAACAGAATTTCATAGAGATCCTTGCGCTTAACTTTACTTTAATGTTGGAGAATGTCACCCACTATGAAATCCTCTCCATTTTCAAATCGTTTCCTCATTACTTCTCCATTGAAACTGTGCGTGTGAAATCAAGCTTTTAAAATCGTTAGTCGTGGTAGAGCACTGTGGGCACACAACACAATGACACCTCGTCTTAACATCCATACTGGAGTTGCTAAGTAGAGCAAAAGGTTCTCTGTGGTTTCTTAAACAACACATAGACTCCTCAAATTACGTAACATTTTGAAGGTCGAGCTGCTCACCTCGCCTTATGTTTAAGGACAGCATTTTTTGAAGGACCCTTGTAGTCGCACAAGGGGCAGTCAAACTTCAATGCACCGCTTGCTTCTTTCTCTCTTTCTTTCTTTTCCTTCTTTTCTTTCACTAATTGAACCGCAACATCCGATCCACAATCACCGTGATTCCTGCGCAGATGCCGCAAATAGTTATTGAACGACGTCATCGCATTTCCACAAAGTGAACACGACAATGTTTCCATATCTATAAAACGCCCTGTTGTGGTATCAAACTAAGGAACAAACACCCATCGAAAACAACGCCGCGCCCCAATGATGCACTTAGCTTGTCATTCTAAGATGATACTTGTCCGGCTTCTCCACAGTTTTCGCTCTTACAATCACAAAATGGAAAAACAATCGAACAAAATGTGTGCAATTATCGCTTGAAAGCAAATGGATAGATGAATATGAGAATACAGACATGTTCTTCATTCAAAAAATACTGCAATCATCAACTCACTTGCCAATGAATATGTAACTCGAAATCCTCGCGAAGTGACGGTTCCGCGACTCAAAGGTGAAACAGCCTAGATCACATCAAAATAACTACCATTCTACAGTTTCAGTTCTGAAAAACCTGGAAATCTATGCTAGCTCCGATGGCAGTCATCAACTCACTTGCCAATGAAAATGTGATTGCGAAATCCTCGCGAAATGACGGTTCCGCAGTTGAAAGATGAAACAGCCTGGAATCGTATCACATCAAAATAACATACCATTCTACAGCTTCAGTTCTGAAAAAAACCTGGAAATCTACGCTAGTTCCGATTACAGTCATCATCTCACTTACCAGTGAAAATGTGATTGCGAAATCCTCACCAAGTGACCGTTCCGCGGTTCAAAGGTGAAACAGTGCAGAATCGTATCACATCAAGATAACACTCTACAGCTTCAGTTCTGAAAAACCTCGAAATCTATGCTAGTTCTGATAACTTGAATCAAAGCAACAACAGTATGAAGGCATATAGGAAGACTAAGACCGCTCAACATAACATTCGATAGCGCATGCGCAGATAATGAAAACAACGCAAGAAGTAGTGAAAACTGAATCCGCATCTTCATAGAAAGAGGCAAATCCTGCATAAAATACACCATTGAGACAGAACACGTTCTGAAGAAAGTACACTCCAAAGAAAAGATTTTACAATAATAAGCAGCAAATGCAAAGGTAACGAGGAAAACTACTACTCCCAGTTAAAAGCAGATTAGCGGCATGAAGATTAGCGCGCTTGTAGGAGACAATATGCTCCAGTACGAAAGCCGCGACGCGACCGCACCGGGGAGAGCAATGTCACATTTTGCCGTTTAAGTTCTTCTCTTAAACTCAGCTGGTCCATCGTGCGCGTCTTCATTATTTTTCGCTTATGTGTAATTGGGATTGTTTTCGCGCGTTGGTTAATTTCCCAAGTAATATTACTCTATGGTGATATCTCTCTGTTCTTTATAGTGGCTAGAAAAATCCGTTGTGGTCATTGTGTTGCGCTACGGTGGTTTTCCTCCTGTCTTGTTGCTTTTTTCATCACTATTTTTTGCTAAGATTCTTTGTCAGTTGTCTATGATCCGAGGCTACTGTGCTGTCAGATTTTTTTCTTGATTCAATGAACCGTCATGGACTCTACTAGTGTCATATTTTTTAGTTCACCATCATACTCTATATATAAAGCAGAAGTTTGGTGTGTTTGTTTGTCTGTCTGTCTGTGTGTGTGTCTGTCTGTCTGTCTGTCCGCACCGCATAATATCTCGCGTCGCAGTAAAGCTGGGATCCTGAATTTTTGAGGTAATGTAGGGGTGTTAAGGGGACATCAATGGTGAGGGAACGGGAGTGATAGCAACTGATAAGGGCTGATAAGGAGCCTCGAAAGGCGAATGGCAGGAAATTCATATCTCGCGTCGCAGCAAAGCTGGGATCCTGAATTTTTAAAGTAATGTAGGGGTGGTAAGGGGGCATTAATGGTGAAGGAACGGAAGTGATAGCAACTGATAAGGGCTGATAAGGAGCCTCGAAAGGCGAATGGCGGGAAATTTATATCTCGCGTCGCAGCAAAGCTGGGATCCTGAATTTTTAAGGTAATGTAGGGGTGGTAAGGGGTCAATGGTGAGGGAACGGAAGTGATAGCAACTGATAAGGGCTGATAAGGAGCCTCGAAAGGCGAATGGCGACGCAGCTGTGTTGTGATGGGCCGGTAAGGAAAGGAGGCATTACCTAGGGATACACCGAGGGTACCCATGTCACTCCCACAGTCCAGCGTCAACCATTTACAACCTGTCTGCACCACATACACCCCTATCCCATTGTTATGATGTCTCAACTGAACTGCTGTCTGGAAAGGTCGGGCACGTTAGAATTGGGTAGGTGCTGACCTAAGCGCACAGAGCACATAAGAATTAGCCTAGCTCCGCCCACTGTGAGCGGGGCTTGCGCGGAAACTGCCGGTGTTCAATTTAGTCCACGCTCAGGTTCCAAAAATCAGGCAGGCTAGGAATGGACCTGTAGAGGTCGGGCAAGTTAGGGATGGGTTGGGGTAAGCCAAAATGTACGGAGCACATGAGAGGCAAGCTAAAACCGGAAGTTTGGTGTGTTTGTGTGTGTGTGTGCATGTGTCCGTTTTTTGTCACATAATCTACTCTCAACTCAATGGCAACGTGGAGAGGTCGGGCAAGTTGGGGATGGGTAGGGGTTGACCAAAGTGTGCGGAGCTCATTAAGGACTAAGCCTAGCTCCGCCCACCGTGAGCGGGGCTTGCGCATAAATGGTTGAAAAAATCGGCTAAATCAAGAGCGGGCGTGTAGGGATCGGGCAAGTTAAAGGCACCATTAGGGGTAAGGGAAAATTAAGATCTGGGAGTACATGTTCTCTGAAAACGAACCTTCTACTTCATGGGAGGTCATATATGGCGAAAATCGCATTAAAAGAACGCGGCTTGGGGTCTTATGGTGACCCCGCAGCTTGGCATGCCGTTATGCGGTTATGCGACCGGGGGAGTCGCCGTGGAGGGGCGAGACAACGATCGCGGCGGGTTGGTTCAGACTCTGGCCTGTCTTCAGTCCACTCCGGCTAGTGACGCAGAGGACGAGAGAGAGAACGGGGGTTTTCGGGCTCCTATTGCTCGGTTTATCCGCAGTTTTATGTCGTTCTTTCTCTACTAATACATTGCTGAGCACCTCTGCTTTGGTAATCCCCCGATTTGCCAAATATACCCCTCGCGGTGTCTTTAAGACTCGGTAGGGCCTCATCTCAAGTGTATCCTGGAGGGTCGCGCGAGTTAGGAGTGGGTAGGGGCTGACCTAAGCGTACAGAGCATATAAGAACTAAGCCTAGCTCCGCCCACCATGGGCGGGTCTTGCGCCGAAATCGATGAATAAACGGATTTAGGTCCTCGCTCAGGTGTTGGAAACCGGGCAAGTTAGGAAAGAGTCTGTTGAAGTCGCGCATGTGAGGACTGGGGAGGGACTGATCAAAGTAAAGGGAACACACAACAAGCAAATTAGGCACGGGCTGTGGAGGTCGGGCAGGTTAGTATTGGGTGGGGACCAAGTGTAGGGACCATATAAGTTCTAAGCCTAGCTCCGCCCATCATGGGGGGAGGGGCCTGCGCCGAAACCGATAGGTGCTCCAATTTAAGTCCTCGCCTGGGTTCCGAAAATCGGTACGGTCAGGAATGGAACTGCTCAGGTCGTGCGAGTAAGGAGTGGGTAGAGACTGACCAAATTGTAGAGAGCACACAAGGAGCAGAACGGGCCTGTAGAGGTAGGGCAAGTTAGGATAGCGTAGAGGAAAACATAAGTGTACGGAGCACATAAATTCTAAGCCTAGCTCCGCCCATCATGGGCTGAGCCGCGCCGAAATCGATGAATAAACGAATTCAGGTCTTCGCTCAAGTGCTGAAAATCGGGCAAGTTAGGAAAGGGTCGTTGAAGTCGCGCATGTAAGGACTGGGGACGGACTGACCAAAGTGAAGGATGCACACAACAAGCAAATAAGGCACGGGCCTGTGGAGGTCGAGCAGGTTAGGATTGGGTAGGGGTCATGTGTACGGAGCATATAAGTTTTAAGCTTAGCTCCGCCCACCATGGGCGGAGCCTGCGCCGAAACCGATGGGTACTCAAATCTATAAACCCTCGCATGGGTTCCGAAAATCGGGAAGGTCAGGAATGGGACTGCTCAGGTCGTGCGAGTAAGAACTGGATAGGGACAGACCAAAATGTAGGGAGCACGCAAGAAGCAAATTAGGTACGGGTGTGTGGAGGTCGGGCAAGTTAGGATTGGGTAGAGTCAACCCACCAAACTTATGTACTCTTTACACGTCAACTCCCTGTGTATAGAGTACATAAGTTCTAAGCCTAGCCCGGCCATAATTGCAATATTGGTACCACACTCACAAAGTGACTGTTTGTTCTCGGTTTCCATTAGGGAGTGGTGTGTTATTATCAGGTGTATCTCTCGACAATCAGTTAAGGTCAATGTTTCTTATAGAACTGATACATGCACGTCCTCTCGAAACTTTTAATCCTCAAAAGTCAACTACTACGGAGCGCCTCAGCGCTCACTATGAGACACCTCCAACTGCTGCCGCTCCTTTTAGCGTGGCGTCCCTCTGCGATTGTGCCTTACAAACTTGGATCAACGATGGGAAGAGGGTCTTCTTTCTTGGATTTTTTGACCGTTTCGATCCATCTTCCTTTGGTACTACTAAGTGCTTCAATTCTATTTTTGTGTTCGGATCGAATCCTGCCTTTCTTTGAAGGGGTTTTGCCTTCAGTGGGGAAGGGGTTACAGATGGGTGTGGTGCCTCTTAGTTTCAACCAAAGCCGATGATCGTTGGAGGTTTGCTCACAATATATACAAGCCGCATATTATCCGTTTCCTGCTGCAATGTGCGCTCCCTATACAAAAGGCCTATTCCTGCTGCAATGCGCGCGAAGCGCGCATGCGAAAGTCGGCTCGCCGCGCTAGCGGCGAGCCGAGAGTCGCTCTTCGCTACAAAGCAGAAAGCCCCAAAGCCACCCTGCCGGGGCGGCGAAGCCGCCCCTACGAGGATTGGCCGGCGAAGCCGGCCAATCCGAGTCCAGGAGGGTTGGCCGGCGTTAGCCGGCCAACCCGACTGGTCAATGAATAAATCACATAGTGATATTCTGCGCTGAAGTCGACCTCTGTGAAGCCTAAACGAAGCAAAAGCTTTCAATGAATTTCGCAATCAAGCAGTTGAAGATACTGTGTTTTTCAGACATTTACGTTATCAGAAGTATAAAAGTCGGCAGAGCAGGAAGTTACTCTGTCTCAGGCATCCTTTATCTTCAGTGTTTTGTGAATTACTTGGGCCGCCATCAGATTTCGCGATTTTGCGCATTTGCGATTTTGCAATGTCGCAGCTCCGCACCGAAGTTGCAGCAAAGCAAGATGTCAAAGTCGCAGCATTGCATGCGAGAACATATCGAAGTGAGTTAGTAAGGTACTATCAAAAAGGATAGCAGTAGCGCTCATGATAACGCTCTTTTTATAGGCAACTAGTCTATTTTTCTCTGAGATTATATTCGCGTCGCAATTTTTCAAATACTCGCATCGCGATTTAACTCCTTTTGGGTTGCTATCTTGTAAACTTGTGCAAGCTTTTCCGAATTTTCGAATGTTCTTTCCGTATCTCATCTGTTCAATCATTCCAAAGTGTCGCCTTAGGTCGAGGTTATCCTTCCTGCCTGTGTTGTGCCCTGGATTCCAAGCAGAATACACTTTCCTTCCCGCTTTCGCTTTGTGCTTTCGAGTTTCTTATAGATACCGATGATTTCACCTTTTGACAGCATTGGTGCTTCCACTTCTAATATTTGTTTCAGACACCTTTTCAAGCGCAACCTCCCCACAGTAATTGAAACTGGATCAAGGTGATAGCACTATGTCTATGGACAGTAAGTATTACAAGTGGATGTTTTTTATTTCGCACTCGATACTACGACCTTGAGATTGTGCAATGCCGCATCTTCACTTACGAAAGTGCGACGCCGCAAAATCGCAAAGTCGTCTGACGGCGGCTTTATACGTATTTAGTACCGGCTTCCTCGTTTTTTCCTTTCGATAGTCCATCAAACTCACTGGAGTATTTGTAGGTCATAGAAGGCAGGTCATGTAATGCATATAATCAGCGTGCGATAGGATTCTCGAATGTTTATCTGTTCAAAGTTAACGAATTAAGTTCTTAGTTATCTGTTTTACCAACATTTTCGCTGTTGGGCATGGCTAGGCGAGGTCTTCACATGCTTAAACACAATGACGTCTCGAATAAAGACAACACTGCTCGTGGTGTTGCAGAAAATGTAAGTTAGAACATTTGTGGATGTGATGTTAATAAGAAGGGAGGAGGGCCAGGAACTCCTTTCTTGTTAGGCATAGGTGAAATCCACTCCCCCAGCCCATACTTATCAGTTCGCACTCCCATCATTCCTCTTTATACGGTTATTTTGATTGTGCTGGCATGTGGAAAGTGCTTCGAAAATCTTATATCAATTTATTTTTTCCCATGCCGCAACCACTCGGCCACCTAACGCAACCCAACAACTGCAATGGCATCTTCTGGTCCACCATTTCAAGACAACCTAAGGGCAGATAGGCATTCGAGCAAATCCGCTCGCTATTCATTAGTAGTCATCAGGTGCGGACGCTGATTTCAATATGCCAACCTTTTTCCATGTTAGCCGAGCTGGCACCATTTGCACTAGTCTGACACAACGATTTTCTTCACCAAAATCGGTGAAACCTTCCATTTAGGGCAATTCAGCAATCTGAACATTTATCACGTCCATTACAGTCAACGGCGCGTCTGCTAGCTCCTGTACGATCACAAAAAGAAGTTTTATGCCATTCTGAGCTAAAAGGCGTTTGCGCTAAAAATGAATGTGATATTCGTGATGAAAAGCGACCCTCCATAACCAGTCGCAGCGCCCGGCTTTCGCCGGGCGATGCGACTGGTTATGTACAATCAACTACGTCAATTAGCGTCTGTACGATCACTAAAAGAAGTTTTATGCCATTCTGAACCAAAAGGCGTTAGCGCTAAAAATGAATGTGATATTCGTGATCAGGACATCGAATTATCCCTATGCGGGAGTTATCACCGATTCCGCGAAAAAAGTTGCGTTAAATTGGTGCACATGGTACTAATTTTGTGAAAAGCGATTAACGATTATTATTGGTGATTAAGGCCCAAGATTCTCTTTAGATGAGGTTTCAGTGATTTTTTTCTGCCCAACTACTGTTCTGCGGCTCCAACAGCCGTGTAGGGCCCGAAGATGCATACTGAACTGTACCATGAGTGATGTCGTTTTCAAAGAATAACTTTTTTTTTATGGAATCATGCATTTATGCACGATATTTTGCATCATTCGAAACGAGCTGATCTGCTCTGCAAAAAAATCATGTTTCTTTTTTTGCGCTGTTAGGATATAGACTGTCATGATTTAGACACCGTTACTGTTTTCTAGTGCTCTTCACATAGAAAGCCTTCTCCAACATGTGAACTAGTGAGCGATTAGAGCTTGTGATCTTCGAAGATGATCCCTGTCAGGCAATGGGAGGTTACGAGTAGATGCATATATTGCGGGTCAATGTGAGTTGGAGGATAGGGGATGGCGGAGGCGCAGTATGGCACAACATCTGTGCATTGCGCACTTGCGCCACACTCAAGAGGACGCAAAAGTCCTGCCATTACTTTGAAATACAAAATATGATTTAAAGTAATAGAAATGGAATTCTTCCTTCTTGTAGAGGTGAGTATGAACCTCAGTTTACCACATATTACGTCTACCCTAAAGCTCATATTGACCCTATTTCATCCACTTTGACTTTTTCGAGAGGTTATAATACGCATGAGGTAGTGACCTAATTGGACAGTCCTGACTGACACTCTTCCTCTAAATGCAGGTAATCAGCTGGCGGGTGGACATGATTCCACCTCTGGTGAGTCGGTACGAACATAGGCTTGGGACCACACTCTCCGTTTTCGAGTTACTATTTCCGCAGATGGCACTCGGTCGGTGCTTTTACTGCAAATCCTAATAATAATTTCCTGCAGTCCGATGGATTATAGATTGGTTCTTCCGACAACACCTTGGCTGGCCTGTCATTTTTTCACGAGAGTGTGAACTGGAGAACAGAATAGGTGATGGCCCTTTAGTGCGGGGTTAGATCTGCGAGAAATAATAAACTCTTCCCGCAATTATATTGTTTTCCTGATTTCTTCGGTGTAGGACATCACCATGAAAGAAAACCAAAGCTGATCTCTTTTTTTTCAGCAATGGCAATGTGGCGAAGAGTTCACTGCAGAACTTTGTAGAGGCAGTAGCTTGAAATGCTCGAATCTAGCAATGCTCAATTCTCTGCATGCTCCAATCTCAAGTCGTAAACCGATGAGACTGACTTCCGCTGGCTGAACCTCTCCCTTCTACGGATTGTTATCATAGACTCCCACTTCTCATATGCAACAACTGTTGTTACTGCGTGGGCGTGAGATTAGTGGAGGCGTTCCTAGTGGATATTATGGAGTTGTTAAGCATAGATGATTTTAAAAGTACGAATTTTGAGAAGTGTGCCAGAGCTGTACTACCATAATTTAAAAGATCGTGAACTCATCCACTGGCTGATTCTCACATCGTGGTACAATGATCACAGCTTATAATTAATTCCGAATGCTGCTGCAATCTAAACAAGCACAGAATATGGATGAGCGAGTGGGATTGGAGAGCATGTTCGGCCATTTATCTCTCTTCCCAAAACACAGATGTCGTAATTGACAGTTTTCAGAAAAATTTTCCAAGCAGTTTATTTAGAAGTAGTCTCAAAGTCAAGGGAACGAGTCATCAGAATCCGATTGATGTGCAGATTTTATCCGGTGTGACTCCTTCCTAAAAATAATACAACTTTGTTGATTCATCAGCGATGCAGAAAGCGACTGAGACGAGACACAGACCTCGAGTTTGCGACTGATTTCGTCAGCATGTTTGCAGATCTTCCTTACAACACAAGAGGGGTATGGTACTTTCTCAATGTCCCCACACAAGTCCTGTAAATAACAAAACATTCCTGACGTTCATTTTGACGATATCGGCTTCCTAGTTCCTTTCGAGACCATTCTCTGCGAGCAGGGAGTCGCACTTGCCATCATAGGGTGATGGTTTGGCCCTTTACTTTTATTTCTTCAAAATTATTGCGAGAAAAACTTTGTTTCGCTAAATGCATGCCAGTAGCAACCCGAGTGAAATGTCCTGTGCAAAACCAAACTCGGAAGGGAAAGGCCATTCGAATCACAAGTGCTGCGAAGTGATGAGCCATTCGATGAAAGTGAAGTGGTGTCATCGGGGAGGAAAACTAGAGGTGTGACAACTCAACCTATCGAGCTTATCGTTGTATAAAGTGTGTCAGCACGTAAGGAACTGTTGCCACGCTGTCATGGAACGGGAGAGGCGAAGAAGCGCCCTGTACCTCTGGGCTAACCGTTGTTTGGTATTTTCCGAAAACGGACGCAGTAAAGTAATGCGTTTCGTACAACTCAACCACCCATTTTAATAGGACGGACTCTACTGTATCATAAACCAAAAGTGTGGTTGCAGTGTTCCACATAGCCTTATGATATATACTTCTAGAAATTACCTTTATACCCTTTTCTAGCAGATGAACACACATTGCGTGTTTAGAAGAAGGTATTCTGTTTTTAGGAAAATCATGAGACGCTCTTTCGATGAGCACCGCAGAGCATGCGAGCAAGACACAAAATAGTACACTCGAAAGCAGCAAAGTTCTCATTCTCTGAAAAAAAGTTTTCAAACCAGTAGAAGTGTTTTTATGATCAGGCACGCCTCTCGCGCCATTTCTTCTAGCTTTCGGGAGGGTGGCGTGAAAAAAAAGCAATCATATTACTTGTCAAGGAAAGCCACTAGGAAGCAAGGCAATGAGTTTGTACCAATACCACCTGATAACTGCTTAGCGAAAAAGTTGTAGAGCTTCTACAAAAACAGCAAAAAAGGGTGCCTGATGACGTTTTGGATTCAGACGATCTTCACGTACTTTCAGTATCTGGATGCAACACCTACGACGCAGCTGGATCCAGTACACTGCGCAAAGAAATGTTCTTGGGGTTTCTGTGACGAACAGGTATTATTGAGCCAGTGTGGTGTGCCGTACAAAGCAAAAAGGTAAGGAGAAGGAGTTCATAGATGAGAGAGCTGACGTTGTGAACAATTTATCGGTTTATTTTATACCGGGAACTTTTCATTTGAAATCTGAAGCAAAACATATGTCTGCGATAACTTTTCTGAAGTGTTATGATGATATTATATGGAGAGGCGATGACGCATAAAACCATTCAAGTTCCTATCAAGAAAGGGACGAAATTAATTAAACCTGGATTCTGGTGTGGCGGGCTATGAGTAATGTTCTGCTTACAAAGAGACAAACTGTATGAATGTTTATGTCAATTATGTGTTTGTTCTTCAGTTCAACAAAATTACCCATAACATGGTTTCCATTCGGATGGCTACATTTGCCGCCGGATAATTCATCTCTGTTGAGAGTCCAGCAGACTCCAGTACTGCACTGGCACACTCTAAACGAATCACACTTTTTATCACGATCTGATTCGAGCAATATCATTCACTACGTTCGCAAAATCTTATTAGGAGGAGTTTAAGAGCCATTATACTTGTAGTTTTTACTGCTTCACTTTCTCCTTACTTTTCCGAAGTTTACTTTAGAAAGGTGAATAATTGGCAGATTCTCATTAACCTCCATGATATTGGCCCTGATCCGTATAAGGCGCTGCAGTTCTTTCTGGAACACCATTTTCCTTCTCATTATGAGCTCGCTGAAATTCATATGAAGGAGCATGTTATGGCCATCGAATGGAAACATAAGGCTTCATTTCATTTCCTAGACCGAAAGCGAACCTCGCCCGAGCTTTGTTTAGATGATGCATCCTCAAATTGACATTTTTGGGAAGACGACGATTCCTGCGAAAGGAATGCAATTTTGTAGCTCTCATTGTTCATGATAATGTTGTCATTTTCTGATACTGATTTCGCGGCATATGACACCGATCCTCTTGGCCTTTATCATATCGTTAGTCATACTACACATCACTCAATGAAATATACTTGCTCACCCTATAATTACAAAGTAGAGAAGTGTTCAAGCAACTGTTTTGTCTTCGGCATGGATGGTTCTATCAATAATACTGTAAAAAAATGAAAAGCATTTGCAAAGGAAATTCTAAAAAGTAAGCTGTTCATTGACAATTAAAAAGCAGCAAGTGTAAAAGGTGAGGATTGCAGGGAAACTGGAGGAAGGGGGATTGGATAAATGACTGTATTTTATTGATGATCACCTATTCAATGATTGACCAAGGTGGTGTTGGGCTGCCAGTAGACGGCACGGACTCAATTCGTCGATACACCAGAATTTTATGATGAAGGGTTTATCAATTATCTTCTTCACGAATAAGATGGTGATAGTGGTAGACGATCCTGAATCGACTCGAACTCCTTTTGTGGCTTGCGAGAGTCAGACGGGTGAAGCTATGTACTCCCTGTTCTTCATCTTTACCCGTGCAGCGGGAGCGCAGGCGATGAAACAGAATGTTAAAAGAGACGAAGAAGAAGAGAGAACATGTGATAACTTGGAGTTCGGGGAGTGAAGGCATTCTTTTCCTTCAGCTGGACGGGAGCCAGCTTCATAGCTGCTCTCACGTCCTCGTTGCTGACCCTGCCCAGCTGCGTCCGGACGCATGTCCGTTTCAACATTCTCATTTCCGCTGCGTGCAACTACCTTTCATGTACCTTTATATGAACCAGCATTTGCTTCCATATGGCATCGTGTTCTCACCACTGTTCGATACATCGTGCCCTCAAACGTCCTGGAGCACCTTCAACCTCACAGGATTCCGTGGATTCCCTTCTTCCTATCCATGCCAAGTTAATTCAGTCCTTCACTTCGTGATCCACCGTACCTACAGCGGCTAGATCACTCTCAAGGTATCGGAAGACCTCTATCGTTTTGGAAATTTCTTCTTGACGATCCACAATTCGCGTTCCTGTTTCCTTTCCGAGATAAAAAGAAAATTTAGAACGTCACTTTCCCTCTCATTTCAAACATAATCGCCCAAGATAGTTGAGACGACCATCACAGAAATCGCGAAGTAGGCCTGCTCGTGGAGGCAATTGGTCTTTCAGTCCTCACAGCATGTTTAAAAAAGCTTTTTGTGGACACTCTTCTATATTTTGCTCGCACAACCGTCTATATATGTAGTCGGTGCCACGCGGATTGCCAAGAGTGAAGAGGTCCTCAAACTTGGGTAATTAAACATTTATCCTAATAAGCGAAATCGATTACCAATCACAAGCGATACATAAACATTATTGATCATGAACATTTCCAGTATTGAGAAATACCTTCTTTATATGATGAGATTATCAGGAAGTACAAGGATATCATAAGTGATGTTCAAGAAATATTGGTTATAGTATCCAACTGGAATTGTACTCGAAGATATGAGAGGCTGGTAGATGAACATAGACCATTATAGGTAATAACTCAAAAGGCAAAGATTTAGAGTGTATAAGCCATTGAAATCGAAGTGATACCGAGAGGGAGTGATATAATGAGGCTAGAGTAATAAGTCATAAACATCGATACAGTAAGCTGATGACTGAATGAATCGTTGGAGGCTATATTCAGGAATACAAGAATTAATACGCTGATCCAAATTCCAAGTGAGAATTAGAGTAGTAATTCGTACTACTATTATATTAAGTTAATGAATAAGCGGTGAATTGATGGGAGCTAATAGCCAAGAATGTAAGAGATGATGAGTTGAAATAAAGCGAGTGCTGGCGATGAGGCTTGTAAGCCGAATACAGGCGTCCTGTAGGCGTTGACTCTTTAAAAGCGTCTGGACATCTGGCGCAGCTGCGCTGGAGTCAAGTTGCTTTTTCGCGCAACCCCACGATGTTTTGTCCTGTAATCTGCCATCGATTGCCTGTAATCGAAGTTACAGTTCTTGTACCGTTCTGCTCACAAAGATTACACAAATTGATTATAAAGCAAATGGTAAGTATGAACTGTATAATTGTAACCTCTGCATTCAGTAAAGACGACTTTTGTCGTCACTTTTTATATTTTTTCATGCTCAAGGTATGTCAATGGCATCGAAAAAAGGAATTAGATGTTGGAGATAAAAAGACTACATTGATCTGGAATGGACCAACAAGGTTTTGGTTGCTTGATAAAGTTATTGTTGGCTCATTTTTCTTCAGTCGGCATCTACCATCGACACTACCGTCCAACTGATGAACGGTAGTACTCTGCTGCTACCATGCTCAAGGTATGTCAATGGCATCGAAAAAAGGAATTTGATGTTGGAGATAAAAAGACTACCTTGATCTGGAATGGACCAACAAGGTTTTGGTTGCTTGATAAAGTTATTGTTGGCTCATTATTCTTCAGTCGGCATCTACCATCGACACTACCGTCCAACTGATGAACGGTAGTATTCTGAAAGGATCCATCAAAGTTATAAAGGCAACGTTTATGTCATTTAAGTGAAGACTATAATAATAAAGTTTTATGAAGAAGAGTCAAAGAATGGGGTGATATCGCAATGTTGTTAAATTCAAACACCCGAAGTATACCAGCGAAATGAGAATGTAGTAATTGTAGCAAAAATCCCTGATCATCTGCGCCCCTCTGAATGTTGTATTGGGTTGAGGAATAAGTCCCCGCGGTTTTTTTAAACCCCTTTAGCTTGTCAGCTCTACAAAATGGTACTAATTACTATTCAAATTGCTCAACTTTTTGCTGTTTTTAAGACTCACAAATGCAGTACTCGCAAAAGTGTGCACTTTGGTTATCTTCTCTTCCTCGCCTACCATCGAGATTGGAAAAGGTATGCATATATGCATCCGATAGACCTTTCTTTGCTCTATAAGATGATACCACTCTTCTTTTGTATCCTCTCACATTTTAGCATGTAGGAATAAACTTCCACCTGTTTTTCAATTCAAAATTGCATAATGAATATGAATTTCTTTGGCAGATTGTTTTGTAATATTCGATAGAACTCTTTTCGCTCTACAAGATAGTGTTCATGGTTTTTGTTCGAATTAATTTTTGCTATTTTTTAGATCATTTTAAAGTCGACGAAATCGAGCATTTTCGACCAGATGTGTCGAAAAACCTTGCTGAGGTCCGTTCGCTCTAGGTACCTGAGGGGATTCATATTGGGTGATGCCCCTGAGTATTCCATTTTTTCCAGGCTCCCAACATCCTTCGTTTTTAAGTACGAAAACGTGCCATTACCACTAAAAACGGGGTCTGAGGTATCAAAAATGACATTTGATCGCAGTGGCGTTGTCCGAGCAGCAACGCTCTGTGACTTCCATGAACCGAAGGGCCATCCTTAGAAAGCTTCCCACAAAAGACCTACCACGGAACCCACTCCACTGTCTTAAGCGGACATTGATACCGTAGGTGCTCTGAAGCCCGACTACGTCGACTCAAGGCTCCGTTTTTTTGAGGAGGGTGAAAGTAGAGAGTCTCAGCTTGTTCCTACTTTTATAGGAACATTTCGGGAATATTTTGTCCCAATACTTTTTTCTCTTTCGCTTCCGTATGTTTTGTATACTTGGCGGATGTGAGCCGTGAGCAAAATTACTCTTTTTTTTGGCACCCCCCCCCCGTATTTCTCTCATGATGTTTCCAAGCCCTGGATGCTGGCCAATGCCTCGACGCTTCCAGGAGCTGCAAAGTAAGTGGCATACGATAGTGAAAAGTGACGTAAACCACACAGTGTAGACCGTCGTGCACGCAAAAACGAGAGCATGGCCAGTGTGTATGTCATAAACTTTGATGTTTATGTTTACTGAAGTAGACAACAGCCCACATAATTATAATGAATAACAACAAAATCAGTGAAACATGAGAAACAACCTTGAAATAGCTGGTCACCAGCGGTCGAAATATGTAATATACATAAAAAGAGAGACAAGAACCAAAACAAGGAAAAAGAATACAATGTTGATGATGATGATAATGATGCCAAGCCGAGTGCTTTAAGGTCCTCCACACCATACAAAGCTCTGAAAATGTCCAGATCATTTTAAGGACTTGTTTTATATGGAAATGAAACGATACCACATCGAACGCTTTCGGCGTTGCCAAAAAAGATTCGGAAAGGCTTGTTTAAAATCGACGCGTTATGTGAACAAATCCCGATAACCTTATGATATTCACCATATAAGAATAATTGATAACAAAGTTTGAGCATATGAATCCTTCTGAAGGAAGCCACGGGGAGATGAGGCTACTGCGAGCAAAACACCCTTCTGAAATTCGCAGTTCTTCCATTGGTTTGCTTACGTAAACTTTAAATAATTTTGCCTGAAATCTTGGGAATCGCTTCAGGTATGGCATTTTCTGGTAAAAGCTCGTCCAAGACAGACGCCACATTTCCGAAACCTAATCTCTCGAAGAATTCGGCCATACAATACAGGTGAGAACAGCCCTGATACGGGCCAGCGAAGCTCTTTGTGTTTTTGCATATAATGTTTGTTTTGTCATGACAATTTATGTTTTTATTTGTATTATTTGTTTTCAAGAAGCGGATTAGAAATGAGGAAGCAGCTCTCACGAAGTCTTTTTGTCGTAACCGAAATAAGAATCCGTGACTTCCACCATGCATCTGCATGCTTTCCAATTCAAGAGAGACCACTATGTATAATGGAAGACGATGACGAAAGGCCTGACGTGATCGCTCTCGATGTGAGCCACTTCCAGAAGTTGTCCTTCTTAATTTGAAAAGCGTCCATACCTGACTGAGGAGTGTCCTAGAAGACTGACGTTTTTATGACTTGAAAGGTTTCTTTAGTAGAGTTCCAAATACGTTCATATTGGATTGAAAACTGCCCATCCAAAGTGGAAACGATCATATCGTCATCAGTGGAAATGCTATGACAATAAAGAGCAACTAGCTTAACACCAATGTGGTTTCTCTCCTGCAATGGAATTAAAACGTTTTCCGTGACCTCCTACGCCAATTAATTTCCGGAAGTTTACGTTTCATGAACACGTCATTTTGTGGACAAAAATTGTGATAATCCTAGGGCTTCATATTATGTCATCTTAACACTGCAAATTTTTGATTATAGGCATATGTTCTGACCATATGTCCGTTGTTAAGAATTCTTCACACTTCTGGTAGCAGTCATACGAAGTCTAGGTATATAAGGCCTCGATGTCACTTACGATGTCAACTCATTTATCATTTCACCATCCTCAGTCATTTTTTACACAAAGTTTATGAGAGCTTTGAGCTTCTCCTTTGAAGACTGACCAAGTGTTTCTCATGTGGTGATAATGGCAGACAATGATCTCCTTCTCTAACCAGTTCTCTTTACAAGCGATGTGTACATCCGCAGTGCGTCCTCAGTGCGTAGGAGAAATTACTGAAAAGGCGTGCTGATCAGAAATTGCACAAATTGATATAAAGTAAAAACCAAGCTTTGAAATTTCAGACAATGAAGTTCTCATTACTGATTTCATGTGCGCTGTGCGTCTTCATCATATGCTCCATTAAAATTTGCTTCATTTTTCTCTCGTCCTTCGTGAGCCCATACGGAGCATGCATTGAGAGGTTGGAAACCATGGGAGCAACGGCAGAAGCTTCATTGGTAATTACTGAACCATCAGTATACACATTAGGTTCCGCGCATCAGAGCAGATTGGGGGCAACAGGAGCAGAGTGGAATGCTTACGGGGTTAATGCTGTGCTGCGCATAGAGATGGGAATTCTCGCTATAAAAACAGAGTTAAGCTGCACTGTTCGCAATCACTTTGTTACGATTACTTTTTGGAACTGAGAAGCAGGTGGAGGCAAAATGTGTCTTGAAATTCTTTTACTGTAAGGTTGTCCGGAGAGTTCTCAGCGTTTTGTGTTACTATTTTTTGTACTCTCATTACTGACTAAAACTCATTCTCTTTTGCGTCTCAGCAGGAAATCCTGATGAGAACATTTTGCGTTATCTGATGGTATAATTGCTCACCATTGATTGGTAAACCCCCTTCTCCCAAGACTTTTGAGGCATATCACAAGAGCAACTTCGGACGATATTTTCTTCCCCTACGAATTGGGTCAATCCGCAGTCGACACAGCTCGACAAATTAACCATGTGTGGGCGCCCAATAGTGTCGGAGAAAGCATCGTGCGATAATGGTTCAACAATTCCGCTGTCCAGATTTCAGCCTTGAAGAAGAACCTCGTAGCGGTCCACCTAAAGCAATACCTGACGAGGATCTGAAGGCGTTTATGGAGGCTGACCCATCTAAAACAGCTCGAGAAATTGCAGAAAAGCCAGTCGTTGGCGAATTCACTGTTGCCAGTGTTCTGAAACGTTTGAGAAGGTGAGAAAACTCGACAAGTGGGTGCCCCACAATTTGGGTGACCGACAGAAGCTGGCACGTCTCGAGGTTTCTTCTTCACTGCTTTTGCACAACAGAACGACCCGTTTTCGGACCGAATTGTCACCTGTGATGAAAAGTGGATCATGTATGATAACAGAAGACGTTCCGTACAGTGATTGTATGCCGACGAACCACCGAGGCATTTTCCAAAACTGAATCCTCACGGAAAAACGGAAAAAGATTATGGTCACAGTGTGGTGGTCATCGGCTGGTGTGATCCACTATAAACTTTTCTCAACAAGCCAAACATCACAGCAGAGTCCTACTGTGAAGAAAACGACGAAATGTGCCGAAAATTGCGTCAGCTCAGCCAGCATTTGTCAACTGAGAGGGTCCGATTCTTTTGCATGACAACGCCCGCCCACTCGTTTCACAAATCGCTATCCATAAATTGAACGAATTGGGGGTTGAAGTTCTACCTCACTCACCATATTCTGCAGACCTTTCACCAACCGACTGCGACTAAACATTTTCAGCACTTCCTTGCTGAAATACTTCATCACTCAGGACCAGACAAAAAAGCCCTCATGGATTTCGTGGATTCTCGACCACCAGGGATTTATTATTTGATGGGATTTATCGACTGGTGTCACGTTGGCAAAAGTGTGCTGATGCGGAGGGTGCTTATTTCGCTTAAATCCGATGGAAATTAAGGAAGTTATGATCGTTTAAAGTGAAACATTAAAAACGTTGAGAGCTTTTCGGACAACCTACTACAATGAAATATTACTTCACTTCGAACTCACCTCGTTCTACACCAATGGCACCGACTAAGTTTAGCAAGATCTTATAAAATGATGGCCAATATTTATTCGATTATGATTAGCTTCAACTTCAACTTGACCACAAAGTGTGGGATTGAAAATGTGTTAAAAGCTGTTTACACTCCTTTATATGCTCCAGTTGAACTGCATTGCCCATAATCTAATAGTTGGGAACATTTTCCTTCTTCAGTAAGATACTTCCGATTCTCAGTAAGTGGCCCCGCCCACAGATGACCGTTCTACACAAGGAATGAAAAAGAGAATGAGCATCAACTACAGTCGATGCCTTATCAATGTAAGAAATGTCAGAGTGGCCATTTCTCCCGATAATGATTAGCGCGGATCCATAGTCAGCTTGCAGTGCAGGCGGTGGACCTACAAGAGAGCAGAAGCTAATTCGTAAGATTGCCCTTATTACAGAGTGTCTGTCAGATCGAATTTGCCGTATATGGAATGAAATGCGGCAACTCGGGTGTGGCCATAGACAAATTTAAGGAGAGTGGCTCTTTCTAGCTGCCTTCTGTACCAGTGATGAATCAACAGAGTATGGGACTGCTTTCAGGACCCTTTCACCAGAACGCGCTTGTGTTGGTTATTTGGAAAGGATATATTCGTTTCCTAGTTGCTTGAAGCTTTTCAGAAAAAAAAGTTTCAAAATTAATGTCTCACCACTGATTATTACCCCACATTGATTATTACTCTACAACTAGGTATTAGGAAAAGTAGAGTAGGAGCTGAGATCATTGCACAGCAATCTGAAGTTGAAGTTAAAACGAAGGAGTTTTATTTTTTTCATGGCATTAGTGAAATTACAGGCACGTACCACAGAACATCCTCTGTACTGAGATTCTGCTTTTAGATAGCTCCATCTACTCCTATGGCATCTAGGTGTTCGTAAAATACAAAGCGCGCTATGTCGAATATTTGCGAATATCGACTAATGCCCCTTCTACAATTTTTACAAAAGCTAAAAAAACATTCGGAGGTTCTTAGCATCTGTTGCAATCGAACACTTCATTTTGACGGGACCATCTTCCTTAGGAATTTGGTTTCCAATGTTACCACTCCTACAAAAAGAGCAGCCAAACACCCTCTCGCCGAGTTTGACTGTGAGGCCCTCAACAGACACTTTCGTGAGCTAGATAAATGCTTCTGGGTCACTACCAGGGTCAGGCTTCCATCAAGGAATCTTCTATAGAAGGCGTCGTATTTCGCACGCTAGGAGAGAGGTTGTGATCCCAAAGGTTTTCAGTGATAAATGAGATCTCTCAAGCTGACAATGAGGAAGCAAAGAGCAAAGGGGCAAAGATGATAAAAATGAGTAGTTGGATTCAGATCTAAAACTTATATTTAAGTTATCTTTCACTAAAAATCTCGAAGGATTTACAAAAAGAGGCACCCCGCAGATAAAAACAGGTTAGCACACAGAATTAGTTCCGATTTTAGTGGTAATCGATATTTCACACAAAATATAGCACATAATAATAGTTCTGATTTTAGTTGTAATCGATATTTTAGATTCCCTTTTGTAATTTAAAACTTGCCATGACTTCTTATTTGATCTTGCCCTCCAGGAGGAACCTGCATAAGCGAACGGAGCGATCTTTATTTGTTTTATAATTTTGAATCATACCACTGTTCCAGATGATTCGAAAATGTTATAGCATTTTACTGATTTGCCAATACCGCAACCACTCAGTCACCTAATGCAACCCTACGACTGCAATGGCATCTTCTGGTCCACCATTTCAAAACAACGTTAGGACAGATAGGCATGTTCGAGCAAATTCAGACGCTATTCATCAGTAGTCATTAGGTGCGGACGCTGATCTCAATATGCCAATCTTTTTCCACGTTTGCCGAGCTGACGCCATTTGCACTAGTCTGACGCAACGGTTTTTTCACCAAACCTTGCATGTATGGCAATTCAACGATCTTAACAATTATCACGTTCATCACATTCAACGGCGTCAGTTAACACCTGTACGATCACAAAAGGGAGTTTGATGCCACTCTTAAGCAGAAGGTGTTTGCCCTAGAAATTAATGTGATATTCGTGATCAGGACATCGAATTATCCGTATGCGGGAGTTGCTACCGATTTCGTGAGAAAAGCTGCTCTAAAATGGTACACATGATGCTAATTTAGTGAAAACGTGAATAGCGAATGCGATATTGGTAACTAACGCCCAATATTCTCTGTAGATTAGGTTTCAAAAAAATTTATTTCTTGCCCCACTAACTGTTTCTGGGGGTCCAGTAGTTGTGTAGGGCCCGAAAATGCATATTGAATTGTACCATGAGCGAAGTAGCTTTCATAGAAAACTTTTTTATATGAAATCATGCATTTATGCACTCAAAAGGAGTTGATCTGCTCTGCAAAAAAAGCATGCTCCTTTTCTGCGCTCTCTAGGATATAGACTGTCATGATTTAGACACCGTTCCCGTTTTCTAGTGCTCTACACATAACAAGCCTCCTTCCTGACATGTGAACCAGTAAGCAATTAGAGCTCCTGAACTTCGAGGATGATCCCTGTCAGACAAATGAATGTTACGAGTAGATACATATGTCGCGGGTCAATGTGAGTTGGAGGATAAGATGGGGGGGGGGAGGCGCAGTTTGACACAACATCTGTGCATTGCCCACCATTGCGCGACCCACCCCACAAAACGTAAAAAACCTGCCACGACTTTGTTTTCAAAATATAAATTTCGAAGTACGTACTTTGAAATGAGATTTCTTCTTGTAGAGGTGAGTATGAACCTTAGTTTACGCCATATTGCGTATTTATAGTACGCGTGATACTGTGACCTAGTTGGGCAGTCTTGACACACATTCGTCCTTTCTAGTGGCAGGTGACCAGCTGGCGGGTGGACATGAATCCAGGGTCAAGCGTCCAGATGAGGAAAGTTTTCGAAAAAATACGACCTTCCCCCCCAAAAGGGGGTCTCAATACGACCCCCCCCCCCCTTCTTTTACGTCTGTTATTGTTATTTTGGATGGATAATACCTAGGTTATATAAAGTCAAAAACCTGTTCATACGAAATGGTCGTTTACAACTCAAGTAAACTAATTTTCGAAGCTAGAGGATTCTTGACACGCGCCTCAGCGAAATATACACAAAAAGAGAGTAATCGGCGAGGAGTAGAGTAGTAAATAAAAATAGGAGAGTAGGGTAGTGAATAATCGACCTGAAGCGGGCATCATCGGTTTTTAACTTCGTTTCAGGCGACGTGCAACGCGGCGATCACGATGGAGCGCGGTATCCATACTAAATTCAAACATTTTGGAAATACTTCAAACTTGACCTAGAGCCCATCTTTCAAACACCTGTAAACTGTTTTCCTAATAACTCCTTTAGACCTATCTATTGGCCACTTACTTGCTCCAGTGGTTGCTTAGTTCTCGATATGGGTTTCCAGATGAGGATTTGATGAGGAAAATTTCGAAGTGTTTCACGGAAATGGCCATAACTTCCTTCAAACTTAACCATATGAGTTCGTTTTGGTGAAGCAGGGTCCGCTAGGATGTCGCTTTCGAATGATTACCTGACCATGTCATATCTTCAAAATGAAGGAAGTTAGTTTGAGGGAAGGTATCTTCAGAACGAAGCAAGAAAAATTCAAAAAAGCCAGTTGAGGAAAGCTTTTATTTCGAATTTGCGAGATCTTCCCACGAACCTTCCCAAAAATCGATTCATTGTTACTGAAATTTTTCCAGTATGCATCCTTCGCTCTCGGAGGCTTAGTGGGAAGGCGAAAAGCGTCGGTCAGCGTTTCTGTGGATGCGCCATGCATGAGGATTTCGTCCACATTCTCAATGAATACAAACGTTTTTCCGGTTTGCATAGTGGCCGCCAACACTAGATTACGTACTTGCGATCGTAGTAAGATATGGAAGAAGTCCATATCAGCTAATTTTCTGCTTTCATCCCATTGTTCCTGGAGTGTCCATCCACGGTGGTACCCGTTGATAGATATCGCTTTCCACGGCTTATCGGTGAATTCCGGAGGTGTATCTGTACGTGGTTTCGGTGTCAGCGGACCAACGAAAGAGTTATTGGTACTGGCCGGTTTTGTTGTGGATTGCGCCATGCATGAGGTTTCCATGATGATTAAGATAAACTAATTCTGAGTTCGAACCCATTTAGTCAATTTAATCACTTCTCCCCTTACACTTCAGACCCTTAGCCTGAGAAAATCTGCTGATCACTGCCTACCTCAACAATTACAACCCCCCCCCCCACCTAGCGGACCAAATACGACCCCCCCCCCTGTTGAGGATTCCTCAACGGAGGCTTGACCTTGCATGAATCCACCTCTGGTGAGTCGGTACGTAGCCTTGGGACCACACTCTCCGTTTTCGAGTTACTATTTCCGCAGATGGCGCCTGGTCGGTGCTTTCCCTGCAAATCCTAATAATCCTTTCCTGCAGTCCGATGGATTATAGATTGGATCTTCCAATAGCACCTTGGTTGGCTTGTCATTTTTTCACGAGAGTGTGAACTGGAGGACAAACTGGTGATGCTCCTTTGGCGTGGGATTAGATGTACGATAAATGAGAAATAATAAACTCTCCAAATTATTTTGTTCTCTTGATTTCTTCAGTGTAGGTCACCACCATGGAAAAAAAACGAAGCTGATTTGTTTTCTTTCAGCTGAATGGCAATGTGACGAAGCGTTCACTGCAGAACTCTGTAGAGGCAGTAGCATGAAATGCTCGAATCTAGCAATGCTCAGTTCTCCGCGTGCTCCAACAGCAAGTCGAAAATCCATCAGTCTGACCTCCGCTGGCAATACCTCTCCCTTCTACGGATTGTTATCATAGACTCCCACTTCTCATATGCAACAACTGTTGTTACTGCGTGGGCGTGAGATTGGTGGAGGCGTTCCTAGTGGATATTATGGAGTTGTTAAGCATAAATGATTTTAAAAGTACCATTCTTGACTGAAGTGTGCCAGAGATGTACTACCATCATTTGAGAGATCATGAACTCATCCACTGGCTGATACTCACAGGTACAATGAATATAACTATTTTCTATGCTTCTGCAATCTAAACAAATGGATGGGAATATGGATGAGTGCGTGGGATTAGAGAGCATATTCGGCCATTTATCTCTCTTCCCGAAAAACAAATGTTTCGCGATTAACAGTTTTCAGAAAAAGTTTCCAAGCAGTTTATTCAGAAGTAGTCTCAAAGTCAAGGGAACGAGTCATCAGAATTCGATTGATGTGCAGATTTCATCTGGTGTGACTCCTTCCTAAAAGTAATCCAACTTTTTTGATGCATCAGCGATACAGAAAACGATTGAGACGAGACACAGACCTTGAGTTTGCGATTGATTTCGTCAGCATGTTTGCAGATCTTCCTTACAACACAAGAGGGGTATGGTACTTTCTCAATGTCCCCACACAAGTCCTGTAAATAACAAAACATTCCTGACGTTCATTTTGACGATATCGGCTTCCTAGTTCCTTTCGAGACCATTCTCTGCGAGCAGGGAGTCGCACTTGCCATCATAGGGTGATGGTTTGGCCCTTTGCTTTTATTTCTTCAAAATTATTGCGAGAAAAACTTTGTTTCGCTAAAAGCATGCCAGTAGCAACCCGAGTGAAATGTCGTGTGCAAAACCAAATTCAGAAGGGAAAGGCCATTCGAATCACAAGTGCTGCGAAGTGATGAGCCATTCGATGAAAGTTAAGTGGTGTCATCGGGGAGGAAATCTAGTGGTGTGACAACTCAACCTATCGAGCCTATCGTTGTATAATGTGTGTCAGCACGTAAGGAACTGTTGCCACGCTGTCATGGAACGGGAGAGGCGAAGAAGCGCCCTGTCCCTCTGGGCTAACCGTTGTTTGGCATTCTCCGAAAACGGACGCAGTAAAGTAATGCGTTTCGTACAACTCAACCACCCATTTTTAATAGCACGGACTCTACTGTATCATAAACCAAATGTGTGGTTGCAGTGTTCCACATAGCCTTATGATATATACTTCTAGAAATTACCTTTATACCCTCTTCTAGCAGATGAACACATATTGCGTGTTTAGAAAAAGGTATTCGGTTTTTAAGGAAATCGTGAGACGCTCTTTCGATGAGCACCGCAGAGCATGCGAGCAAGACACAAAATAGTACACTCGAAAGCAGTAAAAATCTCATTCTCTGAAAAAAAGTTTTCAAACCAGTAGAAGTGTTTTTATGATCAGGCACGCCTCTCGCGCCATTTCTTCTAGCTTTCGGGAGGGTGGCGTGAAAAAAAAGCAATCATATTACTTGTCAAGGAAAGCCACCTTAGCGAAAAAGTTGTAGAGCTTCTACAGAAACAGCAAAAAAGAGTGCCTGATGACGTTTAGGATTCAGACGATCTTCACGAATTTCCAGTATCTGGATGCAACACCTACGCCACAGCTGGTTCCAGTACACTGCGCAAAGAAATGTTCTTGGGGTTTCTGTGACGAGCAGGTACTATTGAGCCAGTGTGGTGTGCTGTACAAAGCAAAAAGGTAAGAGAAGGAGTTCATAGATGAGAGAGCTGACGTTGTGAACAATTTATCGCTTCATTTTATACCGGGAACTTTTCATTTGAAATCTGAAGCAAAACATATGTCTGCGATAACTTTTCTGAAGTGTTGTGATGATATTATATGGAGAGGCGATGACGCATAAAACCATTCAAGTTCCTGTCAAGAAAGGGACGAAATTAATTAAACCTGGATTCTGGTGTGGTGGGCTATGAGTAATGTCCTGCTTACAAATAGACAAACTGTATGAATGTTTATGTCAATTATGTGTTTGTTCTTCAGTTCAACAAAATTACCCATCACATGGTTTCTAATTGGATGGCTACATTTGACGCCGGATAAGTCATCTCTGTTGAGAGTCTAGCAGAATCCAGTACTGCGCTGGCACACTCTAAACGAATCACACTTTTAATCACGATCTGATCCGAGCAATATCATTCACTACGTTCCCAAAATCTTATTAGGAGGAGTTTAAGAGCCATTATATTTGTAGTTTTTACTGCTTCACTTTCTCCTTACTTTTCCGAAGTTTACTTTAGCAAGGTGAATAACTGGCAGATTAATGATTCTCATTAACCTCCGTGATATTGGCCCTGATCCGTGTAAGGCGCTGCAGTTCTTTCTGGTACACCATTTTCCTTCTCATTATGAGCTCGCTGGAATTCATATGAAGGAGCATGTTATGGCCATCGAATGGAAACATAAGGCTTCATTTCATTTCCTAGACCGGAAGCGAACCTCGCCCGAGCTTTGTTTAGATGATGCATCCTCAAATTGACATTTTTGGGAAGACGACGATTCATGCGAAAGGAAGGCAATTTTGTAGCTCTCATTGTTCATGATAATGTTGTCATTTTCTGATACTGATTTCGCGGCATATGACACCGATCCTCTTGGCCTTCTCAAATGTCACCATTATCATATCGCTAGTCATACTCCACATCACTCAATGAAATATACTTGCTCACCCTATAATTAAAAAGTAAAGAAGTGTTTAAGCAATTGTTTTGTCATCGGCATGGATGGTTCTATCAATAATACTACTGTAAAAAATAAAAGGCATTTCGTGCAAAGGAATCTCTTAAAAGTAAGCTGTTTATTGACAAATAAAAAGCTGGAGGAAGGATGAGTGTATAATAAGTAACACTGTATTTTATTGGTGATCACTTATTCAAGGAGTGACCAAGGTAGTGTTGAACTGCCAGTAGACGGTCCGGATTCAGTTCGTCGATGCACCAGGATTGGGTGATGAAGGGCTATTAATGATCTTCTACACGCATAAGATGGTGATAGTGGTAGACGATCGTGGTTCGACTCGAACTCCTTTTCTGGCTTGCAAGAATCAGACGGATGAAGCTATGAACTCCCTGTTCTCCATCTTTACCCTGCCAGCGGGAGCGCAGGCGAATGAAGATAGGATAGCAAAAGAGGAAGAAGAGTGAACAAGTGATCATCCAGAGTACAGGGCTGTTGTACGAGTGAAGGTACTCTCGGAGCCAACTCCACGATTGCTCTCACGTCCTCTTTGCTGACCCTGTCCAGTCGCGTTCAACCTCAAGCCCATTCCAACATTCCCATTTCCGGCTACCTTTCATGTACTTTTATATGGACCAGCATTTGCTCCTATATGGCATCGTGTTTCTATATGGCATCGTGTTCTTACCACTGTTCCGTACATCTTGCCCTTGAGTGTACTGGAGCACGTTCGACCTCACAAAATTCCAGTGAATTCCCCTCTTTCTATTTGTGCCGAATTTATTCGGGCCTTCACTTCCTGGTCCACCGTACCTACAGTAGCTAGATTACTCTCAAGATACGGAAGTCGTCTACCACCTAGGTAATTTCCCCGTGCCCATCCTGAACCAGAGTTCATGTCTCCCTTAGAAGTTGAGTGGAACATAGCAGAACGTCACTTTCCCTCTTATTCCAAGTACTCAAGAAAGTCCCTCAAGATTGAGACGTACCTCATAGGGAACACGAAATGGGCGTGCTCGTGCAGAACCACTTTTCCAGTGGGACCAATATGACGTGGTCACTATCACAGATGGGTGGAATGTAAAGGGGTCGTCGACCACGGTTCAAGGGAGTTTGCGCATCTTCATGGAGGCAGTAGCATGGAATATTCGAATCTAGCAATGCTCAGTTTCTTCTGCATCAACGAGTCGAAGAAGTCTCAAAGAAAGCGGTTATCGAAGAGCCTGGACTAACGTCATCCAAACTAAATCCTTTCGGCAGAATCTCTGCCTCCCGGCTTGGTTGACATACACTATCAACTCTTCCCTCCAGTGACTGTGTGTTGGAACAAGCATTTCGTCTACAAATGCGTGGACGTTGGAATGGCATAGACGTCCGTAGTGAACTTTGGAGTTTCAATGATTTGATGATCTCATCCGATGCCCAGTTGATCATAGCATCGTCAGATGTAGACCATAGCTTATAATTGGTTTCTACTGGGTTCTACCACGATCTAAAAAGGAGTGCAGTAGTAAGAGTATGATTGAATGCGTGAGATTTGAGTAATTTTTTTGATTCATGTTTCGCTCTCCCTTCGTAAAAACAGAAGCTTCGTGATAAACAATCTTCAGATTTTTTTTTCTGAACAGTTTATTGCGGTGTGGTCTCAAAATCCAAGTCATGTACGGATGTCTTCTGCAGAGAATCCTGTCTGAAATTTCCAGACTTTGTTGATTTCATCAGAGGAACAGAAGGTAGTAAGGATGAGTAAGGATCAGAAACCGACCTGGAGTCTGCGAATGACCTCGTCTGCATTTTCGCGGATCCATCGTGCAATGTTCAAAAAAGGCTCATTCCTACACTCTCCCTGTAAGTAGAGTATCATTCTTTGACGACATCGGTATCCTCAAACTCTCCCAGATGCCATGTACTACCAGTAGGTGGGTTTATTGCGGCCATTACGAAAAGATGCATATACTCTTCTCTCTTATACTTTCAACCCTGAATTACTAGGTTGTCCGGAAAGTTTTCGGACTGAAGTCGGAAAACATTGTGTAGTTAGTAACTTTATTAACATCGTGCACCGTGGATTTTGGAGTATTCGTAAGGTCTGAAGTTGGCGTGCAGAATGGTTAGGTCGAGCCCTACAGGTAGCGAGCACGAGCCGTTTATTCTATGTGTCGAAATTTCTCGAGCGATTCGTCACCTTTGACGAACTGGTGGTACCAGTAGAAGCACGTAGAGCTACAGGAGGCTTGCCCCTTTATTGCTTCCTGCAGGAAGCGATAGGCCTCGTTCGCGGATCGGCCGGAGCCGTTTGTAGAAACAGGGCTGGTCTGTAGAGCATCTCCTTGTCATCCATTGCGAAGGTGCTACTGGAGACAAGAGACGATCTGTCACACATGCTGCTGACAGGTACAAATACCGGACAGGAAACACAAATCCCTCAAGTTGGGTCCGCTCACAACATCGTGTGACAAAGATATGTTGTTTTGAATCCTACCATGCATTTAGTCCGAAAACTTTCCGGACAACCTAATACTTCAACTAAAGAGCATGACAACAGCAAAATGAGCTAAACGGACGGTACACTGGCCAACAGAAGTGTGTTGTTACGCCAACACCGCAGATCTCCCATTTGCCATCGCTATGGTCAAGCATGCTTATTCACTCAGAAGGTTCAATGCAAACCCGCAGACAAGCCTCATTCCTACATTACGAGTACCGCACTTCCCTGCAATGTGTGCAAAGAGGCGTAGCAGAACTACCGGCCCCATCCCCCAGCTCTCGACTGCCTAATCTCTGTTTCCCAGCGTCAGGTATGGGCGGAGTGTGAGGTCGTCTTTCTTCCGGTGAAGGGGTCGTAATCCTAGGAGTCAGCAAAGTGCTAAGGGATGGCCGGTGGTATTTTACAAAGGAACCTAGCGTCGATGCAAGATTTGTGTAGTACGACCTCTTGTCCTGCAGTGGAAAAGAACCTTGATGAAAGTATTAAAGTGTAGGGTAAAGTGTACGCAACTGTAGGCGCGTTGTTGTGGACCGGGATATATGTAGGGTCGAGGCAAAGGAGTATTTCTTTACCTTCGAAGATTTCTGGGCTATTTTTTGTGCTATAGTTCCGATAACGGATGCATCAATTAATGCTGTTCAACCAGCAACTACCTGTTTTATTCGAGCGAATTCCCGGTTGTGTGGCCCTGTGCTATGTATGAAGATGGTCTAGAAATTACCAGTATTTAGTCTTTCGGTATTATCCGGGATGTTCAGCAGAAGAACGCATATTTCGTGGTCAAAACCAAACAGCTAGCATGTGAAGAAGGCGCAAAAAGGGCTTTTTAGAGCACCAGTGTTTTCATTCTCTGAAAGTACGTTCCCTAAAACCTGGAATTGTGATTTTATGATTTGCACATTCAAGCACGCCTCCTCAGTCACTCCTTGCAACCTGAGAGGGCGGCCCCGATGAAGACAAGGAAAGGGGTTGGGAGGCAAAACAATGGATTCCTGGGAACACGACGAAATTATAGTTCATGGACGAATTGTAAAGCTACTGAAGATTCAGCCAAACCGTGCGTCAGGGAACGTGGTGACTTCAAACGGTTCGCGTGTGTTTTCAATCCTTACGAAGCAAAGACATGTCCTTTATATTCAGAGCATTGCGAAAAGAAGTGATCCTAGGGGGCTTTCTGCCAGGGGAATATGTGCTTATTGATTAACTACATTTATGTAATATGAGGAGTGTGGTGCGTGGCGCAAGACGTAGCGCAAGACAAAGAGGAAAGGAAAAAGAGTTTTCGGCATGAGAGCTGACTCTGCGAATAAGTTGTCGGCCTTATATAGCAGGGATTTTTCATTATAAACGAAGCAAAACATATGTCTACAATGACCTTTCTGGAGTGCTATGATGATATCATATCGGGGCACGATGACTCCTAAGGACTTCCATTCAAATTCTCTTTCCAAATTGACGAAATAGTTAAGCGTGAATTCTTCTGAAAGAGTCAATGACGTGGTGCTTTCAGAGAAATGTTTTGCTCTCTTTTAGGAGATGAGCATCATTATTGCTAAAACGTTCTTCAGTTCAACAACGATGCCCATGATATAGCTTCAATACAATTTTTAACTCTTTTTTATGTACGACCAAAAAGTTTGTACATTTTCGCTTCTGTCTGTTATTCAGCTCAATGCACTATAATGATCAACTTGATGTTGATGTACTTTAGTTTTGATCCATCAGTATAGTACGACATTCAATTAGTTCCGACGAATATAAGGAGGAGACAAAGTCTTTGGAGTTCGTAATTTTTACTGTTCCACTTTCTCTTTGCTTTTCTGAAGTGGTCGTCAGAAATGTGAATTATTGGAGAACAGGGGATCCTCTCAACCTCAGCCAGTTAGGGTTTTGAGACGTTTTCTCAAGTACATACCTGCATCATCATTTTTCTTCTCATAATGAGCTCGTTGCAATTCATGTGCTGGAGCATGCCTTTGAGATTTCGAAGAAAGAACAAAACTTCGCTTATTGATCAGAACGGAAGGGATCTCGCTCACAGCACTGTCTTGGTGATGCATCCTCAAACTGACAACTTTGGGAAGACGACAGTTCATGCGAAAGGTGGGCAGAATTTTTCAGTTGCTGACTTCCTGCATATGACACTGCCCCTCCTGGCCTTCTCAAATGTCTCCATTATCATATCGTTAGTCATACTGCACATCATTCAACCAAGGATGCTGCTCACCCCTTCATTAAAATGAAAGGCCATCCAAGCAACATGGTTTGCCTTTGATGGATGTTTTATCCACTGTGAACAATGAACGACCTTTTTCTCGAGTGACTTCCTCGAAGAATTAAATTATAAAGGATGTGTGTATGGTATATGACTTTGCGTTTTATTGTTATTCATCCATACAAGGTGTGATCAAGGTAATGTTCGTCTGCCAGTGGCCGGCCCACGCTCGTTTCGTGGTCGCTACACCAAAGCTGAGTGATGGATGGTTCATTGTTGATCATCCGCACACATGATTTGATGCTGGTAGTGGAAGATCACAATTCGTCGAACTCCCTTAGTGGCTTGCGAAAGCGCAGGTGGGCAAAGCTACATATGATTCAACAGGTGATAACTCGGAGTTTAGGGATGCTGTGCGAAAGGCGGTGTTCGTCTTCTTCTCCTTGGCGCGATTCCCACACCGTTGCAGGGTTCGCTGCTACTGACAGACGCCACCACTTGCTCCTATTCAAGGCATCCTATGCGGTGGCTTTGACTTTGGAGAAATCACCCTCATCACATTTTACATTTACATTTATTACATGTTATAAAACATGTGAGGAAAGATTATAAGAACACAGACAACAGAAATTGTACCAACAACTCGTTGGCAATGGGAAATGATTATAGTGTTAGTTTGCACTTCGGAAGTAATGGGAGACTGCACTTTTAAACTTTCTAAAAGAAGGAGGTATTGTCATAGTCTTGCTGATTTTTAGATATTGCATACCCGCGCGGAATGTGAAGAAGTGCGTCCTATAGCTAGATGAGGTCGCCGAATCTGAAGCTTGAACTTTTCCCCTCTAGTCTGAGATGGAACTAGTTTGAAAAATGATGATTTGTCCAGTTCCATGCGGTTGAAAAGAATATTGTATACCATAAGAATGTCATTTTTCGGTCTTCTTAAATGCAACGGATCTAAGTTGAGCATTTTGTTTCTAATGAATCCCCGAGGGATACTGCTATAAACAAAGCCAAGCGCCCTAATGAAAAGCTTCCTCGAGAAGTTATTTTGTATCTTTTCTAATTTATCAATGCCTGCTTTCTTGTGAGGATAGAAGACAGATGTACCATACTCCAATACTGATCGAACGTATATTTTGTATGCTCTCAAAAGTAGCTGTGGGTTCGTAGACTTAAATGCCTTGAACAATAAGTACACTCTCTGCTCCGCCTTAGCGACCAAATTATTCAAATGTTCCTCAAATCTGAGTTTTGAATCAACAAGAAAGCCCAGATCCCTGACTACATCTGCCGTATCGAGAAGTGTTTGACCAATACGGTACTGTCTTCTCGGATTAGATTCACCTAAATGAAGCACTTTAGTTTTGCTGACAGAAAGCGGAAGCTTATTGGTATCAGTCCAGAGAACAATAGCATCAAATGCCTTCTGTAACATAGAAAATTCAGTGGGCTCAACTGTATAGTAAACCTTCAGATCATCTGCAAACATTTTGATCTTAACGTCAAGTTTCTCAATTTCATGTGGCAAATCGAATGTGTATATGTTAAATAGGATGGGAGACAATACACTACCTTGGGGCACTCCGCTGGGAGCCTGCTTAATGGAGGAAAAAGACCCATTATCCTTCACTTGGAATGAGCGTCGCTTCAGAAATTCATCTATCCATTTAATAATCCTACTGTGAATGCCAATTTGCGTGAGTTTACCTATTAAAAAGGAGTGGTCCACTTTATCAAAAGCTTTCTCAAAGTCAAAGTATATAACGTCTACATTTTTCTTGTCATCTAGTTCTGAAGTCCAATCATTCATAGCTTCTAACATCAGCGTCACCGTGGATTTTTTTGCTCTGAAACCGTGCTGATGGTTGGATATAATGGAATTCGAATCCAAATGATTAACAATGATTTCCTTGACTATTTTTTCAAACAGTCTGCAGAACAGCGATGTTATACTCACAGGCCTATAATTATTAGGATCGCAGTGGGGCGGCTTTTTCTTAATTGGTATGACGTATGCATGCCTCCAGCTATCAGGGACATAGTCTTGAAAAAACATCAAGTTGAATAGGAACTCGAGGGGGTACGAGATAATACCTGCTATCTCCTTGATGAAACACCAAGGTATACCATCCGGCGTAAGAGAGGTACTACTCCCCCATTTAGAAATAAGCTGAAATATTTGGTGGCGACTAAACCAAACAGAATCTCCCATTGGAGCAATGATATCCCTTCCTGAGTCTTGAAATGTGTCGTAACGGTTTTTCACATAAACTTTCTCAAAGGCATTTGCTAGTGCCTCAGCTTCATCCACATCTGTAACAACTACAGTCCCGTTTTCACCTCTGAGTTCACTTACTCCTTCCTTCCTATGAATACGGAAGTTTAAAAACTTGTAAAAAGCTGACTTATTCCTGGACCCCATGACTTTTTTCTCTACAAACGTATTGTACTTTAGCAACTTTCTTTCAAACCTAGCTGAGATGAGCTTAAATTTCTGCCAATCTTCTTGCTGATTTGTGGCGATAGCGTTTCTATATGCCTTTATTTTTGCATTGTATGTTGTAGCAAGGTGAAGTGGTAATTGCGGCCACTTGATGGCAGATTTTCGAAAGGGAACGAAAAGAGTGATACAGTGTTTCAAGATAAAAATAAACATTTCATACATTTTACCTACATCGCCACAATTATGAAAGGAGCCTATCCAATCGATCCCACTGAGATAAGCATTAATCGCTTTATAGTCGGCTTTCTTATAATCGCGGCTTAATGTAAACTTGTGACGTTCGAATAAGCCTAGGAGGCAAAATACTATTGAGGCATGATCACTATTGCCCACTGGTGCGGTGAATGAGTGTCCCACGACATTGCATCCCTTCAATGGACGTCCACGTGACCGCTCACTATTCAGACCTTCACTTCCTGATCCAACACACCTACAGCGGCTAGATTACTTTCAAGGTATCGGAAGACCACCATCATTTTGGAGATTTTTTATGACGATCCACAACTCGCATTCCTGTTTTCCCTAGGAATCAAGTTGAAGATGACAGAACGTCACTTTACCTCTAATTTCAAACATTACCGCCTAAGATATGTAGTTGAGATGAGCCTCATAGGAAACAGGAAATGGGTGGAAAATTCATTTTCAGTGATGGAGATGGCAATGTCTGTATTACAGATGTGATGAAATCCAGAGGGGTGGCTGACTTGGTCCCCGGGGGTTTGCGAATCATTACAACATGTCTGAAAAATCTTATTCAATATTTTTAGTTTTCATGCTTGAAGGCATATTCCGCAATAACCGAATGAGTCGATTTACCTTCTTGGGGGAGTAGATTCTTGAGTAATTATTGGGGCTGCATCTTTTTCGTGCCTTCACGGTGCACCATCAAGGCATTACACCTGCTTTACCCTACTCCTACCCCACCAATTTGCTCAGTTGACCAATAAAGCTCAAGTAGGTGGTGTCGGAGTGGGTTCGCGCAGGCGTAGCAAACCCAGACAATGCGAGAAAGGTGCAGCCTGAAGGATCAGGATCAATACCCAAGGATCTACTGTTCCAAGAAAGTAGGTCGACTTTTCTGATTATCGCGAAGTGTGCCTTTAAGGTGTGTCAATGGCATCGAAAAAAGGAATCTGATGATGGATCGATTAAAATACCACATTGATCTAAATGAACCGGTATTCGAGGTTTTGTTAGATAAAGTAATTGTTGGCTCATTATTCTTCAGTAGATATCTACCATCGTTACTACAGTCCAACTGATGAACAGTATTCTGAAGGGATTTATCGAAGTTATAAAGCAAAATTTTGTAAATTCAGTGAAGAAAACTCCAATATTAAAGTTTTACGAAGAAGAGTCAAGCAATGGAGTAGCATCGCAATGTAGCTACACCCCAAACACCCGCAGTATACTCGTGAAGTGCAAATGCACTAATTGCAGCCGAAATTCCTGATCATCTGTACCGCTCTGGTTGTAATTCTATTCAGTACATGTGAAGTCGCTGTTATCCGTGCAGACACCTACTTTCTGGCTATATTTCTTTTATGACGTTTCTAAGCCTTGGATGCTGACCAATGCCTCAACGCTTCCAAGAACTACAAAGTAAGTGGCACTCGATAGTGAAAGATTGACGTGAACACGTAGTGCAGCCTGCCGTGCACGCGAAAACGAGCATAGCCACTGTGTGTTTTATAAGTTTTAATGTCAATTTATGCTTATTGAAGTGGACAACGGCCCACGTTATTGTAATAGATAAAACCAAAATCAATGAAAGATCAGAAACTACCATGAAATACATAGGTCACCTGCGTGGGGAATAGTATACCTAAAAAGAGAGACAGCGGCAAAAACAAAGAAAAAGAATACAATAATGAACGATAATAGGGATTTCTCTAATACCACATCACCCCTAATGCTGTCTTTAAGTGAGACTGAGATGACGTGGTCATTATCACAGATGTGATGAAATGCAGAGGGGAGGCCGACCACGGTGCTAGGAGGTTTGCACATCCTTACAGCATGTTTAAAAGTTCTTGTTTAATATTTTTTGTTTACGTGTTTGAGGTACGTCAATGGCATCGAAAAAGGAATCTGATATGGGTTGATAATAAGAGCGCATTGATCTGAAATGGACCGATATCAAAGGTTGTGCTTGTTTAATAAAGTTGTTGTTGGCTCATTATTCCTCAGTCTTCAGCCATCGACATTTTAGTCCAGCTGATGAACAGTATTCCGGAAGAATCCATCAATGTTATGAAGGTAATTTCGGTGTTCGGTGAAGAATAATCAAATACTAAAGTTTCATGAAGAAAAGTCAACGAATGAAGTGTTATCGCAATGTAGCTACACCTCAAATACTCGAAGTATCCAGTGAAGTGACATTGAAGTAACTGTCACCGAAATCCCTGATCATCTGCATCCCTCTCATTGCAAATCTTCCAGCGCATGGGGAGTTGCTGTCATCCGTGCAGGCACCTATTTTCTTGTTATAAAGGGGGTGCCAAAAAAGAGTAATTTCTTCTCCTTTAGCAATCCTACTTTAGTGGAAATTCAGCAAATTCAAACGAGGTATTTCCATGCCCAAATTTAAGGACAGACCTCACTCTATCACTGAACTCCGTAACAGCTTTCTGCACGGGCAGGACCGGGAGCTTGTTCCGAGTGAACATGATGTGTCACCACAACACGGCCAAATCCGAGATTTCGTCACTCTCGTACACAATCTTGCTGAGGTCCGTTCACTCTGGGTACCTGAGGGCATTCATATTGGGTGGAGCGCTTGATTGTTCCGTTTTTTCCAGGCTCCCAGCGTCCTTCGTTTCCAAGAACGAAAACGTGCTATTATTACTGAAAACCCTTCGGATGGGGTGTTTGAGGCATGAAAAATGACACTTCGGATCATAGCAGCGTTGTCGGAGCAGCAAGGGCTCTGTGACTTCCATGAAGCAAAAGGGCAATCTTCAGGAAGATTTCCACAAGAGATTCACCACGGAAGGTGGCTCTGCTGTTTGAGACGGACCCTGATGCCGTACGAGCTCTATGGCCCGACTGTGCCGACTGAAGGCTCCATGTTTTTATGACGGTGAAAGTAGTGAATCTCAGCTTGCTCCTGTTTCTGAAGGTGCATTTGGGGAATATCTTGCCTCAATACTTTTATGTCTTTCGCTTTCGTATGTTTCGTATACTTGGCGGATGTGAGCCGTGAGCAAAATTACTCTTTTTTGGCACCTCCTGTATTTCTCTTATGATGTTTCTAAGCCATGAATGCTGACCAATGCCTCGACGCTTCCAGGAGCTGCAAAGTAAGTGGCATACGATAGTGAAAAGTGACGTAAACCACACAGTGCAGCCCATCGTGCACTCGAAAACGAGGATGATCATTGTGTATGTTATAAACTTTAATGTTTACGTTTATTGGAGTTGACAACAGCCCACGTAATTATAATGGATAACACCAAAATCAGTGAAACGTCGGAAACAACCTTGATATAGCTGGTCACCAGCGTGGGAATTATGTAATATACTTAAAAAGAGAGACGAGAACAAAAACAAGAAGAAAGAATACAATGACGATGATGATAATAATAATGATCCCAAGTCGAGTGCTATAGGGTTCTCCACAACTATACAAAGCTCTGAAAATACCTCAAAGATCCTTCAAGGATTTGCTTCTTATGAAAATGAAACGATACCACATCGAACACTTTCGGCTTAGCCACAAAAGATTCGGAAAGGCTTGTTTAAAGACGCGTTATCAAACAAAACACGATTACCTCATGGTATTCACCATACAGGGGTAATTGATAACAAAGTTTGCAGTTTTTGCACTGGTTTGCTTACGTGAACTTCAAATATTTGTGCCCGAAATCTTGGGAATGGCTTCGGGTAAACCAATTTCCAGTATCAGCTAATCCAAAGCAGAGCCACATTTCCGGAATTATTCTCTCAAGGAATGCCGTCATACAATACAGGTGAGAACAGCCCTGATACATGCCTGCAGAGGTTTTTGTGTTTTTGCTTATAATGTTTGTTTTAACGTGATAATTTATGTTTTTGCTTAATTTACATGTTTTTTAAGAAGTGGATTGGAAATGAGGAAGCAGCTCTTACGAAGTCTTTTGCCTTAACAAAAATAAGAATCCGTGACTTCAACCATTCATCTGTCTTCTCTCCAGTTCGAGAGAGACCACAGTTCACATTGTGCAGGCGAAGTATGATGGAAGACGATGACGAGAGGCTTGAAGCCCTCGCTCTCGATGTGAGCCACTTGGGTAGCTGTCTTTCTTGATTTGAAAAGCGTCCATACTGATTTGAGGAGTGTCCTAGAATATTGACGTATCCATGACTTGAAAAGCGTCTTTAGTGGTTCTCAAAGCGTCCATAATGAATTGCATAGCCCATCCAAAGTGGAAACGATCATATCGCCATGGGTGGAAATGGTATGATAATAAAGAGCAATTGGCTTATGGCTTCTCTCCTCCGATGGAATTAGAACATTTCCTGTGACTTATATGTTTGACTACGCCAATATAATCCGAACATTCACGTTTAATGAAGACGTCATTTTGTGGACAAAATTTGTGATAATCCTAGCGCTTCATATTATATCGTCTTAACACCGTAAATCTTTGATTATAGGCATATGTTTTGACCGTATGTCCGTTCTAAAGAATTCTTCACACTTCTGGTAGCAGTCATACGAAGTCTAGGTATATAAGGCCTCGATATCACTTACGATGTCAACTCATTTATCATTTCACCATCCTCAGTCATTTTTTACAACAAAGTTTATGAGAGCTTGTGCTTCTCCTTTGAAGATTGACCAAGTGCTTCTCATGTGGTGATAATGGAAGACAATGATCTCCTTCTCTGACCATTTCTCTTTAAAAGCGATGTGTACATCCGCAGTGCGTCCTCAGTGGGTAAGAGAAATTACTGAAAAGTCGTGCTGATCAGAAATTGCACAAGTTGATATAAAGTAAAAATCAACCTTTGAAATTTCAGACAATGAAGTTCTCATTACTGATTTCATGTGCGCTTTGCATCTTCATCATATGCTCCATTAAATTTTGCTTCATTTTTTCTTTCGTCCATTCGTGAGCCCATACGGAGCATGCATTGAGAAGCTGGAAACCATGGGAGTAACGGCAGAAGCTTCATTGGTAATTACTAAACCATTAGTATACACATTAGGTTTCGCGCATCAGTGCAAGTTTTGACCGCGCTAGATGGCCCGTTGGTGATGGTAATGCGCGCAACAGGGATGTGGGCAGGGTGGCATGCTTACGTGGTTAGCGCTGTGCTGCGCATAGAGATTCTCGCTACTAAAAAAGAGTTAAGCCGCACTGTTCGCATTCATTTAGTTGCGATTATTCTTCTTGGAACAGCACAGAGGAAGGGAAGGCAAAACTTGTCTTGAAATTCTTTTACTATGTGGCTGTCCGGAAAGTTCTTAGCGTTTTGTGTTACTATTTTCTGTACATTCATTGCTCATAAAAAACTCTCTTGCGTCTTAGTAACATTAGGTTATCCCAAAAGTCTTGTCGTATTTTTCCAAAAAAATCAGTGACTCTTGTTCACTTCGAGGCAGGTCCAGGCGGTTCAGGAATATGGTAGAACGTTCCCTAAGCTTTCTAGGAAAATTCATATTGCCACCAGATCCCGTGGAGAAAGCTACAATGCCCGTTGTCGATACCCACCCAACTCGCGGTGTCATCTATGATGAGCGGTCTTGCGGCACCAAAACGACGGAAGCTTGCCACTCCATCAACCCTGCATTGGGCAAGGGATGTGTGAGCTAGGAGACCGTGCGCCGCTGGTTCATCAGCTTCAGCAACGGCGAGATTGACATGAAAGACAAACCAGGCCAGGGACTGTGCTGGTTCTGGGACGCGGAAGGAATGCTTTTCCGTGAGGTGCTGGTACAAGGCGAGACAGTCACCGCTACCGTATGCACCCACCAGCTCCAGCAGCTCGCCGTCGCTGTTCGAGAAAAGCGCTGAAAAAGGTCCGCGGTCACCCTCCTACATGACGACGCCCGCTCCAATTTCCTCCGATTTCGCAAAAAGTGCCCAGGCCAAGCTACAGGAGCTCGGCTGGGATATCCTGCCTCACCCGCCATACACTCCAGAAATTGCCCTTTCTGACCAACACCTTACCCATCCTCTCGAATCCTTCCTGACCAAGAGAAAATTCATTGTTTATGACTTGCTTGCGAAAGCGATCGCTGACTTATTCGACTCTCAGAACCCAGAGTTCTGGGAGGAGGGAATCAACGATTTTCCTATAAAGTAGCAGAGGGTTGCCGATAACAATGGTCACTTCGTTGTTGCCTAATTGTTATTTGTTGGACGAAAAAAAAAGTGATGATCGAAAAAAAATACGACAAGACTTTTGGGACAACTTAATACATCCTGAAGAGAATTTTCTGCGTTATCTGATGGTATAACTGCCGTTTCACCATTGCTTGATATTTCCTGCCCCTTTTTTTCCAAGACTTTTTGGAGCATATAAAAATAGCAACATCTGACGCTAAATTAACCAGGTGTGGGGGCCCAATGGTGTTGGAGAAAGCACCGTGCGATAATGGTTCAATAATTCTCTTCTGACGATTTTAGCCTTGAAGATGAACCTTGTAGCGGTGGACCTGAAGCAATACCTGACGAGGATGTGAAGGCGTTTATTGAGGCTAACCCATCCCAAACAGTTCGAGGGATTGCAGAAAAGCTAGGTGTTGGGAAGTCCAATGTTGCTGATGGTCTGTATGGTATTGGGAAGATGAAAAAACTCAACAAGCGGTGCTCTACAATTTGGGTGACCGGCAAGAATTGGCACGTCTCGAAGTTTCTTCTTCACGTGGATCATGTAGATAGCAGGAGGCGTTCCGGACAGTGGTTGTATGCACGAACCACCGGGGCAATTTCAAAAACTGAATCCTCACGGAAAAAGATTATGGTCACAGAGTGGTGGTCATCGGCTTGTGTGATCCACTATAAGTTTTTCTCACCAGACCAAACCATCACAGCAGAGTCTTACTGTGAAGAAATCGATGAAATGTACCGAAAATTGCTTCAGCTGCAGCCAGCACTACAATACCGCTCACATTTTTTGAAAAATCGACGGTGGGCGACGGATTGGATTAAACGGCACAAACCGTCGCACCTTCATAACTTCGTTAAAAATGGATAAAATGGGAAAAAAGTTAGAAGCGTTGGATTCGTCTCAATGTGTCGAATTCAAAGACCCATGAGATGTCGAATATTGATAAGTAGGTGACCAGCTCCTCGGTAAAAGCTGCAAAGATTTCTTTAATTTCACCCTCAGGCAAGGCTCCAACTTTTTTCGGCTTGCATTCGCATGTTCAATTGTTGCTCGCCCATGTTCTGCACAAACATCGTTTTTTAGTGGGTTATCTTCAAGTTTCAGGATACTTTTCAGCACGAAATTTTCACAAAGTTTTTAAGCTGATTTCGTCAGAATCGGTGGACAAGTTGAGAAGATAACTCACCTATCATAGACTACTGGTTACGTACTGCAAGTATTACCTTGAGTATTAGTATTACTTCCGAATTACAGGCAAGCGCTTCTTCTGTGATGAAGCTTCAAACATCGGTAAACGGCGTACTTTGAACGCTGGATAATTTCCCTTCTCTTTCCTAAAATGACATTTTGATCAATGAAAATCGCATAAGGTCTTCGAATACAACATCCTAAACTTCCAGAAAATGAAAGCGGCATTCAAACAATGCACAGAATCATGTATTAAAAAAGATGTTAATTGCACATGAAAGTATGAATGTGGACGTACACTCATTAATTCCAGACTGATTATCCAGTGTATACTGATGTATCCAGTGTTAAAAATGCTGTTCATCGGTCTTGAGATCATCTCACTGCGAAAGTTTTGAACTTTTACCATTGTTCTTGTATTCTTTTCAAGCCTTGTCGGCTCCAACGCCGCATGCTGACACCCCTTAATTACTGTGCAACGCTCAGCACAGATGAGGTCAGTAATACCGAGCGGTATTATCACATCACATGAATGCACACTATTGACCTTCAGAACCGCTTACTATTCTTACTCAGTGATCCCCCCCAGTCCCCTTCTTTTCAGGGGACTGGAGGGCCAGTTTGCTTTAATAACCGGTCGGAAGGATGCAGGAGCACACAACTCATCACGAACACACGTTTGCAAAAGTTGCATGCACCAGAGGATTCGAACCCCTACGAATCATTACTTCAAGAGTGCCTGCGAACAGCGGTCACTCGGGCTGCGCAATCCATCCGCTTGTTAAGGTAACTCTGTTTCCGAGCATAGTCATAACGGACAGAGTGTGTTGGCATATGGAAACTCTCACAGTTGGTTTCAATGAACAGTACCACCGACTCGTTAGAACAAGCGCGCTGCGGAATTATCACGTGAAGTTTCCCACATAATTGTGTTTCTGGTATCAATGCACACAATGCAGAAATTGCTCATTCAAATGATAAATACACAAAGTAGAAATTCGTAATCACCGATCTATGATAAGCTGTTAAAACAGAAAATCACTCACAAAAGTTTAAGTCGTACAACACACTGTATAATATATTTGAAGAAACTCTCCATAAAAAAACTACCGTCTAAGCTAAACTGTACAAGGCTGCGAACCAGCTCCTTTGGTTCGAAGGGACAGTAAGCGGTTCTGAAGGTCAATAGTGTGCATTCATGTGATGTGATAATACCGCTAGGTATTGCTGACCTCATCTGTGCTGAGCGTTGCACAGAAATTAAGCGGTCAGCATGCGGCGTTGGAGCCGACAAGGCTTGAAAAGAATACAAGAACAATGGTAAAAGTTCAAAACTTTCGCAGTGAGATGATCTCAAGACCGATGAACAGCATTTTTGACACTGGATACATCAGTATACACTGGATAATCAGTCTGGAATTAATGAGTGTACGTCCACATTCGTACTTTCATGTGCAATTAACAACTTTTTAATTCATGATTCTGTGCATTGTTTGAATGCCGCTTTCATTTTCTGGAAGTTTAGGATGTTGTATTCGAAGACCTTACGCGATTTTCATTGATCAAAATTTTATTTTAGGAAAGAGAAGGGAAATTATCCAGCGCTCAAAGTACGCCGTTTACCGATTTTTGAAGCTTTATCACAGAAGAAGCGCAAATGAAGAAAAGTCAATTACAATTGTTAAAATTGCAACAATTAAAAAAATGGTCCGTTTCGCCTCTTAACCTCAAACGAACCATTGTCTTCACCAACCCCCGAGGCTCCTCAGTGAGGTGGGGTTGGTGAAAAAATATGAGTGATTAATAATCTAATGTATTCAGAGAGAAAAAGAGGAGTTAGAAGGTTAGAAAGTAGTGAAAAGAGAGAAGTGAAGTAAACAATAGATAGAGTAGAGAAAAAGAGCAGAGAAAGAAAGTCAAAGGGAAGGAGATGATGGAATGAGAAGAGAAAGAGTAGAAAGGTTAAAATATAGTAGAAATATAAAGAGAGTTAAAGCGTTGGAGAAAAACTATAGAAATGTAATAAAAAAGGAAAAAGTAAGTAAAAATGAACAATGAAATGAAGAAATTAGGCCAATAGATATGAAATTGCTACGTTTGATACGCAGCCACGATTATGTCATGTTTTTGGCTGTGGAGCAACGAATAATACAAGTGTGAGCATATATATGTATATATAAATGAAATACTATATTACCTGTGAAGCTATTGTGAATCAAAAGTGATTTTAGAAACTAAAAGGCTAGTCCCATACTACAAAACAGGAACAAATGTAGAAATTAGTCATTGAAACATGTAATGAACTTTCTAACAAAATTAGTTATGGTCTTTAGATTACTTGTTATCGAAAATTTATAACAAACATATTTATTTCTATACAGACATTTTATGATATTGGCCATAATAAACTCTTTGGAATACTCATTATTACTAAGTATTGCTACCAACTCTTCAATTTTTTGAATGAAAACTTCTAGAGTGGAACATGTGTTTGCGATTCTCAATGTTTCTGTGTAAATTACTGAGCCCTTAATGGTCTTGGAAATGTTAGTGTTATTGTGAGGGAATCTTATAACCTTGAAATCAAACTCATCCGTTTTATTATAAAGTGAAGTTTCTATCTTTCCATCGATTATATCGATTTTAAGATCTAAGTAATTACTGCTAAAGTCGGTTATATTAGTCTTTTTCAATTCCAAAATATTATTATATATTAATCTTAATTTTTCTTCTATTTCCGTTTCTGATAGGTTATGTATGACCAGAAGATCATCCATATATCGATATGGATTAAATAAATTTCTTACATTAAACTTTTGTAGTTTAGCATAACTGTACTCTATCATTGACAAGGTTGAATCAGCTAACAAAGGACTAAAGTTACCACCTTGCGGCACACCTTTATTCTGTTTGTATATGCTGCCAGCAAAAACGCAAAAGCTATTGCTTAGTAAATATTCTACAAGGTACAGTAAATCATTTATATTATAATATCTGTAGTTATTCTTGATGACTTTACCATCAGTGTAAAATACTCGGTATCCATCTGTTGTTATCATAGACCGGCTGGCATTTTTGAAACATATTACCATAAGTTCCTTAATGCTATTAAGTATGAGTTTATGATCCAAATTAGTGAACATATCGGTAAAATCTGCTGTATAGATTTTTAGTCCCCTCGAATGCCATTAAGCTCATAGCTAATTTTGATGTTATTTATAGACCAGTAGGTTTTTATGGTTCTATTCCTATTTTGAATTACCTTACTATAATTGATGAAGTGTTTTTTCATATGAGAAAATATAATATGCAATTCCTGAGCTAATGGTTTTATGCTACAGTTATGTGCACCAGTGATGAATCTGAATTTTATGGGGTTTTTATGGAGTTTTGGTAATGTATATATAACAGGTAAATCCGCATTAACATCGAATTTGAGGTTATTACGAACGCATAGAAACTTATGTTTGAGTATAATGGAATATTTATTATTCCTTTGTGTAATTTCATAAGTATTGTTAGTAGTAGACTGTAAAAACTTTTTGTTAGCAAAATCATAGCTTATACCCATTTCTTTCATAATACTTATCAAATAGAATTTTTTACAGATAATACCATAGTTATTGCTAGCTTTATCCAAAGGACAGAAAACCAAACTCTTTTGGTATCTCTTAATTATGTTATAGGGAATTGAAGAGGTTGAATTATTTAAATTTTCTTTTATCAGTATTGGTTTGATTTGTTTGCGATAACAATAATGAAGATGTCGTTTTAAAACTTATTATGTAGCCATTTATTCCGTACTTATTTTTGTAAAATTTTATTACATTTTCTATTAATCCGTTATACAAATCCTTAATATCCTGTCTGCTGACGGGTGAATCTATTCTAAACTTGGTACCTTTCTTTAGAAGCGATCTAAAATCGTTCTCACGAACACACGTTTGCAAAAGTTGCATGCACCAGAGGATTCGAACCCCTACGAATCATTACTTCAAGAGTGCCTGCGAACAGCGGTCACTCGGGCTGCGCAATCCATCCGCTTGATAAGGTAACTCTGTTTCCGAGCATAGTGATAACGGACAGAGTGTGTTGGCATATGGAAACTCTCACAGTTGGTTTTAATGAACAGTACCAAACCGACTCGTTAGAACAAGCGCGCTGCGGAATTATCACGTGAAGTTTCCCACATAATTGTGTTTCTGGTATCAATGCACACAATGCAGAAATTGCTCATTCAAATGATAAATACACAAAGTAGAAATTCGTAATCACCGATCTATGATAAGCTGTTAAAACAGAAAATCACTCACAAAAGTTCAAGTCGTACAACACACTGTATAATATATTTGAAGAAACTCTCTATAAAAAAAACTACCATCTAAGCTAAACTGTACAAGGCTGCGAACCAGCTCCTTTGGTTCGAAGGGACAGTAAGCGGTTCTGAAGGTCAAGTGTGCATTCATGTGATGTGATAATACCGCTAGGTATTGCTGACCTCATCTGTGCTGAGCGTTGCACAGAAATTAAGGGGTCAGCATGCGGCGTTTAGAAAAGAATACAAGAACAAGGGTAAAAGCTCAAAACTTTTGCAGTGAGATGACCTTTATACCGATGAACAGCATTTTTGACACTGAATACATCAGTATAAGTTTCTTCTGAAATTAATTAGTGTACGTCCACATTCGTACTTTCATGTGCAATTAACAACTTTTTAATTCATGATTCTGTGCATTGTTTGAATGCCGCTTTCATTTTCTGGAAGTTTAGGATGTTGTATTCGAAGACCTTACGCGATTTTCATTGATCAAAATTTTATTTTAGGAAAGAGAGGGGAAATTATCCAGCGCTCAAAGTACGCCGTTTACCGATTTTTGAAGCTTTATCACAGAAGAAGCGCAAGTCAAGGTAGTTCTTGCAGTACGTAACCAGTAGTCTGTGATAGGTGAGTTATCTTCTCAATTTGTCCATCGATTCTGACGAAATCAGCTCAGAAACTTTCAAAAATGTCGTGGAAATTTCGTGCTAAAAAGTATCCTGAAACTTGAAGATAACTCACTAAAAAATGAATTCGACACATTGAGACGAATCTAACCTTTTAATTTTTTCCAATTTTATCTATTTTTAACGAAGTTATGAAGGTGCGACGGTTTGTGCCGTTTAATCCATCGCCCACCGTCAATTTTTCAAAAAATGTGAGCGGTATTTAGTCAAAAGGAAGGGTTAGATTCTTTTGCATGACGCCCGCCCACACGTTTCACAAATCGCTATCCTTAAATTGAACGAATTTGGGGCTATGTTCTACCTCACCCACCATATTCTCCAGACCTTTCACCAACCGACTGCAACTAAACGTTTTCAACACTTCCTTGCTGGAAAATATTGGGTTGAAGAATAAGTTCCCGCGCTTTTCTAACCCCGTTTTTCACATTGTTTCCTTCATCGTTCGACTAAGCTTATATATGTTACCGATAGAGCATTTTCGGTCTACAGAACGTTACAATCTGTGTTTCGATTTCTTAATATTTACCTAATATTTATAAGGTTTGGAAATGAAGTAAGCTGAAGGCGAAAAATGGGCACGCACCTCATCTTCCTCGTCTGCCATGGAGATCAAAAAATGTATGCGTATATGTTATCGACAGAGCATTTTCAGCCTACAGAATGGTGCTACTTTTTATACCAATCGCTCAACTTTTTGCGTTTGTAAGACTCACAAATGCAGTACATGACAGAATTGTGCACTTTGGTATCTCCTCTTCCTCGCCTACCATTGAGATTGGAGAGAATGTGCATGTACGCATTTGATAGAGCTCTTTTTGCTCTGGAAGATGATATCACCCATCTTTTTGATTCCTTCATATTTTAGCATGTAGGAGTAAGATTCCACATTTTTTCAATTGATAATTGCGTGATGAAAATGGAATGTTTTGAAACAATGTTTTGTAATTTTCGATAGAGCTCTTTTCGCTCTACAAAATAATTTTTACGTTTTTGTTCGAATTAATTTTTGCCACTTTTTAAATCATTTAAAATTGACGAAATCGAGGATTTTCAACACTTGGTGACACATGGTGTCGAAAATGCTCGATTGCGTCGACTTTTAAATGATCTAAAAATGGCAAAATTTAATTGAAACAAAAACCGTAAAACTGTCTTGTAGAGCCAAAAGAGCTCTAGCTAATGCGTATATGTATGCACATTCTATCCAATCTCTATGATAGGCGAGGAAGAGGAGATAGCCAAAGTGCACGCTTTTGCCATGTACTACATTTGTAAGTCTTGAAAATGCAAAAAGTTGAGCCATTTGTATTAGGTTGTCCCAAAAGTCTTGTCATATTTTTTTCGATCATCACTTTTTATTTTTTTTTCGTCCAACAAGTAACAATTAGGCAACAACGTAGTGACCGTTGTTATCGGCAACCCTCTGCTACTTTATAGGAAAATCGTTGATTCCCTCCTCCCAGAACTCTGGGTTCTGAGAGTCGAATAAGTCAGCGATCGCTTTCGCAAGCAAGTCATAAACAATGAATTTTCTCTTGGTCAGGAAGGATTCGAGAGGATGGGTAAGGTGTTGGTCAGAAAGGGCAATGTCTGGAGTGTATGGCGGGTGAGGCAGGATATCCCAGCCGAGCTCCTGTAGCTTGGCCTGGGCACTCTTTGCGAAATCGGAGGAAATTGGAGCGGGCGTCGTCATGAAGAAGGGTGACCGCGGACTTTTCCGGCACTTTTCTCGAACATCGACGGCGAGCTGCTGGAGCTGGTGGGTGCATACGGTAGCGGTGACTGTCTCGCCTTGTACCAGCACCTCGCGGAAAAGCATTCCTTTCTCGTCCCAGAACCAGCACAGTCCCAAGCGTGGTTTGCCTTTCATGTCAATCTCGCCGTTGCTGAAGCTGATGAACCAGCGGCGCACGGTCTCCTAGCTCACACATCCCTTGCCCAATGCAGCGTTGATGGAGCGGGATCTGGTGGGACAATATATATTTTCCTAGGAAGCTTAGGGAACGTTCTACCATATTCCTGAACCGCCTGGACCTGCCTCGAAGTGAGCAAGAATTACTGATTTTTTTTGGGAAAATATGACAAGACTTTTGGGACAACCTAATATAAAAAGTAGTACCACTCTGTAGGGCTGAAAATGCTCTGTCGAAAACGTAGACACATACATTTTTTGATCTCGATGGCGGACGAGGAAGATGACGTGCGTGCCCATTTTTGTCTTCAGCTTACTTCATTTCCAAACCTCACAAATATTAGGCAGTCGAAGGAATCGAAAAAAAGATAGTGGCATTTTAAGATCGAAAAAAAAGTTCCATTGAAAACATATATGAGCTCCGTCGAAAGATGGAGGAAACTATGTGAAAAACGGGGTTAAAAAAACCGCGGGAATTTATTCCTCAACCCAAGGAAAAAAGGAAAAGAAGTTAGTGATTATAATGTAATTCTAAGTAAAGAAATGTTTTAGTGGCTCGTTTCGCCTCCTAGCTCAGACGAACCACTATGTTTTCATCAGCACCCGGAGGCTCGTCAGTGAGTGAGGTGCTGATGAAAACAAATGTGTTGTTAAAAAAGGTATAAGATTGAAGAAAATAAAATTAAACTATGACCGTTGGAAAAATTATCAAAGCATGAAATAAATAAATACTTCCACCAATAAAGAAAAGAAAGAAATTGTAGTTGAAATATGCAGTAAAAACACAAATAAATTATTTAAAAAAGCATACCTGTGCAATTGTAATATGTGTCCACAATAACTGTAAGAGCAAAAAGCCAATAATCAATCAACATAAAATAATGTTCCTGAAACATATAAAGAAATAGTGTTGGTTAGTGATGTGATTAGACAGAATATGACCGGACTGCAATAAATTTACGCATATACAAGAGCAGTAAAGGTAAATGGGTGAAGCTTAATAGAGTTACAATTATGAGTCGTAGATAAATAATAAGAAAAAACCGCCCAAGCATTTATATGCGAAGAATCCCGCCAAGAAGACAAAACATAATATAATAGGTTTGATAGTCAGGCAACAGGCAGGCAACACCTCGTGTAATCACTAATTGATTGGGGCGCGACATCAACCTATTCTAACGCGCTAACGACAGTTATTAAAAAGGATTATGTGCATCTAAGGAAAGGGTGTACATAAAGTGATGTCAGAACGGTTAAAAGTAGTAGCTGACGTTAGGAATAGAGATGAGTGAAGGGAGTGAGGGTTGAGATACCAAGTTTAAACAGAAGGCTGTCCTAAAATTATATTAACTAGTTTTTTAATTTTTTTGAGATCATCTATAATATCATACTTATAACTTATGAACTTGTTTTTATAAATAAATGTGATAACATTAGATGTTATGAATTCTCTAGAATATCCATTGCATACCAGAAAAGTGAACATATCCTGTACTTCTTCCAAAAATGCATGTAATTCAGTGCAGGTGTTGGCTATCCTGAGGGTTTCTGTGTATATGACTGATGCTTTAGTGTTTATGGAAATGTTAGTGTCGCAACGTGGAAACCTTATAACATTGAAATCAAAATCATCTGTTTTATTATACAATTTGGTTTTGACTTTGTTCGCATCTATTACAATAGTCAAATCCAATAATTGCTGCTAGTTTCGGAGTAAAGAGTCTTTTTAACCTCTATAGCACTTGGCTATCAGCTTGTAGTGGAGATCTGCAGTGGCATTTGCCCTTGGGTCAGAATCTCCGCCACGCCATGCGTGTGCGACGCGGTGCGAGCGAGCTGGGGGCTACGTATGTATGAAGTTGGATCTTGAAGCGATATCATGTCCGAAACCCGGCTCGAGGCACGGGAACCGCTTTACTAACCAACTACTTATGGCACACCTAGCTCGCACGCCGCGGGCCGCGTTGCGAAATCCTTTTCAAACAATGTGTGCCCATCAGGATGTATCAGGTAACCGCACATTAGGTGCTAGTACTGAAGAAATATGATTCGCCATCGCGCTGGCTGAATCCGAGACGAATTCTTCCTGCTCTAAATTCTCCTCCAAAGAGCAACAACTACCACTTTTCTTCATAATTACACGTTCTGATTTTTTTAGCTATAATCATATTTCGAATTCTCTTCTGAATTTTAAAACTTGCCATGACTATTTATTCGATCTTACCCTTCTGGGAAACTTACATACGCATATACAGGCGATCTTATTTGTCTTATGATTTTGAATCATACCAGTGTCCCGGAAGATTCAAATATAAATATTCTATCGTTTTATTGATTTATCGTGCCGCAAACGATCGCTCAGGTGTCACCTATTACAACACAGCAACTGATGACATCTTCTGATTTACTATTCTCTTGATGAAGTAGTGGACAGGCAAGCATTCTAGCAGATCCGTGTGCCATTCATTAGTATGGTGCACGGACCGAATACGTGCGTTTGCTGGACCTCTCAGGGGCTATCGTAACCAGGATGATTGTTTTCCTTCGCTGTGAATTTGTGGCAAAGGATGTAGAAGCAAGCACAAACAAGAGCTCAGTATCTAGAGCACAGTAAGTTTACGCACTGAGCCTGAAAAAAAAACGGAATCCCGTCAGTAAGGCAGAAACTTCTCGGCTGAATCTTTGCCTGCAGAGGTGTCTTTAGCGCTGATCACGAATATAACCTTTTTCCGCCAAAGCACCAAGCTGGCGCCGCTTGCACCACTTAGACGCAACGACTTTTTACAAGAATCGGCAATGCTTCCCATGCAAGGGCAGTTCCGCACGCCTGTACGGTCACTAAGGGAAGTTCGATGCCATTCTGAATCAAAAGGCACTTGCGCTAAAAATGAATGTGATATTCGTGATCTGGACATCGAATTATCTGTATGCGAGAATTTCGCCGAATTCGTGAAAAAGTTGCGCTAAATTGGTACAGATGATGCCAATTTTGTGAAAACGCGAAAAGCGAATGCGATATTGGTGATTAACGCCCAAGATTCACTGTAGATGAGGTTTAAGAAAATTTATTTTTTTACCAACTTTTGGGGGTCCAACAGCCGTGTAGGGGACGAAAATGCATAGTGAACTATGCCATAAGTGATGTTTTTACAGAACAACTTTCTTTTTATCCCTGTCAGGAAAATGGAGGTAACGAGTAGATACATATATTGCGGCTCAATGTGAGTTGGAGGAGCGGGGAGGGGGGAGGCGCAGTATGACGCAACATTTGTGCGTTGGCACCATTGCCCACACACACCCAACAGGACATAAGGCCGCTTCCATACTTTGCGCACCGACGCTGTCACGCGCGTGACGGCGTCGGTGCGCAAAGTATGTGAGCGGCCTAAGAGACCTTCCACGACTTTGTTTTCAAAATATGAATTTCAAAACAATAGAAACGAAGTTTCTTCATGTAGAGATGAGTATGAATCTTAGTTCACGCCATATTGCATCTCCCCAAGCCCGTATTGATCCTGTTTCATCCCCTTTCACTTTTTCGAAAGGCTATAATACGCGTGAAATAGTGATCTAGATGAACGGTCCTGATACACACTCTTCCTTTCTACATGCAGGTGGTCATCTGGCATGTGGACATGATTCCACCTCTGGTGAGTCGCTCCGTAGTCCTGGGACCACACTCTCCGTTTTTGAGCTACTATTTCCACACATGATGCCTCCGGTCGGTGCTTTTCCTACAAGTCCTAATACCCTTTTCTGCAGTCCGATGGATCATAGATTGGATCCTAGCTCCTGAAACACCTTGGTCGGCATGTCATTTTTTCACGAGTGTGTGAGCTAGAGAACAGAATAGGTGATGGTCCCCAAGTAATAGCCTCACGGAATTATTACCCTTTTCTGCAGTCCGATGGATCATAGATTGGATCCTAGCTCCTGAAACACCTTGGTCGGCATGTCATTTTTTCACGAGTGTGTGAGCTAGAGAACAGAATAGGTGATGGTCCCCATGTAATAGCCTCTCCCACGGAATTATTTCGTTTTCCTGATCTCTTCAGTGTCGGACATCACCATGGAAAAACCGAAGCTGATTCGTTTTTTTAAGCTGAATGGATTGTGACGAAGCGTTCACTGCAGAACTCTGTAGAGGCAGTAGCATGAATTGCTCGAATCTATTAGGCTGTAAGGAAAGTTCTGGCCGGTTCTGGAAATTTCAACTTCGGGAGATCATAACTCGGCTCAGAGTGCATGTTTTCTCACGGAATAAGCACCATTCGATTTGCTACACTCTTGGCAACATTATGCATACCTACCTTTCTCAATTTGATGAAGGGCTGATGATTTATATCGCGCGAAATGAAAAAAGTCGACTTCAAATCGCCACTCTTTTTGAACACACTGCTACTAATGGAGCTGTCCAGATGTTTGGGAAAGGGGGCTTAGTTAGCGCTAGATCTGGTGAATATAATGGACAAGTGAGAGCTTCAGCCTGAAACTGCTTCAATTACTGGGAGAGGATTAAATGCGCTTGCGCATAACTGCCGTGTGGGGTCCCGCGGCACCTATTTTTTGGGTTTTTCCAAATCAAGGCTACTTGAGGTGGTCAACTAAGTTTGCTCATTGAGGGCCAATACTTGTGGATATCCCCTGCAAGTATGGGCGCTCATCGCTTTCTGCCGTTTCAGTTAAAGCGATTTGATCAATTAAAAATTCAAGCAACTCGTTAGCATTTCTGCACTTCTGAAACCGCTGTCAAAGTCTTCATCCAATGCTTCACCCCCTCCTCTTGCAGTATTCACATTTGTAGTCACCTTCGCTGGGACTCGGCTAAACAAGAACTCGTGAACTGAAGTCATCTTAAAAGTGCCGTTTTTGCAGTACTTTACCCTAATAATTCGAAAACCTTGTGGCATTCCAAATAAAACATATATTTAGAAAGAGCAACTTTTTGTCTATCTAAGGAGCACAATATGTTAGCTGATTCATGTTGACGTGCTCTGATATTTGAATTTATCTTGTGAATGCGAAAAAGCGGCCAGATCAGTCCTTACAACCTAATAGTAATGCTCAATTCTCTGCGTGCTCCAACAACAAGACTAAAATCGATGAATCTGACTTCCGCTGGCAGAATCTTTCCCGTCTTCGAATCGGTCAACAGAGACTCCACCTTCTCGTCTGCAGTGACTGTTGTTAATGCCTGGGTGTGAGATTGGTAGAGGCGTCCCTAGTGGATATAATGGAGTTGTTGAAGCATAGAGGAATTTAAAAGATGCCATTCTTGACTGAAGTGTTATAGAGCTGTACCGTGGTTTGACAGATCGTGAACTCATCCACTGCGTGGCTGATTCTCACATCGTGGTACAATGATTACAGCTTGTAAGTGATCTCGAATGCGCCTGCAATTTGAGCAAGTGCAGCATGTATGGATGAGCGCGTGCGATTGCAGAGCATGTTTGGCCATTTCTCGCTCTTCCCAAAACACAGATGTCGTAACTAACGCTTTTCAGAAAAATTTATATGCATTTCATTTGGAAGTGGTCTCAAGGTTAAGGGAACGAGTCATCAGAATCCCTTCGATGTGCAGATTTTTTCCGGCGTGGCTCCTGCCTAAAAGTAATCCAACTTTGTTATCAGCGGTACAGAAAAGGATGAAGACGAGACACAGACCTTTTGTTTGCGGATGATTTCGTCAACATATTTGCAGACCTCCTTTGCAACACTAGAGAGAGGACTAGGTAGTTTCTCAATATGCTCACACACTTCCTGTAATTAGGATAACATTCTTCACGTTGATTTTGACGATATCTGCTTCCAACTTCTTCTCGAGACCATACTCTGCAACAGGGGTTCGCACTTGCCATCATAGGGGAATGGCTTGGCCCTTTTTTTGATTTTTCCAAAAAAATTGCGAGAAAAAATTTTGTTTTGCTAAAAGCATGCCAGTAGCATTCCAGTAAAATGTCATGTGCAAATCCAAATTCGGAAGGGAAAGGCCATTCGGAGCACAAGCGCTGCGAAGTGATGGGCCATTCGATTAGAATGAAGTGGTGTCATCATGAAGGAAATCTTGAGGTGTGACAGCTCAAACCTCCTTCTCGATATCTTCTTCTCCTAGTCGAATAAAAGGTGGTCATAATTGGATTCATACAGGCTATCGTTGTATAAAGAAGTGTGTCATCACGTAGGGAACTGTTGGCACCGTGTCTTGGAAGGTCCCAGACGAAGGAGCGCTCCGTCCTCCTGAGCTAACCGTTGTTTGGTATTCCCAAAAACGGACGCAATGAAAGAATGCCTTCCCTACGGCTCAACCACCCGTTTCAATAGCACGGGTTCCAGCGTATCAAACCGGTTGTGTGGATTATCCCAACACCAATCTTGCGCTGCCTGGACTTGCAGTGTTGCACATGGCCCTGTGATATGCACACCTCTAGAAATTACCTTTATATCCATTTTTAGCAGTTGAACACATATTTCGTGTGTAGGATTAAGCCAATCAGTGAAGAAGCCAGAGCAGGCGACGAAGACGCAAAATAGTACAGTCGAAAGCAGAAAAGTTCTCATTCTCTTAAAAAGGTTTTTCAAACCTGGAGATGTGTTTTTATGATCAGACACGCCTCTCCAGCGATTTCTTATAACTTTCGGAGGGTGGCGTAAAAAACAAACATATTACTGTCAAGGAAAGCCACTAGGAAGCAAGGCAGAGTTTGTACAAATACCACCCCAGCTTGGCGAAACAGTTGCAGAGCTTCTACAAATTGGGCAAGAAAGAGTGTCTGATGACGTGGTGGATTTAGACGATTTTGAATGTACTTTCAGTATCTGTAATGCATGTCCTACCCCACAGCTGGATACAATACTGTGTGAAAGAGTGGGGGTTTCCGTAAGAAGAAGATATTATTGAGCCAGTGTGGTGTGCCGTACAAAGCGAAAATGTAAGGAGGAGAAATTCATAGATATGAAAGCTGGCGTTGTGAACAATTTGTCGGGCTCATTTTATACTAAGCATTTTTCATTTAAAATCTGAAGCAAAACATATGTCTGCAATAACCCTTCTGAAGTGTTATGATGATATTGTATGAAGATGCGATGATGCATAGGATCATTCAACTTTCTGTTACCAAAATGACGAATTCACTAAGCCTGGATTCTGGTAAAGCGGGCTATGGGAAATGTTTTGCTTACAATCCAAGAGACAAAGTGTATGAATGTTTTAAGTTAAATGTTTGTTCGTCAGTTCGACAAAAATACCCATAGCATGGCTTCCATTCAGTTCTTATATCTCTCTTGCTTGTACGGGTGGATGAATGGCTACCTTTGCCGCCCGATAAATCCATATCTGTTCTAAGTTCAGCACAATTTAGCACTATAACATTCTCTAAACTATTCACACTTTTATGATTTGATCTGAGCAAGTTCATCCGCTACGTTCCAAGAATATTATTAGGATAAGTGTAAGAGCCGTAGGGGTTTCTATTATATTTGTGTTTTTATTGCTTCACTTTCTCCTTGCTCTTCTGCTTTTCTAGAGTTTTCGTGAGAAAGGTAAATAAATGGAAGATTAAGGATTCTTACCAACCTCAATGGATATTAGCCCTGATCCGCATCAGCCATATATGTAGAGCGCTGCAACTCTTGCTGGATCACCATTTTCCTTTTCATAATGAGTTCTCGTTGTAATTCATATGATAAAGCATGTTTTGGCCATCGAAAGAAAACATAAGGCTTCATTTTACTTGCCTAGACCGCAAACGAACCTCACGCGAAGCATTGTTTAGATGATGCATCCTCAAACTGACAACTTCGGAAAGACGACGATTCATGCGAAAGGTAGGCAATTTTGTGGCTCTTTGTTTGTGATAATGATGTCATTTTCTAATACCGATTTCCGGCATATGGCACCGATTCCCTTGGTCTTCTCAAATGCCACCATCATCATATAGTTAGTCATACCGCACATCACTCAACGAACTGTACTTGCTCACCCTATATTGAAAAGTTGAGAAGCGTTCAAGCAATCGGTTTACCTTTGGCATGGATGGTTCTCTTACATTGTGAAAATGCGGGACTCTTCGAGTGAAGGCATTTCCATCAAAGGAATCGTCCACGGAAAATGAGTTTTTGTGTTACCCATGTATTTATGTTGTATTTGCCTAATGTTGGCCTCATGCAAAATTTCACGCGAAAAAATGTGAATGTGGCTGAGATACAGCACCACAAAGTGCGGCCCCAGTGGGCGGGGCCTCCGTGTAAAAGCCTCGTACCGCGTCCGCCGTGGTCGGAGACGCATTGTAGGAACAGAATGTTACGTAAACAGTCCTACTCTCCGTTCCCAACGGCGGCGGAAGACGGGACGAGGCTTCTACACGGAGGCCCCGCCCACTGGGACCGCACTTTGTGGTGCTGTATCTCAGCCAGATTCACATTTTTTCGCGTGAAATTTTGCATGAGGCCAACATTAGGCAAATCAACATAAACATATGGGTATCACAAAACTCATTTTCCGTGGACGATTCCTTTAAGTTATTTGTGTGTTACAACTTTCTCATCGCGGGCTGCTACGAAAGTTAGCAGCTGTTACAAACTAAAATCATCAAAATCCATAAAGTATTTGCTGACAAATAAAGAAGGAGCAAAAGAGAAAGCTTGGGAAATTGGAAGGAGAATGTGTATAGAGTAAATATCGCCTATACAAGGAGTTATCAAAGTGTGGTGTTCGGCTGCCAGTGAGCGTCCCTGGTTCGATTCGTGGTCGATGCATCAGACGTGGCTGATGAACGGCTTACTGATGACTTCTGCACCCATAAGTTGGTGGTGGTAAAAGATCACGGATCGTTTCAAACTCCCTTCGTGGCTTGCGAGAGTGCAGAAGCAATGAACTCTGTTACTCTCTATCTCTACCCTAGCGGTGGAAATGCATTCGAATGAAGGCGAGAATGATGAAATAGACGGCGAGAAGAGAGAACAATCGATAACTAAGAATTTAGAAATACTGGGCGAGAGGAGGTATTCTTCTTCTTTCCCCTAGCGCTAGTCCCCCACCGTCGCTGGCTTCGCTGCTCCTGACAGACGTCACCATTTATTCCTATTTAAAGCATCCCATGCCTTGGCTTAAACTTTGGGAAAGTCACCCTCGTCACGACCTTCCATCTCTTCACTGGGACTCCACGTGATCGCTTAGACCGCACTCATACCTTGCGGTGCCGGCGGCAGGGCGTGACTGTTTATCTCTGCGTCTCCGCTTTTGTCACCTTCTCTAGTTGCCTGCATCGTCTCTGCACCTTACGTGCCACTCTGCCTCGCTGCCTGTGAATGCAGCCACGCCCTGCCGCCGCAAACTATGAACGCGGCCTTACTATTCAAACCTTCACTTTCTGGATCACAGCATAATTTCTTCGTGGTCCACAGCATAACTCACAGCATAATTTCTCTCATGTATCGGAAGTCCTCTATCGTTTCGGAGGTTTCCTTATGACGATCCACAGTTCGCATTGACGTTTTCTTTAGGAGGTAAATAGAACATATTATTAGGTTGGCTCATAAGTTTTGCGGCACATGCGTCTTTTTTTCAAGAAAGTTTAGAGGGGGACTGAAATCCGCCAGTCGTGCACCTTTTCATGGCTAACAGAGAGCACCCAGCTTCCACCTCCAACCATAATGTCTTGTAGATCTTTTGTCAATGAAGGACGGCATACAATGGGTTGATGAGGTACCCTAATTGCCTACAATTTCTCGAAGCCATTACCATTTGAAACTCTGTCAGTGGTCGTATCGGTAAAGTGTCGCTCCTACTTATAGCGTGGTGACCTCTGAATTCGCCTTCAAACTTCCAAGCATATTATCTTGTACAGGGGATCCACAACCTATGGAGCAGCTGGACATTGTAGAATGATAGATGGCATCAATACTGAGTGCACATAGGCATAGCCGGTGATTCCCTAACTGGAAACTCTGAAGGCTCTTGCTGTGTTATGGGTCTAAATTGGGGTTAAAAATTTGAGCCCATTATTTGTACTATGTTGTAGAAGCGTGGCCAGCACGTATGCATTTTAGGAAAATAATCGAAGCCTGCTCTGACTCGCTATGGTAATTGAACCTTGAAAAAGTTCGAAAGCAGCGAAACCACAAGGAATTTTGAAAGAGTCGCAAAACTTATGCACTGACCTAGTAGAATGTCATTTTCCCTCTCATTTCAAACATAATAACTCACGAGAGTTGAGACGAACCTCGTAGGAAACACGATATGGGCGGAAAACTCTCTTTCAGTGAGGCAAGGCAATGTCTCTATCACAGATGTGATGTGGCCGACCACGGTCTTCGGGAGTTTGTGCTTCCATACAGCATGTTTGAAAGTTACGTTGCTTATTAGTTTTACTTTTCATGCTCAAGGTATATCAATGGTACCGAAAAGGAATCTGATGATGGATCGATAATGAGAACACACTGATCTGAAATGGAGCGGTATTCGAGGTCTTGGTTGCTTGATAAAGTTATTGTTGGTTCACTGTTCTTCAATCGACATCTACCATCGGCACTACAGTCCAACTGATGAGCGGTATTCTAGTATGATCCAACAAAGTTATAAAGGCAATGTTTCTGTACTTTGAGTGAAAAAGACTCGAATAATAACGATTTATGAAGAAGACTCAAGGAATGAAGTGACGTAATGTAGATACAAGTCGGATACCCGATGTATACTCGTTAAGTGAGAATGAAGTAAGTAAGTAAAGTGGAGTGAAGAGAATGAAGTCTATTCAGTACATGGGACGTTGCTAAAACCGGTGCAGGAACTTTCTGCATGCCATATCGTTTTTGTTTCACAGTTACATCCGGAGTGCATTTATCATTCTCTCCATATGATATCCTTAAGACCATAAACCTTCAATTAGAGGCATTTGTTTTGTCTATATATCTGTTCTAAAGAATTTATCACGTTTTTGGTAGCAGGTATATAGGGTCTTGGTATATAAAGCCTCGATATTTCACTTACGGTGTCAACTCACTCATCGTTTCACCTCATCCTCAGTCATTTTTCCTAACAACGTTTATGAGAACTTCAGAATTCTCCTTTGAAGAACAACCAAGTGTTTCACATGAGGTGATAATGAAACCTTTCGTATGCAGCAACGCGGGCGATACCATCAACAAATTGAGGGTGGGTTGCTTTTCCAGCCGCCTTCTGATGATTCAACAGAGCACGAAACTGCTTTCAGGAGGACCTCAGAACAGGGGAGGTTTGCAATTGGCTATTGACGAATGATTTGTTTCATGATTGCATGAAGGTACTCCAGTAGATGTTTCGAAATAAATTATCTTAGCCGTGACCTATTACGCCCCACCAAGTATTAGGAAAAGTGGCAAAGTAGTCTTATTGCACTACGATGTGATGTTGAAGCTAAGATGAGGCAGCTTTCCTTTTTCATTGGGTTTGAAAAGCTTGAGCATGTGCCAGAGAAGCAATGCAATTACGCTTATAGTATCGTCTACTTTTGCATCACATTCGTGTTCGTAAAATACAATTTAAGGGGTGTCGAATGATTGTAGAGCCCCCTTAACGGTTTCCACGAAAGCTTAAAAAAAGGCATTTGAAGGTGACGCATCTGCTGCAGTCGTACCCTTCATTTTGTCGGGACCTCGTAATCTTAGAGGTCAATGATTCTCTCAGACTAACGTGCAAAGAGAAAAGGGGAGAATGTGATAAAATTGACTAGCTGAGTCAAATCACGAGCTAGTATTCAAGTTAAACTTCAGTAGAAAATCCCGAACGATGTATAAAAAGAAGCACGAGACGTTTAAGGATGTATGTAGTGCACTCAGCCTCATGTGTGGCGCGTCCCACAATGAAGCTGATCGGCGCAATCGTGTTCCTTTGGATTTTTGAGAGCAAATTATGTACACTGAAAGTATTTCAGTCACATTGGATGATTTCTTTCCAAAGTACCATGCGATTCCGCCATCTCGAGAAAAAATCCCTGGACGGAATGTCTTCGAACGGTTTCTGATTGCATGTGTAGCTCGTAGCAGCTGGAAAGCTGCAGGCTCATTCATCCCGGACCAAAACCTGGACCTGTAAAACTACGTGTTAAGGAGATTACGAGCGTTTGAAGTAAGGTGCTTCGAGCTTTGTTTTTCTAAAATATCCTCGACAAAAATCGCTCCTGAAGAACCACGCAACCATTGAAGAAATTGAGCCGTCAACAGATCAGGGTGATGGAGGTTACGCTACTCCAAAATATCAAGATTTAGGAAAGTTATGGCTCTATGAGAAACGGTGAAGGACACTATGGGAAGAAAAGATGATTGCGATTGCAGCGTCCCTATCACAGAGGAGTGCGCTATCTGGTCTCAATTTGTTTTTGAGTGTTTTTAATGTTCTTTTACCATCCTCTATCCTTGCCGCATTCTTGCATGCCTTTTATCATTCTCTTGTCATAAGTAGATGGGCACATGACCCATGGCCGGGGACGCTTTCTTTTCGGAGTGAATATAAAGTTGTCTTAGGTTCTTGTATTTCTTATGAGAAGCTACATTATTGTTAGGAGAAATATTGGTTATCGTCATGATACCATTTCACTTTTGCTCCTTCTTTATTTGTCAGCAAATACTTTATGGATTTTGACGATTTTAGTTTGTAACAGCTGCTAACTTTCGTAGCAGCCCGAGATGAGAAAGTTGTAACACACAAATAACTTAATGGAAATGCCTTCACTCGAAGAGTCCCGCATTTTCACAATGTAAGAGAACCATCCATGCCAAAGGTAAACCGATTGCTTGAACGCTTCTCAACTTTTCAATTATAGGGTGAGCAAGTACATTTTGTTGAGTGATGTGCGGTATGACTAACGATATGATGATGGTGGCATTTGAGAAGGCCAAGGGAATCGGTGCCATATGCCGGAAATCGGTATTAGAAAATGACATCATTATCACAAACAAAGAGCCACAAAATTGCCTACCTTTCGCATGAACCGTCGTCTTTCCGAAGTTGTCAGTTTGAGGATGCATCATCTAAACAAAGCTCGGGCGAGGTTCGCTCCCGGTTTAAGAAAGTGAAATGAAGCCTTATGTTTTCTTTCGATGGCCAAAACATGCTCCATCATATGAATTACAACGAGCTCATTATGAAAAGGAAAATGGTGATCTAAAAAGAGTTGCAGCGCTCTACATATATGGCTGATGCTGATCAGGGCTAATATCCATTGAGGTTGGTAAGAATCCTTAATCTTCCATTGATTCACCTTTCTCACGAAAACTCTAGAAAAGAAAGGAGAAAGTGAAGCACAAAAAACACAAATATAATAGAAACCCCTACGGCTCTTACACTTATCCTAATAATATTCTTGGAACGTAGCGGATGAACTTGCTCAGATCAAATCATAAAAGTGTGAATAGTTTAGAGAATGTTATAGTGCTAAATTGTGCTGAACTTAGAACAGATATGGATTTATCGGGCGGCAAAGGTAGCCATTCATCCACCCGTACAAGCAAGAGAGATATAAGAACTGAATGGAAGCCATGCTATGGGTATTTTTGTCGAACTGACGAACAAACATTTAACTTAAAACATTCATACACTTTGTCTCTTGGATTGTAAGCAAAACATTTCCCATAGCCCGCCTTACCAGAATCCAGGCTTAGTGAATTCGTCATTTTGGTAACAGAAAGTTGAATGATCCTATGCATCATCGCATCTTCATACAATATCATCATAACACTTCAGAAGGGTTATTGCAGACATATGTTTTGCTTCAGATTTTAAATGAAAAATGCTTAGTATAAAATGAGCCCGACAAATTGTTCACAACGCCAGCTTTCATATCTATGAATTTCTCCTCCTTACATTTTCGCTTTGTACGGCACACCACACTGGCTCAATAATATCTTCTTCTTACGGAAACCCCCACTCTTTCACACAGTATTGTATCCAGCTGTGGGGTAGGACATGCATTACAGATACTGAAAGTACATTCAAAATCGTCTAAATCCACCACGTCATCAGACACTCTTTCTTGCCCAATTTGTAGAAGCTCTGCAACTGTTTCGCCAAGCTGGGGTGGTATTTGTACAAACTCTGCCTTGCTTCCTAGTGGCTTTCCTTGACAGTAATATGTTTGTTTTTTACGCCACCCTCCGAAAGTTATAAGAAATCGCTGGAGAGGCGTGTCTGATCATAAAAACACATCTCCAGGTTTGAAAAACCTTTTTAAGAGAATGAGAACTTTTTTGCTTTCGACTGTACTATTTTGCGTCTTCGTCGCCTGCTCTGGCTTCTTCACTGATTGGCTTAATCCTACACACGAAATATGTGTTCAACTGCTAAAAATGGATATAAAGGTAATTTCTAGAGGTATGCATATCACAGGGCCATGTGCAACACTGCAAGTCCAGGCAGCGCAAGATTGGTGTTGGGATAATCCACACAACCGGTTTGATACGCTGGAACCCGTGCTATTGAAACGGGTGGTTGAGCCGTAGGGAAGGCATTCTTTCATTGCGTCCGTTTTTGGGAATACCAAACAACGGTTAGCTCAGGAGGACGGAGCGCTCCTTCGTCTGGGACCTTCCAAGACACGGTGCCAACAGTTCCCTACGTGATGACACACTTCTTTATACAACGATAGCCTGTATGAATCCAATTATGACCACCTTTTATTCGACTAGGAGAAGAAGATATCGAGAAGGAGGTTTGAGCTGTCACACCTCAAGATTTCCTTCATGATGACACCACTTCATTCTAATCGAATGGCCCATCACTTCGCAGCGCTTGTGCTCCGAATGGCCTTTCCCTTCCGAATTTGGATTTGCACATGACATTTTACTGGAATGCTACTGGCATGCTTTTAGCGGAACAAAATTTTTCTCGCAATTTTTTTGGAAAAATCAAAAAAAGGGCCAAACCATTCCCCTGTGATGGCAAGCGCGAACCCCTGTTGCAGAGTATGGTCTCGAGAAGAAGTTGGAAGCAGATATCGTCAAAATCAACGTGAAGAATGTTATCCTAATTACAGGAAGTGTGTGAGCATATTGAGAAACTACCTAGTCCTCTCTCTAGTGTTGCAAAGGAGGTTTGCAAATATGTTGACGAAATCATCCGCAAACAAAAGGTCTGTGTCTCGTCTTCATCCTTTTCTGTACCGCTGATAACAAAGTTGAATTGATTTCAGGACGGAGTGAAACCAGAAGAAATCTGCACATGGATGAGACTCTGATGTCTCGTTCCCCTAACTTTGAGACCACTTCTGAATAAACTGCTTAGAAAAATTCTCTGAAAACCGTTAGTTACGACATCTGTGTTTTGGGAGGAGCGAGAAATGGCCAAACATGCTCTCCAATCGCACGCGCTCATCCATACATGCTGCACTTGCTTAAAGGAATCGTCCACGGAAAATGAGTTTTTGTGTTACCCATACGTTTATGTTGTATTTGCCTAATGTGGGCCTCATGCAAAATTTCACGCAAAAAAATGCGAATCTGGCTGAGATACAGCACCACAAAGTGCGGTCCCAGTGGGCGGGGCCTAAGAGAAAAGCCTCGTTCCGTCGTCCGCCGTGGTCGGAGACGCATTGTAGGACCAGAAAGTTTCGTAAACAGTCCCACTCTCCGTTCCCAACGGCAGCGGAAGACGGGACGAGGCTTTTACACGGAGGCCCCGCCCACTGGGACCGCACTTTGTGGTGCTGTATCTCAGCCACATTCACATTTTTTCGCGTGAAATTTTGCATGAGACCAACATTAAGCAAATACAACATAAACATATGGGTAACACAAAAACTCATTTTCCGTGGACGATTCCTTTAAATTGCAGGCGCATTCGAGATCACTTACAAGCTGTAATCATTGTACCACGATGTGAGAATCAGCCACGCAGTGGATGAGTTCACGATCTGTCAAACCACGGTACAGCTCTATAACACTTCAGTCAAGAATGGCATCTTTTAAATTCCTCTATGCTTCAACAACTCCATTATATCCACTAGGGACGCCTTTTACCAATCTCACACCCAGGCATTAACAACAGTCACTGTAGACGAGAAGTGGGAGTCTCTGTTGACCGATTCGTAGACGGGAAAGATTCTGCCAGCGGAAGTCAGATTCATCGATTTTAGTCTTGTTGTTGGAGCTCGCAGAGAACTGAGCAAAGTATGGAAGCGGCCTTATGTCCTGTTGGGTGTGTGTGGCGCAATGGTGCCAACGCACAAATGTTGCGTCATACTGCGCCTCCCCCCCTCCCCACTCCTCCAACTCACATTGACCCGCAATATATGTATCTACTCGTTACCTCCATTTTCCTGACAGGGATCATCTTTTAAGTTCAGGAGCTCGCTTACTAGTTCACATGTTAGGAGGAAGGCTTCCTATGTGAAGAGCACTAGAAAACGGGAACGGGGTCTAAATGATGATAGACTATATCCTAGAGAGCGCAAAAAAAAACATGTTCTTCTTCCTGCAGAGCAGATCAGCTCCTTTCGGATGATGCAAAATATCGTGCATAAGTGCATAAACTCATAAAAAAAAAGTTGTTCTGTAAAAACATCACTTATGGCATAGTTCACTATGCATTTTCGTCCCCTACACGGCTGTTGGACCCCCAAAAGTTGGTAAAAAAATAAATTTTCTTAAACCTCATCTACAGTGAATCTTGGGCGTTAATCACCAATATCGCATTCGCTTTTCGCGTTTTCACAAAATTGGCATCATCTGTACCAATTTAGCGCAACTTTTTCACGAATTCGGCGAAATTCTCGCATACAGATAATTCGATGTCCTGATCACGAATATCACATTCATTTTTAGCGCAAGTGCCTTTTGATTCAGAATGGCATCGAACTTCCCTTAGTGATCGTACAGGCGTGCGGAACTGCCCTTGCATGGGAAGCACTGCCGATTCTTGTAAAAGTCGTTGCGTCTAAGTAGTGCAAACGGCGCCAGCTTGGTGCTTTGGCGGAAAAAGGTTATATTCGTGATCAGCGCTAAAGACACCTCTGCAGGCAAAGATTCAGCCGAGAAGTTTCTGCCTTACTGACGGGATTCCGTTTTTTTTCAGGCTCAGTGCGTAAACTTACTGTGCTCTAGATACTGAGCTCTTGTTTGTGCTTGCTTCTACATCCTTTGCCACAAATTCACAGCGAAGGAAAACAATCATCCTGGTTACGATAGCCCCTGAGAGGTTCAGCAAACGCACGTATTCGGTCCGTGCACCATACTAATGAATGGCACCCGGATCTGCTAGAATGCTTGCCTGTCCACTACTTCATCAAGAGAATAGTAAATCAGAAGATGTCATCAGTTGCTGTGTTGTAATAGGTGACACCTGAGCGATCGTTTGCGGCACGATAAATCAATAAAACGATAGGGTATTTATATTTGAATCTTCCGGGACACTGGTATGATTCAAAATCATAAGACAAATAAGATCGCCTGTATATGCGTATGTAAGTTTCCCAGAAGGGTAAGATCGAATAAATAGTCATGGCAAGTTTTAAAATTCAGAAGAGAATTCGAGATATGATTATAGCTAAAAAAATCAGAACGTGTAATTATGAAAAGTGGTAGTTGTTGCTCTTTGGAGGAGAACTTAGAGCAGGAAGAATTCGTCTCGGATTCAGCCAGTGCGATGGCGAATCATATTTCTTCAGTACTAGCACCTAATGTGCGGTTACCTGATACATCCTGATGGGTACACATTGTTTGGAAAGGATTTCGCAACGCGGTGCGCGACGTGCGAGCTGAATGTGCCATAGTTATAGGTAGTAAAGCGGTTCCCGTGTTCTAAGCCCTATTTTGGGTTTCGAGAACGGTAACCGCTTCAAAACCCAAATACATACATATGTAAACCCCAGCTCGCTCGCACCGCGTCGCACATCGCATGGCGTGGCGCGAAATTCTGACCCAAGGGCAAATGCCACTGCAGCTCTCCACTACAAGCTGATAGCCAGTGAGCTCGCTAAAGACATACAAAGTTTTATGTCAAGACTCGTGCTGAAGAAATATGAGTTAATGTGGCCTGAATGTCAAGTTTTACAACACTGGAACAAGTTGGAAACCGAGGCGATAACAAGGATAACAAAATCTATGATACACTATCGAATTCTGACTCGTTGATAGTATCAAGTATTAAGCACTAACTGATAATGAAACACAATAAAACTAGATGGGATTTTATAGTGAGAGAGATTTGGTATTGGAAGCAGGCTACCGGGAGAATTCACTGATATAAATGCGCTCAGCATGCTTTGGAGAGGATAAATTGACGGTGCCCAAACCGTTAATTCTTTCTCGTGGATCAGGTGCCAACCATTGAGCTAAAGCATCTTGACGCTTACAGTCTTCGCCAAGATCCAGTTCTACGCGCTCCAGCAACTGAAAAAAATTATTTGTAAATCCCGCCCCATATCTATAGGCAAATACATACCCCATATTTATCGATAAATGAACAATAATTAAAGACAGTGTCAGGGGTAATGTGGGTGACAGGGAATCTCAAAAGGAAGCATTCACTAAAAGATTACGGGTCTGAAAGGCCGTTGTATGGCGAAATCCCCGCAAAAGCCCCCCTTGAGCTGTGGTGGAGGCGGCCTCATCAGGGCAAACCGCCTTGGTTAGGGCAGCCCGCCTCCTGGCGACGAGCTTCCCCCTGATCTTCTGGGAAAGTGGAGCCAAGGCGAACGGCACGGCTGGAGCGATCGGGGCGCGCTTTCGTAAACAGGACGTCCTTTTTAGTGGCTTTGATTTTGGCTGCTCACTCGTAGAATTTGCGCGTTTTTCTTTTCTATTCTTCTTTTCTCTTTCATTACTTCTCACTCGATGTCTTCGCTCGTTTGTAGTTAAAGATGGAATGCCTTTTGTGTTTTGTATTGTTTTCACGCTGTTTTTGCGCATTGATTACCTGGATACATGCCAATGGCAGAGTCGTCCGGGCCACCCGCCTGTTGATGGAATGGTCGTCCACGTCGAGAATCAGTGATGGGAAAGAGGTTCTACTTTTAGGTTTTCGGTAATTTACTTACGTTTTTCCTTCACTATCACTGATCATCTCGCCCGTCATATTCGCCACTTTTTTTCATTTCGTCCGATTTTTCCCTAACACTGTCTTAACCAGGTTAGAAATCACTGGGCGGTATTTCCTGAATCCGGGTAGCTTTTTCAAATTACTACTTATGCTCAACACTCATATACTGTGCCCGATCAAGCCTGTCTCACACGATAAGAATGGTCCCTCCACAAACAACGCTTACATCGTGTGTAGCCTTACGTAGTAGCTGCGCTACACGCAATTTTGGGAATTTCCAATCATTCTCAGAAGACAATCATTCACATAATTTGCACAATTGAAAAAATGATTGAAAAAAGGTTCCAAACATGGGCACCTGCAGCTTAAAGTGAAATTCAACATGTCAATATACCTGTGACGATGCCAGCCGAAGGTGTTCTTTCAATTGATGAATACACTGCGTAAAGGTAGGACGTTCATTTAGATCTTTATCCCAGCACCGTGTCAGCCAGCTTTCAAACTTTCTAATTTTATGGGAGTAAGAATCAAAGACAAAAGAGGTAGAAAGTATTTGCACTATAACACTTACATATCCTGATGGCAGTACTGTGGCTCGGAGTTTATATATCCATGGAGTAGTTTTGGCAGAAGCTCCTCGTTTGAGATAGTGGTATATGGTAGTCCTCCCAGAGTGAAAATTCCGAATAATAGAATACCGAATGACCACATGTCAGACTGAAAAAAGTTAGATACACCGAAAAGGACGGAAAAGAACAGAAAGGAAGTAAGTGTGGGTGTTCGCCCATAGTGACTTCTCTTCTGTTCTTCTCCGTCTTTTTTGGTATATCTAAGTGATAGCCAGAGTAGCAGCTGAAGATAAGGTGAATTTGAATGCGTGGCGACGAATCGAGCCGGGTGAGCATAAATCCATGTGGTTTAGTTCTCCTTGATTTTTTTATAGAAGGGTATGCTGCATGAGGAGTCAATGCGACGTCGCAAGCGCAACGCTAGCACAGAAACTAGCGCTTAGAAAATCTAGACGCGAGCGTTGAGTAGCGCGCCGTCGCATCGGCTCCTGATGTACTGTGTCTATACCTAGACAGACTATACGTTTCTAGCGATCGAATGAATCATCATGACACTTTGGAACCTGATAAGTTAGAGGTGAAATTCTTTCACAATCTCAATCTGAACGCACAGGAGTGTAGAGATTTTGAAGTTTCGATCATTTCAGGTTGGCCCCTACTCCTTTGTGTGGCCCTAAACAGCGCCTTCGTGTATACTCTGCTAAACAAAAAACATCTTTTGGCTCATCTGCAGACGGAGGTTCCCTAATGAACTGTATGCCGTTCGATTCCTCTGAGAAAATGCTATCCAACGACATACAAAAACCTTTGTGGTGATAAATGTCTTATTTTCGTATTTCCAGCCTTTTCCTTTTGTGGATCGACGTCTCAATCTCCTGTCGGCCGGTGCGACTCACGTGCGTGCCCTGGGAGAGCGGTCACGATCGATGGCGCCACCGCGAGCTCCTTGCGCTTTCCCACGGCCGTGCACGTGAATAGTGCCATGGCGCCATCTAGAGATGGTTTTTGTTTAGTAGAATATACACGGAGGCGCTGTTTAGGGCCACACAAAGGAGTAGGGGCTGATGTGAAATGATCGAATCTTCAAAATCTCTACACTCCTGTGAGTTCAGATTGAGGCTGTGAAAGAACTTCACCTCCAACTTGTCAGGTTCCAAAGATCCCCTCAAACTTTGCAGAATGTGGAAAATGGTCCAGTATAGAGTTTGAGAAAACCGAAAACTTGTTGCACCCTCTTGTAGAGCTCGACGAGCTGATTACGAAAATGTATACAAATCCGATAAAAAACCAATAAGCAATTGATTTATAGCGTAAAATGCGAAAACTCGCTTTCGCTCGATTTTCAGAACCGTTTCTCATCAGAATTTGACATTTTATACATCACTGAACTCGCCGCATCGAGACAAATCCAATGCTATCTAAATTAATCCATTTTATCCACTCTGAACTATGTTATGACGTTGCGACGGTTTGTTCGCGATTAATCCGTCGCGAAGCTTTTTGTATTCACGCGACGTGAGCGGTATTGTAGTACTCATGTTACTCATGGGATTACTGATCTGTCTTAATACAACAGTTATAACGTACGTGAAACAACGAAAGAAAGCAATCGAGCACGAAAGGTGAGCTTTTTTGATCACTGTTGCAGTCACACTATTATTTGTTTCATTTTTTACATTTTCCAGATTTTAACGCGTCTTTTAACTTGATTTGTTCACAAGTTGTGTAGTCGTGAGCGTATCGCTACTCTTGCTCGGAACACTGAATGGTTTTTACGAGCAATTACTGAAAACGACGGAAGGTCCGCCGCCTAGCAAGCCAAAACTTCCCCTCGATCAACATGTTTATCAACTGCTATACACTCGACAGCTTGAACTTGAACGTGATAATCTGGAAATTGGGGACAGAGTGAGCAAGTCATGCCTTGCTTCTCGTGCCATGCCATGCCATGCCATGGCCAAATACCAAATTCATGCCTGTGTTCCAAATACATACATGTATCCAAATACATGTATAATGCTTACTTTTTTAAAGTTGTGGTAGTATACATCACGGCTCACCCTAACGCTTACTTGGGTTTTTTTCCTTTCACAAGTTAATTTTAATGTTTCAGGTGGGATGTGGTTAATTCGGACAGGTTTGTATTTGCTGGTTAGCGACACCCCGTGTTACCGACTCTATATACTCTATATAACTCTACATACTGTACATAACTATGTGGTTCGCGTCAACCTTTTACTTTGCAGCTCTTGGTAGCGTTAAGGAACTGTTCAGCATCCAGGGTTAGAAAATCATAAGAGAAATATAGCAAGAAAGTAGGGGTGTACGCACGGATAACAGCGACTTCCCATGTACTGAATATGTACATAGAATTACAATAAGAGCAATCAAATGATCAGGGATTCGGCTGAAATTACTACATTCTCACTTCACGGATATACTGCGAGTGCTTGAGGTGTAGGTACATTGCGATGTCACTTCATTCCTTGACTATTCGTCGTAAAACTTAATTACGTTGCTTTATAACTTTGATGAATCCTTTCAGAATACTATTCGTAAGTTGGACTGTAGTGTCGATGGTAGATGTCTTAAGAATAATGTGCCAACTTTAATACTATCAAACAACTAAACCCTCGAATATCGGTCCATTTCAGATCGATATGGACTTATTATCGATCCATCATCAGATTCCTTCTTTTCGATGCCATTGACATTGATGCATGGAAAACTAAAAATATTAAACAAGAATTTCTAAACATGCTGTAAGGATGCGCAAATCCCCGGAAACCCGGTCGGTCACCCCTCTAGGTTTCATGACATCGGTGATACAGTGTGTCCTAAAAGTATAGGTCCACCTTATTTTTCATCCATATCTCCAGAATGGATAAGCGATTCCTTTCCAAATTTTTATATGTAGTACCTGATCACTGTAGCAATCAAGCGCCTCAGTAAAATTGAAGACATAAAAATGCAAAATTTTATTTGATTTTTTTTTCAAAAATAAGGGTGTCCCAAAAGTATAGGTCCACTCAGCTTTTCCGCCTTGCTTCCATCGAAAGGTAAGTTGTGAGGTAGGTGTGTTGACGCATCCTTCTGAGATTTACTCTACAGTGCCATGCCAAGCGGTACGCACTTTTCCGAGTACGAAAATGGCCAAATTCTGGCCCACAAGGACGTGAGACTCAGCAATCGCAAAATTTCTGAAAAGATGGGCCTATTCCAAAGCTCGATCAACAGCTTCTGTCGTACCATGGACCTGTACGGAACGAAAAAGGGAAGTAGAAGGCCGTAGGAGATTTCTGAGAAGCAGGAGCGTCGGATCCTCAAAGCTGCGTCCAATTCCAGAAAGGGTGCTTGTCGCCGGTGCAGGGAACTGGCACCTGCTGTATCGAAAAACACTGTGCACCGTCTGCTCAAGTCGTCTCCTCACATCGAGCGAAGATGGTTTTCGTCCTTGCCATACCTCACGAGGGCGCACGAAGAGGCTCGAATCCATTTTGCCAAGTAGAATGTCAGCTGGACCCATCAATAGGATGAGGTAGTCTGCAGGGTTACATTATTGACGTAGTAGTTCACACAGCATTAGTAATGGTGTTGCAGGTGATCTTTTCTGATGAGAAGAAGTTCAATTTGGACGGCTCGGACGGCTTAGCTAGTTACTGGAGGGATTTGGGGAAGGAGCCATGCTACTTCTTGAGGCGCGGATTTGCTGGTGGTAGTGGTATGGTAGGGACCGCCTCCTCTCGCTTTGGTTAGAGCAGGATACTATTCATCACGCATCATATAGATTCCAGGGCTTTGCAGGACGTTCTAGAAAGTAATTTACTACCATATAAACAGCAGTACATAAAAACATTGGGTGCACAGCCGACCAACACCCTTTCTGGAATCGGACGCAGCGTTGAGGATCCGTCGCTTCTGCTTCTCAGAAAGCTCCTACGGCCTTCCACTTCCCTTTTTCGTTCCGTACAGGTCCATGGTACGACAGAAGCTGTTGATCAAGCTTTGGGATAGGCCCATCTTTTCAGAAATTTTGCGATTGCTGAGTCCCACGTCCTTGTGGGCCAGAATTTGCCCATTTTCGTACTCGGAAAAGTGCGTACCGCTTGGCATTTCACTGTAGAGTAAATCTCAGAAGGATGCGTCAACACATCTTCTTCACAACTTACCTTTCGATGGAAGCAAGGCGGAAAAGCTGAGTGGACCTATACTTTTGGGACACCCTTATTTTTGAAAAAAAAAATCAAATAAAATTTTGCAATTTTATGTCTTCAATTTTACTGAGGCGCTTGATTGCTACAGTGATCAGGTACCACATATAAAAATTTGGAAAGGAATCGCTTATCCATTCTGGAGATATGGATAAAAAATAGGGTGGACCTATACTTTTGGGACACACTGTATTGTCCACGTCATCTTGGTCTCATTGAAAAACGAATTTCTCCACGAGGAGGCCCACTTCGTGTTTCCTATGGGGTTCGTCGCAACCACTTGAGCGGATAAGTTTGAAATGAGAGGTTAAGTGAAGTTCTATCATTTTCTATTTACTCCTAGGGGGAACCGAAATGATACAGGACTTCCGATACCTCGAGAGTAATGTAACTGCTCTAGGTACGGTGGATCAGAAAGTGAAGGCCTGAATAGTAAGCGATCACGTTGACGTCCTTTGAAGAGATAAAAGGTCGTGACGAGGATGATTTCTCGGAAGTCAAAGCCACGGCACGGGATGCTTTGAATAGGAATAAATGGTGACGTCTGTCAATGGCAGCGAACCCTGCAACGGTGCGGGAATAGCGCTAAGGAGAAGAAGACGAACACCTCCTTTCGCACAGCAACTCAGAGTAATAACTCTGAGTTATTACCTGCTCAATCATAGCTTCACCCACCTGCACTCTCGCAATCCACGAAGTGAGTTCGAAACGAATTGTGATCTTCCACCACTACCACCAAATCATGTGTAAAGAGATCAACAGTGAACCATCCATCACTCAGCTTTGATGTAGCGACCACGAAACGAGCGTGGGCCGGTCATTGGCAGACGAACACCACCTTGATCCCTCCTTGTATGGATGACCAACAATAAAATGTAAAGTTATATATCATACATACATCCTCTTAAACCTACTTCTTCGGGGAAGTCACTCGAAGAATAGCATTACGTTACCAACAGTGTCGCTAATAAAATCATACATGCCAAAGAGAAACCACGATTGCTTGAATGGTCTTTCATTTTAATTAAGGGGTGAGCATGCATCCTTGGTTGAATGATGTGCAGTATGACTAACGATATGATCATGGGGACGTTTGAGAAGGCCAAGAGAGGCTGTGCCATATGCACGAAGTCAGCGACCGAAAATGACGTCATTATAAACATTGAGGGTCTCAAAATTGCCCGCCTTTCGCATGAATCGTTCTCTTTCTAAATTTGTAAGGCTGAAGATGCATCATCTAAACAGCGCTGGAAGCAAGATTCCCTCCCGTTCTATGCAAGTAAGGTGACGTCTTCTTTTTTCTATCAAATCTCCAAAGCATGCTCCAGCGCGTAGATTGCACCGATCTCATCATGAGAAGGAAAATGATGACGCAGGCACTTCAGAAAGCGACTCAAAGCTCTATATGCCTGATACAGATAAACACCAATATCCACAGAGGTTGAGATGAACCCTTGTTCTCCAACAATTTACCTTTCTGACGACCACTGCAGGAAAGCAAAGAGAAAGTGAAACAGTAAAAGCTACAAACAGGAACCCCAAAACCCTCGAACTCCTTCTTATATTCGTCGGAACGAATTGAATGTTGTGCTACACTGATGGATCAGATACATATATTATACTTCGTCATTATAGTGCTAAATATCAGACAGAAGTGAAAATGTGCAAACTATGTATTTAGCCGTAAAATCGAAAAGAGTTGAAAATTGAATTGAAACTATATCATGGAGGTCGTTGCCGAACTGATGAACGTCTTAGCAATAATGTTGCTCATTTTCTAGAACAGAGCACAACATTTCACAGAAACCGCCACGTCATTGTTTTTTTTTTTCAGGAGAATTCACGCTTAACAATCTCGTCAATTCGGAAACAGAATTTGAATGGAAGTTCTTAAGGGTCAACGTGTCCCGATATGATATCATCATAGCACTTCGGAAAGGTTATTGCAGCCATATGTTTTATTTCGGATTTTATAATGAAAAATCCCTGGTATATAAGACCGACACCCTATCACAAGATCAGCTCTCTTATTCATAACTTCTTTTCCCTAGCTCTTCGTCTTCCACTATGCTTTGCGCCCCACACCGCAGTTCTCATATTATATAAATGTACTTAACCAACAAGGCGGAGGTGGTGTAGTGACAGGTGGCGCGCACCCCACTCTCATGGTGCTGGGATCAAGTCCCGCATCAACGCCCGCCCAGGCCAGCCAAGCCTTCCATCCCTCCGGGGTCATCAAATTGGTACCAGACTCGTCTGGGAGGATAAAAGCACTGACTTGTACATCGGCTGGCCACCGCAAGTCATTGTATAGGCCACATCACAGTCACCAGCCATCACGATTCTGAATGGAACTAGAATGTGCGGCGCATCCCACAGAAGGGATTGATTAACGCCAAAAACTTTATCCTTTTTTTTAACCAACAAGGCATATATCCCTCCTGGCACAAAGCCTCGAGCATTCCTTCTTTGCGCAATGTACTTATCCAACTGTGGGACATGTCTTGCGTCAAAAGGATTGAAAACACACGCGAACCGTTCGAATTCACCATGCCCCCAGGTGCACGTTTTCCCTAAATCTATAAAAGCTTTACAATTCGTCCATAAACCATAATTTCGTGGTGTTCCCAGGGACTCATCTTTGCCACCAAGCCCCTTTCCTTGTCTTCATTCAAGCCGCCCTTCCAAAGGTTGGAAGAAGTGACCGAGGAGACGAGCTTAAATCTGCAAATCATAAAATCACAATTCCAGGTTTGAAAGAACATATTTTAAGAGAATGAAAACACTTCTACTCTCAAGTGCCCTTTTTTGCGTCTTCCTCACATGCTCTGCCTGGTCTGTTTTCGACCATTTGGAACTTCCCAAACACAAAATTTGTGTTGAACTGCTAGGAATGGATATGAAGGTAATTTCTAGAGATGTATACATATCATAGGGCTATGTGAGACATTGCAAGTCCACGCAGCGCAAGTTTGACGTAGGGGTTATCCACACATTCGGTTTATAATACGGTAGAGTCCGAGCTGTTCAAACGGGTTGATGAGCCGTACGGAACGCATTCTTTATTGCGTCTGTTTCTGGAAAATCCAAAAAACGGTTAGCTTAGAGGGACGGAGCGCTTCTTCGCCTCTATCGTTCCATGCGGTGCCAACAGTTCCCTACATGTTGACACTCCTTATACAATAGCCAGTATGAATCCAATTATGACCACTTTTTATTCGACTAGGAGAAGAAGATACTGAGGAGGTGGTATGAGTTGTCACGCCTCTAAATTTCCTCCATGATGACACCACTCCATTCTAATCGAATGGCCCATCACCTCGCAACACTTGTGCTTCGAATGGGCTTTCCCTCCCGAATTTGGTTTTGCACATGACATTACTCGGGTTGCATTGGCATGCTTTTAGCGGAGCAATATTTTCTCGCATTTTTTTTTTGGGAAAATAAAAAAAGGGGCCAAACCACTTCCCTATGATGGCAAGTGCGAACCCCTGTTGCAGAGTATGGTCACGAAAAAAAAACTAGGAAGCCGATATCGTCAAAATGAACGTCAAGGATGTTATCCTACTTACAGAAAGTGTGTGAGGTTATTCAATATCTACCTATTCCTCTCGCTGGTGTTGCAAAGGAGATCTGCAAATATGTTGACGATATCATTCGCAAACGAAAGGTCTGTGTCTCGTATTAATCGTATTCTGTATGGCTGGTTAATTAACAAAGTTGAATTAATTTCAGGACGGAATGAAACGAGATGAAATCTGCACATGGATGGGATTCTGATGACTCGTTCCCCTAACTTTGAGACCACTTCTGAATAAACTGCTTGGAAAAATTCTCTGAAAACTGTTAATCACGACATCTGTGTTTTGGGATGAGGGATAAATGGCCAAACATGCTCTCCAATCCCACGCGCTCATCCATATTCAGTACTTGTTTAGATTGCAGGCGCATTCGAATCACTTACAAGTTGTGATCATTGTACCACGATGTGAGAATCAACCACGCAGTGGATGAGTTCCAATCTTTCATATGATGGTAGTGCAGCTCTGGCACACTTCAGCCAAGAATGGTATCCTTTGCAAAGTCATCTATGCTTCAATAATTCTACAATATTCACTAGGATGGCTTTACCATTCTCGCCCACGCATTAATAGCAGTCACTGCAGATGAGAACTGGTAGTCATATCAACCACTTCGTAGACGGGTGAGACTCTGCCGGTAGAGTCAGACTCATCGACTTCGAGTTGCTGTTGGAGCACGCAGAGAACTGAGCATTGCTAGATTCGAGCGTTTCATGCTACCGTCTCCATAGAGTTCTGCAGTGAACGTTTCGTTACATTGTCATTCAGCTGAAAGAAAATAAATCAGCCTCGGCTTTTTTTCCATGGTGATGTCTGGCACTGAAGAAATCAGGAAAACAAAATAATTTCGGGGTAAACGCAATTACTTCTCATTTACCGCGTATCTAACCCGCGCTAAGGGACCATCACCTATTCTGTTATCCAGCTCACACTTTCGTGAAAATATGACAAGTGAACAAAGGTGTTATCGGAAGATTCAATCTGTGATCCATCGAACTGCAGTAAAGGACTACTAGGATTTGCAAAAGCACCGACCAGAGGCCTAATCGAAGACGGAGAGTGTGATCCCAAATCGACGTACCGACTCACCAGAGGTGAGATCATGTCCACCGGCCAGCTGATCACCTGTTTCTAAAAAGGAGGAGAGTGTCAGGACTGTCCAATCAGGTCACTGTATCACGCGTATTATAACCTCTTGAAAAATTGAAAGGGGATGATTAGGGTCAACATGGGCTTTGGGGTAGACGCAATATGACTTGATTTAAGATCCATACTCACCTCTACAGGAAGAAACTTTTTTCCCATCACTTTGAAATTTATACTTAGAAAATAAAGTCGTGGCAGGTCTTTTACGCCCTGTTGAGCGTGTCGCGTAATGGTGGGCAATGCACAGATATTGTGTCATACTGCGCCTCTCCCATCCTCCAACTCACATTGACCCGCAATATATGTAACTACTCGTAACCTCCATTTGCCTGGCAGGAAAAATCTTCGAAACTCAGGAGCTCTAATCGCTTACTAGTTCTAATGTTAGGAATAAGACTCCTTTTGTGAAGAACACCCGAAAACGGGATCGGGGTTTGAATCATGACAGTCTATATCCTAAGGAGCACAAAAAGGAACATGCTTTTTTGCAGAGCAGAGCAACTCCTTTCGAATGAGGCAAAAGTGATAAATGCATGATAAATGCATGACTTCATTGAAAAAAGTTAGGCGCTCATATACCAGGGGGGTGGCACTCAAAAATAATTTCTAGGAAGTGGTAACTTTTCCTCACCCTGAGAGATTAAGAGGGAGCTCCTAGGAGTTTCCTCACCAGAAAAGAATGAAAAAGTACTTGCTACACAAAAAAATGTTCACCCAGTCCGAAGCTCCTTCCCCCTCAAGGCTAAGGCAAAAACTACATTTTCCGGTTTGCCTCAAAAAACATGGTATTATGACAGACACGCATAAAATCCCAAAGAACAAAGAAAAGAGACAGTGGAAAAACTAGGACCAAGCATTTAGCCTAAGCCTTGGGAGGGGGACACCTCACACGCGGGAGTTTATCAATGGCAGGCAGGTTTTTGTTTGTTTATTTACTTTCGACTTTTCAATATAAAACATCTTAATGACAATTGGACACGTTGATATTACATGTTTTGAATATTTGTAAAGGAATTAATTATCTGTTGTAATTTCAAATGTGTTTTTGAGTGCCCCCGCCCCCCCATAGTACATGGCCGCCAAATGTTATTCTGCGAAAACGACATCACTCGTGGTACAGTTCAATATGCATATTCGGGCCCTACACAGCTAAGCCCCAAATAGCCGCAAAAAGCCCCAAAAACAGTTAGCTGGACAAAAAATAAATCTTCTGAAACCTTATCTACAGAAAATCTCGGGCGTTAATCACCAATATCGCATTCGATATTCGCGTTTTCACTAAATTGGCACCATCTGTACCAATGTAGCGCAGCTTTTTTCACGAAACGGTTAAAACTTTCGCATCCGGATAGTTCGATGTTCTGATCACGAATATCACATTCATTTTAAGAGCTGACGCCTTTTGGTTCAGAATGGCATAAAAGTTCTTTCAGTGATCGTACAGACGCTAATTGACGGAACTGATTGTACGTAACCGCCCGGCCGGGGACAGACGGACGCTCCTCCTTCTAGGGAGGGTCCGGCTTTCCGCGCCGCTTGAAAATTTCATTTTTTCTATGAATGCGTTTTACACACTCTTTGCATACGGCAGCCGTTATTACTGATATGGATACTGAGAACGAGCGCTCGGTCATTAAGATTTTAGGGTGATATGTGGCAATTGTTCGGCGCACACTGAGCAGGATGGGAGAAGCGCATACCCGATTAGACTTCACTTTATCTATTCCGATAGGTAGCGAAAGAGAACACATTATGGTCTTATTGTGGGCATTATTTCAGACTCCGAGGTTGCATCGTTTTGCACCGCTTCTCAAACAGATACTTTCGTGATATTGCCTGATGCAACTTTCGATTACTACTCGTCACAGCGCCTTTTAAAACTGTGAACTGACCTCAGTAGAAGTGCCAATCACATGCAGAATTGACTCGGCTTCAAAGCAAAACCAAAACCATCCCGCTTCTTTTGAAAAGCTCTGAAGAAAACTATGAAGCAATGCAGCATTTTCTCTCCTTGATAGGTTTCCTACTTTTCGCCCTGTCTCACACCCTAACAAAGGTTTCGGCTCAGCTATAACTTTCTGTTTGTCTCGATAGACTCCCAACTTTTCGCCTGTGTACCGCCCTGACAAAAATTTTATCTAACATCATAAAATTGTATGGATATGTATTAATGGCATCACTAACTGACCTCATGAAGAACGCTCATTGTGAATGAAAGTGGTTCGGATTCAAAACATATTCGAACAGAGCTGCAGTTCATGCCCTTATACTTTTCTCTACTATAAAATGGTGTTTTGGTATGAAATCGTGTTAATGGAGGTGATGCAAAATGATACAACCATCTGATGCGTAGTGAAAAGAGGCTCTTTGTCAGCTCTCATCAGTTGCTATCACTTCCGGTCCCTTACCACTAATGTTCCCGTAATACCCCCTACATCGTACCTGAAATTCAGGATCCCATCTTTGCTGCGACGCGAGATATGAATTTTCCGCCACTCGCCTTTCGCGGCTCCTTATCAGCTCTTATCAGTTGCTATCACTGCCGGTCCCTCACCATTATTGTATCCCCTACCACCCCCTATATCACTCCAAGAACTCGGGGATCCAGCTATGCTGCGACGCGAGATATGAATTTCGTGACAAACAGACGAACGAACGAACGAACGAACGAACGAACGGACGGACGGAAAGACGGACGGGATGGACGGGATGGACGGGATGCACGACACGGACGGGACAGACGGGACGGACGGACGGACGTGGAGACGTACGACGTACTTATATATGATAGTGATAGACGTCTTCGTTCAGATTGCGGATCTGCACTTGCATGGGAAGCATTGCTGATTCCTGTGAAGAAACCAATGCGTCTAACTAGGGAAGGTATTTTACTTCCCATGGAACTTTGAAATGAGACCCGGGGGGATCGATAGAGCTTCGAACGCTGATTATAACTGTGAAAACTAAAATTGCCAAATGGCATCCTGAAGCAAGTTACGAGGGGTCAAATTTTGCCTGTGACTTGCCTGTGACACCTCAATGGCGAGGCGCTTCGTCATCAGCATGAGCATGTTTCATTGCCAGTAAGTGCTTTACTTTCACTTCTAAACGTTTCCTTGTATGATATTCGCGCGTAGGGGGCCGAATTACCCCTCTGTGCAAATTTCCGGCCGGATCCAGTTTTTGGCCCAACTTCGGAAAATCAGGGGTGGCTAGGGGTTAAGTAGGAGTTTTTGAATTTTCTTCCGCAAAAAATCCTGCAAGCTGAACAAGATAACCTAAACATACCTATCACACTTGCCCATCACACTAAACGCACGCAACAAGCGCCAAATAAGAGCATTTGCTGGGCAAGGGTCAACGACTACTCCTTTGTTGAAGGGTTTCCAGCCCATCAATTTTTCCGAGATTTTCTCAAATTCTCGAATTGGCTGAAAGCTTGTCCCATAAGGTAATTTGATCCGCTGAACACGAAAATCACACTGGTTTTGCGTGAAAACGTATGGCTCGCGTGCTATGGGCTCCCAAACATACCATGAAATGGTATTACTCTTTTTTCAGAAAAATCTTCATAACTTCATTCAGGTAACTGTTTGACAGATTCTGAATACAGAGTTGAGATCAGCATTTAAAAGCGCGTACAGTGGTATGTGTCTCATTGCAAATGGCCATTTCGACAAACCGTCTGATGGCAAAGTGCCTCGCCAATGAGGTGTCACAGGCTAATTTTGACCCCGCGTAACTCGCTTCAGGATGCCATTTGGCAACTTTGGTTTTCACAGTTATAATCAGCGTTCGAAGCTCTATCGATCCCCTGGGTCTCATTTCGAAGTTTCATGGGAAGTAAAATACCTTCCCTAGTAAGTGGTGCAAGCGGCGCAGGCTTGGTGCTTTGGTAGAAAAAGGCTGCATATTCGTGATGAGCGCCAAAGAAACCTTTGAGACAATGATTAAGCCAAGAACTTTGCCTCCTACTTACAGGTTTTGGGGTTTTTTTCAGGCACAATGCGTAATTTTTTTGTGCACTGGATACTGAACTATTGTCTGTGCTTGCATCTATTAGGTTGTCCCAAAAGTCTTGTGGGATTTTTTTGATCATCACTTTTTATTATTTTTTTCTTCCAACAAACAACAATCAGGCAACAAAGTATTCACCAACGTTATAGACAACACTCTGCCCCTTCATAGGTAAATCGTTGATCCCTCCTCCCAGAACTCTGGGTTCTGAGAGTCGGAGAATTCGGCGATCACCTTCGCAAGCATGTCATAATCAGCGAATTTTCTCTTGGCCAGGAAGGACTCAAGAGGATGGGTAAGGTAATAGTCAGAAAGGGCAATGTTTGGAGAGTATGGTGGGTGGGACAGCTTATCCCAGCCAGGCTCCTGTAGCTTGGGATGTGTACCTTAATGTCAGGATGCCGCACTGCGGAATGTCGCAAGCGAAGCAATGCGGACGAGCTAAATTGTTGGGTCCCGAAACGATTAGAAGTCAACTGCGTATCGCACTCCTAGCATTACGTTGTAATCGTTTTGAGACCCAACTACCGCGACGCGCATAGCTCGCACACACTGTGTCGCACGCCGCTCGCCATCATGCGGCATCCTGACATTAGGGTACATATCCTGTAGCTTGCCCTGGGTACACTTCGCGACGTATGGGTGGGCGTTGTCATAAAGGTGGGTGACCGCGGACCTTCTGGAACAGCGACGGCGATCTGCTGGAGCTGGTGGGTGTATACGAAAGCGGGTACTGTCTCGCCTTGTACCAGCACCTCCTGGAAAAGCATTCCTTCCGCGTCCAAAAGCAGCAAAGTAGAATCTTCTTCCGATGGAGGTCGGACATGGGCTGCGTTGGCGGCTCGGCGTCACGGAGCAGCGAAAAGGCGCGGGGTGCGTTGGTATCGTGCATGTCCCAGTTTTCATCGCCCGTAGCCAGATAGACGAAAAAGTCGTTGCGATGCGGGCGGAGCAGCAGCGATTGACAGATGCTCACACGGGCACTTTTGTGAGCATCCGTCAGGGTATGAGGTCCATCGCGACAGCACCTTCCGATGACTGGGCTTGTGTAGGCGACGATTTACAGTTGTGGGTGCTTGTCCATTCCTCCCCGCCAGCTCGCGCATGGTGGTATCAGGGTCGGCGCGAACGGCGGAGAGCAGCGTCTCGTCGTAGAATGCATGTGGGCGTCCCGTGGGTCGCTTGTCTTCCATGTCAATCTCGCCGTTGCTGAAGATGATAAACCAGCGGCGCATGGTCTCGTAGCTCACACATCCCTTGTTCAATGCAGCGTTGATGAAGTCGCAAGCTTTCGTCGCTCTGGTGCCGCAAGACCATTCATAGTAGATGACAACGCGTGTTGGGTGGATAACGACTACAGACACTGTAGCTCTCCACGGAATCTGGTGGGTCAATATATATTTTACTAGAAAGCTTAGAGAACATTCTACCATATTTCTGAACCGCCTAGACCTGCCTTGAAGTAAAGAAGAGTTATTGATTCTTTGAGAAAACTCCTACAAGACTTTTGGGACAACCTAATACATCCTCTGCTGCGAATTTAAAGCGAAAGAAAACAATTGTCTTATTTTGATAGCCCCTTAGAGGTCCAATAAACGCACGTCTCCGACCCGTGCACCATACTAATGACTGCCACACGGATCGGCTAGAATGCTTGCCTGTCCATTACCTCGTCATCAGTTGCAGATCAGAAGATTCATTATACTTGCTGTGTTGCAATATGTGACACCTGAGTGCACGTCCGCGGCACGTTAAGTCAATTAAACGATAGGATATTTATTCGAAACTTCTGGAATACTTATATGATATAAAATCATAAGACAAATAAAGATCGCATGCATATGCGAATGTAAGTTCCCCTGAAGGCTAAGATCGAATAGGTAGCATGGCAAGATTTAATCAAAAGAGAATTCGGAATATGATTACAACAAAAAAAACCACAACGTATAATTATGAAAAGTGGTAGTTTGCTCTCCGGAGGAGAATCTAGAGCAGAAAGAATTCGTCTCAGATTGAGCCACTGCGATGGCGAATCATATTTCTTCAGTACTAGCACCCAATGTGCGGCTACCAGTTACATCATTCAGATGGGTGCACATCGTTAGGAAAGAATTACGCAACGCGGCGTGCGGCGTGTGAGCTAGGTGTGCCATAAGTGGTTGGTTAGTAAAGCGGTTCCCGTGTCTCGAGCCGGGTTTCGGACATGATATCGCTTCAAGATCCAACTTCATACATACGTAGCCCCCAGCTCGCTAGCATCGCGTCGCACATCGCATGGCGTGGCGCGAAATTCTGACCCAAAGACAAATCTCACTGCAGGTTCCCACTACAAGCTAATAGCCAGCGAGCTCGCTAAAAACATACAACGATTTCTGTCTATGAGTTAATATAGCCTGAGTGTCAAGTGACACAACAGTGGAACAAGTTACCCAGACTTTAACAGCGACAACAAAATCTTCGATACACCATCGAATTCTGACTAGTTGATGGAGAGTATTAAGCACTAGTTGATAATGAAACACAATGAAACTAGATGGGATGCTTTAGTGAGAGAGACTTATTTATTTATTTATTTATTTATTTATTTATTTATTTATTTATTTATTTTTAATTATTTATTTATTTATTTATTTATCAATACCTACGGAGGTGAGCCATATGTTAGAGAAACAAATTATCAAAAAACCATTCCTAAAAAAAACAAAAAGAAAAACGAAAACCAGGAAGGATCGAGACCATATGGGATTCAATATTGGAAGCAGGCTACCGAGTGAATTCACTGAAATTAATGCGCTCAGTATCCTTTGGAGAGGATGGATTGACTGTACCAAAACCGTTAACTCTTTCAGATCAGGTTTAGGTGCCAAGCATTGAACTGAAGCATCTTGACGGTCACATTCTTCGCCAGGATCCAGTTCTACGCGCTCCAACAACTGAAAAAAAAGATTATTTGATTATCTGCTCCCATATTTATAGGTATATTTTTAAGTAATACTAAGGATTAATATTTGTAAACCTCACCCCATATTTATAGATAAATGAGCATTATCAGGGACTAAACAGCTTTCGAATCACCGGAATTTCCTCAATCGGGGTAGCTCCTAACCTATGCACTACTATGTGAACGCTCAGCGCAGGGTAGAGCAATACGATGAATTGAAGCACTACACGAATTGCGACTGCATGCCAACACTCATATACTGCGTCCGATCAAGCCTGGCTCACACAATAATAGTGGTCCCTTCACCGACAACTCTTCTTGCATCGTATGTTCCCTTACGTAGTTGCTGCGCAACACGCAATTTCGTGAACTTCATCCCATGAGAAGAATCATTCTCATGATTTTCACATTCGCAAAAAAATTGAAAAAAAGTTCTGAACATGTGCACCCTACAGCTTGACGTGAAACCCAACATGTCAATATACCTGTGGCGATGCTAGCCCAAGATGTTCTTTCATTTCATGAATACATTGCCTAAAGTTAGGACGTCCATTTATATTTTTATCCCAGCACCGTGTCATCATATCGTATCTGGAACATGTACTTCATAGCTGCCAGCTTTCGAACTTTCTAATTTTGTGCGAGTAAGAATCAAAGACAGAGGATGTAGAAAGGGTCTGCACTATAACACTGCTTCATACATATCCTCATGGCAGTACTGTGGCTTGGAGTTCCTATATCCATCGAGTAGTTTTGGCAGAAGCTCCTGGGTCGAGATATGGTAGTCCACCCAGTGGGAAAATTCCGTATAAGAGGATACCGAATGAACACATATCAGACTGAAAAAAGAGTTAGATATACCAAAAAGAACGAGAAAGCACGGAAGAGAAGTCATTACTGGAAAAAAAGGAGAGCGGACATTTCGCCTCATATATACGAGTAACTAGAGCAATGAATAAGGAACTGAATTCATACCAGTTCATGAAATACCTCATTAGGATGATTATCAAAGGAAATCTTTGTATTATAAATGCAGTAGAAGATAACGGTGGACAAATGAGGCACAAAGAGGTCGTCTAATGACTTTTGGTAAGCCCCCCTTAAGTGAATGCGTCATGCGTTGCTTTATGAACGCCGCGCACCACCGTTAAAGGTAACTCCGATCGATGAAGGTCTATGAAGCAGAGCACGGTAAAACACGCCACGGCCAAAACCTGTGCGCGGAGTAGGGGCTGATTTAACGGGTTCGACTATTTCACTTCGTTTTCTTCGTAGCCGCCTTCCTTAACGGCCTCACCCTTTATCTTCAGCTGCCACCAGGGTGACCGAGAGTCGAGAATCTTGGACAGGGGGTCGTATTAGACCGGATAGGAGGATGGGGGTGGTACTCTAGACGTCAGCGATCAGCACTAAAATCTAAACTTCCAATAAGCAGATGAAGCAAAGGTTTTTGACCGCAAACCTTGTGACGAAATGTAAAATATCTTTTTGCTCAGGAAAGGATATATAGCAATAAAGCACATTGCAACTATTCAATCCGGCAACAGCCACTGGTATTGTACAGATCAAAAAAAGGGGGGTTCCTACCGAGGCGGCTATTTTCCTCGACACCTGAAAGTGTCCTGGCTGCTACTCTGGCAATGTAAAGATGCCCATTATATGCTTACAATCCATCACCTACATGTGGTTGACCATATTCCAGCCTTAACATAGAAAAATGGTGATTTCATTTTTTCAATACTCAACAATTTATTAATTTTAGATTTTTGCTAATTTGTCAATTTAATTCTAGACTACTTGTTTGAGTATGCACGTTTTGTAAGGGGTTTGCAAGACAAGAGGACGGCTTCAATCGACCCCTTTCGATGCGAAAGAATTGCTTTCGCACTGAGGAATTTAATTCTAGACTACTGAGGAAGGGAGGTAAGATTGGAAAAGCATGATGACAAGTGCGTAACCTCTAGGTAGACCTTTAGCAACTAGTTGATGAGCCTAGACAGCCAACTTTCCACGAGTGTCGCGTCGCGCTCACCACTGAGCCCTTTTAGCCCATACTTATGTAACTATTCGGCAAAAAGTCTATAAAGGTATGCCCATAAACGAACGTGAAGGGTATAGAACCGCTTTTCCTTTCGAATGTTCTACAAGTTTTTCGAGCACTTGGTTTAAAAAAATTATAATTTCAGGAAAAAGTAAACCAATCGCTGTGAGAGACCAACCACTTAAAGTCACGCCTCGGTGTGCCTTCAATAATGCAGTCGAAATCAGCTGCCCTTCCATAGTATAGTATCCGTAGTTTTCGTGGATCCGATTGTGCATGGTAGGGTTCCACGGTCTTTACCACCCTAAAATAGCTGTACAGAATACGGTCAATGAAGCAGTAACAATCAGTATCCAGAACAATGAAAAAGACTGAATGAGATTCAATAGGAACCGATATAGTCTGTTTGAGGCGTTTCTCTTCTTGACCTTTTGGCATAACACAGCCATATTCTCCAGCGCTGCCACTGGTTACACCACTAAAATATGGGAATAGTACCGTGCAAAGTTTAGAAAGTTGATTGCCCGCTGAAACTGATGACATTAATGTATTTCAAGAAAAAACAAATTAATTTACTTGATATTTGCCATCAGATGACGTGAAATGAGCATCAGCCACATTGCTGACGTCCCCTATCGTGCTATCACGGAATATCCATCGTACTGTCCTGAACAATATTGAGGGTTAAACTCACAATGATTAAAATTTAGGCCAAGGAAGAGCAAGTGGACCGAAGTCCTTCAACAAGAGTCGATTAGTTTTTGCATTTTCAAAGGCGTGAGGATGCATGGCTAATTTAGGGTGGGCCACAGCTTGTAGTGTTATGTCACGAGGCGGTTCTGCATAAAATTTCAAATCATGCCGCGCGCGACACGTTCGAACTGCCATATGTGAATGGCTGAGGGCGCGGTGTTAATCGCGCGATGTGTGGCGGGCGGCATGCCGCAAACTCCGTGCGGCGTTGCACTTGGTTTTGTTTGGGCCGATTGGTCGAATTTTCGCGCGACCGCCCGCGGCGAGCGGCGCGGCGAGCGTGAGTCGTTCGGAATTTCGCTCAAGACGCAATGGGCTGGTACCGGGGTCCTCTATTGCGCCTATTTTCAGCGCTGGCGGCTATTTGCTTTTGTTCTTATGTATTCTGAGACAGCTGAAACACTAAAGGAGATTTAAATGTTATTGTTCTCTCTCATTCTGCGGTGGATGATACATAGAAGTTTCTTCAGGAGCGTTAACAGTTGACGAAACCTATCAAGATAACACAACAATCAACAACAACCTCAAGTACAATAGAAGCAGTGATAATTGCGCCTGTATTAGCTTCGAAGGACGATGGAGAGCTCATGTCTTAGGAAATTCTAATTCACAACATATTGCTAAAATTAGGTGCAATCTTTTAAGGCCTGTTACGGTACCAGCCCATCGCGTCTTGAGCGGAATCCCGACCGACTCGTACCGACGGCGCCGCAAGTGCGACGCCGCGAAGCGGGAATCCATTCGATCGACCCCCACCCCACTTGACTTGAGGATTCATTCGCCAGGAGTATTATAGCAAAATACTTTTTAGATGTAAGTTTACATAAACTCTTGTGATGTTGAACGGGTTGAACGTGTCCAATTCATCTTCACGAACGGCTCATTTTCAGACACTCGGACTCGCTTCACTTCGAAGCTGATCTGAATGACAGATATAAATAAAAATCTAATACGAGAAAATCCAACTTGGAGTTTTACTCATGAAATTCCAATGTGTTGCAAAACTTTTTCACCTTTTCGTTGCGTTCACATTCGCATTTCAAGTCAAGATCGTCTTATATCGATCCACGGTTTACTCTTTTGCCTATTCTCCCTTTCATTGTTTCACTTTTTTGTTGCTGTTTGTTGTTTCACTCGTTTAACATCATCGTTTCTCCCCCACTACATCAAATGACTGTTGTATCGGCCCTCTCTACCCGCAGGCAACTCGGCCATTGAAGCGTGCAATTAGAAAGGAAGCGCACTGAAATAGCAGTGACGTCCCAAAGACGCGTTTTCCAACGCGACTTTCGCCACACATTATCCTTTCGGGGTTGAAAGGTCCGTCCGTAGAGGAGAGTGTTCAGAATGAATTCCTCCCTTCTCTACTCGCCCTTGCTCTTAAGGGGAAACGCGCGCAGCATTTTCGCGATGGATACGATGCCAATGCTGAAAATTGCCCGAGGACGCCGCATCGACTCCTCCTCCACCAAGTCCTACAAAATACAGACGTAAAGCACATCAGGCATACCTTCCTTAAATACCGCTATTGTTACTCTCTAGAGTATCAGATCACCCATTCCAGATTGTCGGTCTACCTTCGCTTTGTGTCGCACCACCACGAAGAGTCCACGTATATTTACGGTTGTGGAGAGAAGTCGAACCCTCCTCGCACGCCGAAGTTCTGACGCTCAGTAGTTCTTTCCCCTGTACGAATAAATAAAAAAAGGATAAAGTTTTTGGCGTTAATCAATCCCTTCTGTGGGATGCGCCACCCATTCTAGTTCCATTCGGAATCGTTATGGCTGGTGAATGTGATGTGGCCTATACAATAAATTGCGGTGGCCAGCCGATGTACAAGTCAGTGCTTTTATCCTCCCAGACGAGTCTGGTACCAATTTACCGACCCCGGAGGGATGGAAGGCTTGGTTGGCCTGGGCGGGCGTTGATGCGGGATTCGATCCCCGCACCATGGGAGTGGGATGCGCGCCACTTGTCACTACACCACCTCCGCCACCTGTGTACGAATAAATAACTCCCAGGAATCATAAGCGAGAACACCTCGAGTCAGCTGGCAAAGACAGGCTGTGAGTCCTATCGAAGATGGGGGGTCTGAAAGCCTCTCTTTGCTTAATCTTTGCTTCCCCTTTGATTGAGGACCGCGATCATACTCGGCGATCGCGCGGTCGGTCCTCACAACATGCTGGCCACGCGCCATCCGCAAAAGGGACAGTATTGTAGGCAATGTTCTCATGTAATTATTGGAGGTACAGCGCAGCTTCCCTCTATATTTTCCGAGGTATGTTTGCTCTTCTTAACTTCCACAAAAAGAACCATGCACTCGTTCCAAAAAGCGAATGCCATCGCAGACCATTGTGCTAATCCACGTGATAGCAGAATAAGAAACCAACGGCTGAATTGGACATGAGCATGTAAGTACCGCGACGCACAAGTGTAACCGTTGCAGGTGGTATAGCGGTAAAGAGACAGTTCACATGCAATGGTGTACCCATCTGGTGATATTGCTGATCGAACACAACCCACTATTGGGTACCATGATGTCGATCGGATAGCAGAATGAACTTTAGGCCAAAGTCCAGAAGAAGTAGGAAGTGCTTGCAGAGAATGGTCTCCTAAAGTATTACACCAAGTTCTCGAGCTTGAAGGAAGATACTAGAGTAATTGGCTTAAAGACGAATACATAGAAAGGGCTGAGTAACTCCTGACGTAGGGTACGACTTTATTTTTGAAGGTACTGTAGATCGGGCACTGGGGTCTAGAATAAATGCTACATGGATGAAATGTCGAGAGACACGCGAAGGTAAGGTATACCGATCGGCGGTAAGGCCGGCAATGCTATGAGGAGGCGAATGGTTGCCAGGGCACACCCAGGTGTCGAGGAAGATGACGGCTTTAGTACGACCACCCCCCTCAAAGGGGCCCATATACGACTCTTCATTCAACATCTACATAACCTCTCCACAGGTCCGTAACTATTCCGATTGCATAGTGTTGATAAGTATTTTATTACCGTAATTTTGTGCTGTTCACTCAAACTCAATCACATTTTCTTGCATGACCTGGTTCGCTGACAGCACGATCTGCTTATCATCTAGCCTGGGACCATTGCTGACCTCTGCAGTTGTGACACCCATCCCGAATACGATTCCTCCTGTCGTGGAATCCTCGACTCCCGGGGTTCCTTGTTGGTAGCCCATAACAAAGAACCACGGAGGCAAGTGTACTTTACTAAAATGAGGATCCTCAGGCGGCCAGACGGTGACAGAGTTATAACGATGACGTTAGAGCGATTCCATAGACGGCTCCGCTCCTGCCGACGATGAGAAAATAGCGGCTAGGATGGTATACTGGGCACGTGCTGCAAAGGTCCCAGGTCACTTAAACGGAAAGAGGAAGGCTGAAGGCAAGAAACTTCATCAAGGATAGGAAGTAAAAGGAGCATTCCACCACTACCTCTTCCTTCACTACTCTGAGTCGAATGACGTAGCAAGCGATAACTTGTGCTTACAAGGCTCGAAGTCACGACCACGCCTATTTGCGTCTTGGACGCAGGGTCAAGCTTCCAGTTGAGGAAAATTTTTAAAAAATACCACCCCCCCCCCCCCCTCCCAAAAAAAAGGAGGCCCTAGCACGATCCCCCCCTAGCACAGAAACCATCAGTTTGTCGATTTTTTAAATGCTCATCACCAATATACAACTAAATGGACACAAAATATGTAGTACAGGTGGAACTCCGAATACTATACACTCAGTATATAATCTATAAATCTTAGATTACAGATCGCATCACGCTTTTATCTAATAATCGAACAATTTCAAATGATAATTCAGAGTACTCTACACATCTAAAGAAGTTCAGGATTTCATGTCAGGCGATAGCTGCAACGCGGCGATAGCGATAGAGCGCGGTATCTTCTCCAAACTAAATTTGGACACCTTTGAATACATCAAACCTTACCTAGAGCCCATCTTTCAAACAGCTGTAAACTGTTTTCCTAATAACTCCCTTAGACCTATCTATTGGCCGCTTGCTTTCCCTAACGGTTGCATAGTTCTCTATATGGGTTTCCAGTTGAGGAAAATTTTGAAAAATTTTGAAGTGTTTCACTTCAAATGGTCATAATTCCTTCAAACTCAATCATATGAGTGCGTTTTTGGGTGCCCGGGGTCTGTTAGGTTGCCGTTTTCAAATGACTACCTGAACTATGCCATATCTCGAAAACGAAAGAAGAAACTTTGAAGAAAGCCAGTTGAGGAAATTTTTTCGTCGGATTTGCGAGATGCTCCCACGATTCTCCCGAAAAATCGATCCACAGTATAATCCATAGATATTCACACAAACGGCACCCAACAATCACTTTTGTTGCGGACTCTCTCACTTCTAACAGAGAAATGAGCCAGAATGTCTTTTTTTGATTGATGTGAGGCGCGTAGTGTGATGGTATGCGGTGATAATCGAACTGTCTGGAAAAAGAAGTGTCATACACAAGAAGTCAACAAACGAAAATGACATCATTATAATAAGTACTAGGAGTCACCAAACTGCCCGTCAATCGCATGAATCGCCCTCTTTCTAAATTTGGCAGCCTAAATTGCTTTATATTGAACAATGCTTTATATTGAGCGATGAATGGCTCCCTTATAAGCAAATGAAGTAACGACAAACGTTTCGGTTGCCTGTGACGTATTTAATATACTACAAAGCTGTGCAACATGCGGTTACAGAGTAATCGCAAGGAAGAACAGAACCGAGTCCCTTAAAGTATCATGGATCTAAGTCATTCATTTAAGAGTAAACGTCAGGGAAGAATGTCAATGATGACAAGGGAACTGGGACCTTAGTGGCCTTACAACAGTAAGCTGTGACGACCAGTCCGTATCGCTGTTGACTAGTTGGTCTCGATGATTCAGTAGTCTGCGTTGGGTGGTTCGTATTACGGTTGCGTGACGGTCCAGCTGGTCTGGAATTGCAGTAGATCATGGGATTTTAGCCAGGTAGTTACAGGTTTTTGAGCTCTATAGAAAGTGATCTCACTGGAACGTCAGCCAATAGAGGCATTTTCCGTGCCTCGCGATAAACTGAATGGCACAAGGAAATTCATATGAAAGAAATATTGGATTACACAGCCTGCTCAGAATCCATGAAGGGCCGGGTCTTTCAATAACTTTTTTTTTTGAACCACATTGCTGAGACCTACAGAAAATACGTTTTCCGCAGACTTCCCATCTTCGATGCAGTTTGCTAGAGCGCTAAGTTTGCGCCTTGTCTGTAAAATTTCTTTCAGTAAAAAAGGAAATCTGCGGAAATAAGCGCAGAAAGGCTCTCCGGGCCACAAGCAATAATCTAAGTGTAGCTAGACTAGCGACCAATGGCACATAATACAGTGTGTCCCAAAAGTATAGGTCCACCTTATTTTTCATCCATATCTCCAGAATGGATAAGCGATTCCTTTCCAAATTTTTATATGTAGTACCTGATCACTGTAGCAATCAAGCGCCTCAGTAAAATTGAAGACATAAAATTGCAAAATTTTATTTGATTTTTTTTTCAAAAATAAGGGTGTCCCAAAAGTATAGGTCCACTCAGCTTTTCCGCCTTGCTTCCATCGAAAGGTAAGTTGTGAGGTAGGTGTGTTGACGCATCCTTCTGAGATTTACTCTACAGTGCCATGCCAAGCGGTACGCACTTTTCCGAGTACGAAAATGGGCAAATTCTGGCCCACAAGGACGTGAGACTCAGCAATCGCAAAATTTCTGAAAAGATGGGCCTATTCCAAAGCTCGATCAACAGCTTCTGTCGTATCATGGACCTGTACGGAACGAAAAAGGGAAGTAGAAGGCCGTAGGAGCTTTCTGAGAAGCAGGAGCGTCGGATCCTCAAAGCTGCGTCCAATTCCAGAAAGGGTGCTTGTCGACGGTGCAGGGAATTGGCACCTGCTGTATCGAAAAACACTGTGCACCGTCTGCTCAAGTCGTCTCCTCACATCGAGCGAAGATGGTTTTCGTCCTTGCCATACCTCACGAGGGCGCACGAAGAGGCTCGAATCCATTTTGCCAAGTAGAATGTCAGCTGGACCCATCAATAGGATGAGGTAGTCTGCAGGGTTACATTATTGACGTAGTAGTTCACACAGCATTAGCAATGGTGTTGCAGGTGATCTTTTCTGATGAGAAGAAGTTCAATTTGGACGGCTCGGACGGCTTAGCTAGTTACTGGAGGGATTTGGGGAAGGAGCCATGCTACTTCTTGAGGCGCGGATTTGCTGGTGGTAGTGGTATGGTAGGGACCGCCTTCTCTCGCTTTGGTTAGAGCAGGATACTATTCATCACGCATCATATAGATTCCAGGGCTTTGCAGGACGTTCTAGAAAGTAATTTACTACCATATAAACAGCGGTACATACAAACATTAGGTGCACAGCCGACCAACACCCTTTCTGGAATCGGACGCAGCGTTGAGGATCCGTCGCTTCTGCTTCTCAGAAAGCTCCTACGGCCTTCCACTTCCCTTTTTCGTTCCGTACAGGTCCATGGTACGACAGAAGCTGTTGATCAAGCTTTGGGATAGGCCCATCTTTTCAGAAATTTTGCGATTGCTGAGTCCCACGTCCTTGTGGGCCAGAATTTGCCCATTTTCGTACTCAGAAAAGTGCGTACCGCTTGGCATTTCACTGTAGAGTAAATCTCAGAAGGATGCGTCAACACACCTACCTCACAACTAACCTTTCGATGGAAGCAAGGTGGAAAAGCTGAGTGGACCTATACTTTTGGGACACCCTTATTTTTGAAAAAAAAATCAAATAAAATTTTGCAATTTTATGTCTTCAATTTTACTGAGGCGCTTGATTGCTACAGTGATCAGGTACCACATATAAAAATTTGGAAAGGAATCGCTTATCCATTCTGGAGATATGGATGAAAAATAGGGTGGACCTATACTTTTGGGACACACTGTAGTTCCACGGCGATCTAGAGAGTAGCCAATCTGCACAATGGATAACGGTGTGTCTGCCATTAAGACACAAAATTCACGTTGCGATGTGATGGGTACGTGCTGAAAGCTTTGTATCGAATAGTTGGCTTCTAGAGCGATTACGCCTAGAATGGCGTAATCGTATGACGCCGTCAGCGCTCAAGACCCAAGTAAATCGGCGCCCCCAGCTTGACCCTGTCTCGTAACGCACCGGAGCCGCAAAAAGCAAATTCTCTCTTCTGATTGCACACGGGTGTATATGGATGGGTATCGAGGAGGGCAGGGCGGTATCGCACTATTGACGCTAGTTTTACCTGGGCCCTAGAAGGGAAGGAATCCCTTCCTCCTTCCACCAAGGCTTAGGCAAAAATGCATGCTTGAGTGTGCAGATTGACCCCTCAGAGATACTTAGGTGTGTAACTTTTTACAGGATTCCACCCTTATTGCGATAGCGCCCTATGCTACTCTGTTCGGAGTATTTGAGTACCGTTTCTTTGAATAATTGCCAGAGTACCACTCCATTGCGTTCTGAGCGGATTCCCATTCTGCTGTAGTAACTCGCGCTGATGGCGCCGCGAGTGCGACGCAGCAATGCAAAATCCTCACCTAACGATATGAATCCATAGCACACACGCCTGGAAATCCAAATGCTTCTGAATCAGTGATACCTTTGACTGAAGCTGCCACGCGACCTTTTTGAAGCTTTCCCTGGATTTCTGTAGGACGTTACAGCATCCACTCTGAAATGTTATGGCGAGAATACTCCTCTGACAGAGATTATCGTATCCTTGCCATCTCTTCACCCTTTGAATTCAGATTGTTGTGATAAGTAGTATGTGTATAATTACAAATCACGGCCCCGCCCACTAACTACCTCTTTACCATCTTCGGGCTGTGCACTGACCCGATGTTTCACAATCGCCACCCCTTTGTCTAGTGGGGTGTATATTGCTAGGACAGAACCGTCGCGTGGCCGTGTTCGGCACGCGAGGAGGTGGTGCGAGCTATGCGCGCCGTATTGGATGGGTCTTGAAGCGATGGCAGTGCTCTACGCCTCATTTTATGCGTAATCGCTTCAGGACTCAACTAATACGGCGCGCATAGCTCGCACCATCCCGTCGCGTGCCGAGCACGGCCACGCGACGTTTCTGTCCTAGCGATATACACCCATGTCTAGTGTGGCGATCACTCTTTATACAAGATACATGAGATAATCAAAAGATAACCGCTGAGCTTCAGTACGTCACGGAGATCACTCCAGTGAGACATGTCCTTCTCTCACCTTGAGTTTCATCTTACTAGGAAAGGGTTTCAAATTCCCATGGAACTTTGGAATGAGACCCGGTGAGATCGATAGAGCTTCGAACGCTGATTATAACTTTGGAAACCAAAATTGCTAAATGGCATTCTGAAGCAAGTTACGATGGGTCAAAGTTTGCCTGTAACATCTCACTGTCGAGGCACTTTACCATCAGCACGGCCTCCGTGGCTCAGTGGTAGTGTCATCCGGTTCTGTAGGGATGAGATTGTGGGTTTGCTCCCCCTCGGAGCGCTTTTCTTTGCATTTCGTGTTTCATTGTCGGTAAGTGCTTTTCATTCACTTCTAAACGTTACCTTGTATGGTATTCGCGCGTAAGGGATCGAATTACCCCTCTGTGCAAATTTCCAGCCGGATCCAGTTTTTGGCCCAACTTCAGAAAATTCGGGATGGCCAGGGGTTAAGAAGGAGTTTTGGAATTCCTTCCACAAAAAATCCTGCAAGCTGAACAAGATTACCTCAACATACCTATACCACTTGCCCATCACACTAAATGCACGTAAGAAGCAACAAATAAGAGCATTTGCTCGGCAAGGGCCAACGACTTCTCCTTTGTTGAATGGGTTGCCAATAGCCCATCAATTTTTTCGAGATTTGGTCAGATTCTCGAATTGGCTGAAAACTTGTGTCATGGGGTAATTTGATCTCCTGAACATGAAAATCACTCGCGTGAAAACGTATTGCTCGCGCGCTATGCGCTTCCAAACATATCATGAAATGGTATTACTCTTTTTTTTTCAGAAAAACCTTCATAACTTCATTCAGGTAATTGTTTGACAGATTCTGAATACAGATTTGAGATCAGCATTCAAAAGCGCGTACAGTGGTATGTGTCTCATTGCAAATGGCCATTTCGACAAACCGGCGATGGCAAAGTGCCTCGCCAATGAGGTGTCACAGGCAAACTTTGACCCCTCGTAACTCGCTTCAGAATGCCATTTAGCCATTTGGGTTTTCACAGTTATAATCAGCGTTCGAAGCTCTATCGATCTCCCCGGGTCTCATTTCAAAGTTCCATGGGAATTTAAAACCCTTTTCTAGTTAGACCCCAGAGCTGTTTTCATTTGTCCTTTTTTATTTATTCTTACAGAACGAATACACATGAGGATTTCGTCAGAAACCCCTCACTCTTCAAATTTAATCCATTTTAATGGCCATTAAGTCATTTGTGGAAAAGACAAACACTAATGCTTACGGGATCGATATGGACTTTCACTCTTAGTGAAAAATGAGTAGGCATCTTTCTGATGAGTAATAATGAGGGTGACTAATAGTTTGATCACAATGCCAATTTTGCTAACCCGAAAAGCTGTGTCATTTAGAGAAAGGCCAAAATTAACAGTAATCGTAATAAATCAACACTCATTCATAACATAGCCTGCCTTTTGCATGAATCGTCTTCTTTCCGAATTTTTGGTCTAAAAATGTGTCACTCAAACACATGGCCCACAAAATAGGTTTCGTTTGTGCCTAAGCCAATCAGGTCATATTCTAGGACCTTCTTCAGTTGTCTTCAAACGATAACTGTTCGTGAAGCAGCATGTATAGTGTTGTTCACCTTGAATGAAAAAAAGAAAGGTAAACATACATTTCAAAAATATCCACATTTTATTCTCAAGTTTCCAAATTTCAGCATTATTGTAAAGATTGATCGTGATCTCTTCGAAATGTCGCAGAAGAAATCAAACGTGTTAGGCGGTACATTGGAAAGTCCATGTGCCTAGCTGTTCTGACTTATACCATGGGTAGTAATAGCCGCGATATCATCGCGCTCTGGGTTTGCTGCAGGAGGAGTCGATGCTGTATCGCGCACGGTACCTGGCGTGATGCCAAAGACCAAACCGAGCGGCGCGACCCCGCGTCGGTTCCATCTGCACCACGCCCTTGTGTACATCATATTCAACTGAGCTTTTCATATAATAGCCATCATATTGATACTCCGGTAGACTCGTGTCGACAAACCTCAAATTTCCATTATTCTCGCATTAACAATAACAAAACTTTAAATGCACCTCAGAGCTCGGAGAGTGGTTGCATGCAAAGTGGAAATAGTGATGAAGATTTTTTCACCACGATGTAGCATATTTCTGACAGAACAACGTCCACGGTTCTCAAGGCATGGTGGACGATCGGAGCTAAAATGGGATCCGCTCAGCGGGGTGCCACTGAAGAAAAAAAGGAAGAAAACTCGAAACACTGGAAACGACAGTGATTTTTAGTGGTACGGAGGAGCCGAGGACTAGTTCTGGAGTATAGAAAGAAAGGAACGCGATAAGAGAGAGAGCACGCATTCGAGGGAGAGGCTATTTTGTCTTTTTAGGGCACAAAAGTTATTGTTTTTAAAATAATGGTGAGACAAACACTATTTCTTAAGGGACCTCCATGGTACCAGACCCTTGCGTCCTGAGTGGAATCCCAACCGCTGCAAGTTGTGCTGGCGGCGCCGCGAGTGCGACGTTGCGGAGCGAAAATTCGACATAAGTGTACACACTCAGGTGCACAGACACTTCCTTTTGCTCCTCTGCATCTACTTACTACGGACGATGGCTCACCTGAGTTAGCTGCGGAGCATGCCGTTCAACTGGAAATCCCCAAATTACATCTGAACGACTACAGGCTCATGGTTCAAGTACTGAGAAATTTTTTCACTTAACATGACCTTCTCCCCTACTGGAAGCCTGCCATGTGACTTTCTCCTGCGTGATACTTCCTGAAAATTAACGAAGAGCGGGTGGGCTGATGAGTTCGGAAACTAAAGATGATAGAAACACACAATATGGCCCCTTCCCAAAAAATCAAATCATGACCCCTTCCCGCCCGGGGATGCTCGACATAAGCTTGACACTGAACCACAACACAATTTTTGTGGTTCCAGTCAATCGAACAACTATTTTCTGTCCTTTGTCTAGACGGCCCCGTACGAAGTTTTGTAGTTTGATCTCACAATGGAGCTGATTTCACAGTGGGTGTGGTGCACAAACGTTGTGACAGCTGGACAATTTCGAACACGAGACTAAACACGTGACTAACATACAAAGAATTTGAATGGGTGGGAGGGTGAAAAATTATGAATGGAATGGTTTTTAGCCCTTTGAGTATTTGTAAGTGCATAAGGCGTCAACAAAGCATTTACCAAGGCTCAATTCGTCCTTTTTCACATCGCTGTTATCTGAAACTTCCATGTTTTCTTTGGCATTTGAAGCATTAAAGGCCGATTAGCGATGCGAGATAAACACAAAACGGCCATATATCGCTGTTCAAAAAAAATACAAACCAAACTGATAGAAATGAATAATAAGTAGGAATATGCATGTAGGTGCTGGAATTTGATTGCGGCTGTAGACGCACATGAAAATGATCGCTAACTCTGGACATCGTTCTCAGTATCTATCTCTGCCTGAATGTTGATTCCCAAAATCAGAATCACATAAAATCATGTTAGAACCGTGGACGGCGCAGGGGGAGCCGATACGGCGTCGCAGTGAGAATTTACAGCAGACACAACGTCGCATCGTCTCAACGCACCACATACTGAACATGACACTTCATCTTTGTGCTTTTTTTCCGAGGATCTACACAGCTCAACACTTTCGAACCCACTGGAAGACTTCAACGAAGTTGAGCACCCTTGAACACGAATTGCCAGTGGAGAAATATCTTCTTATTTCTGGCACGCTAAATAAAACCTAAAGAAATGATGAAAATTTTCATGTTTTTATTTTTGTTTCTTTCCTTTGGTTGTTCTCAGTCTGTATGTGAGGCTCAAGATAGGGAAGACAATTTCTCATCTGCGGATTTTGTTTGTGAAAAATAAACTGTGATCTTGTGTTAGAAAACAGCAAGAATCAGTTCGCTTCATTTGCCACGGGTCAAGAACGATTGTGTATTGCTGTAACACTACAAAAACTTCGTATAGTATTCACACAACCAACATGGAATCAAGAAGATTACAGAATTAAATGGCATCTAGGAAATTTTGAAATTCTGTGTGATATCTCGGTTGCTCTTTAGGAATCTGTTTAGGGAACTCACAAGGGAAGGACCCGAGGTCGAAGAGGGCATTCGGAATGGGATACATATGATCCGACGTATTGATTTTATTGATGTTCCGTAAGAATTTTTCCGAAATTTGGTCAAATTCTCGGTAGGCCAAGAACTCTTCCGAAATTTGGTCGCGAAAATGTCTGGCTCACGTGCTAGGGCTTCCGAACCTACCATATAAAGGTACTGTTTTTTCCAAAAAAAAAAACTCTATAACTCCGCTCAGAGAATCGTTCTGCGAATTTGGAGTGCAGATTCGAGATCAGCGTCCGAAAATACGTCGGATCATACGTATCCCATTCCGAATGGCCTCTTCAACCTCGGGTTCTTCCCTGTAGGATTAGATTTTGTTATGATATTCTAATGCCGGTTCCCTACATACACAGAACGGAAGTTGATCCCTTTACCTTCATAATACACCCTTCTCTTCCCTTGGCATCTCTAAAAAACAATTTTCAAGTAACTTGTTTCAACTGTTTATAGTACTAGGAGCCCATGAATCAAATCTGTCCGCGATAATCGTGAACAAGAACCAGTTCCCACCATCCGGTTTAGTCATCTGTTTCTAAAAATATTTAGGAATTTCCCTTTTTATCGACGAAACACCTCGGCGAACTTTACACTGACGCCAACGGAAAACACTGAACTTCGGCCTGAACTTTCCACGGTAGGCCGATCGTAATCTGCTATCAGGTCTATCACGCAATCGTGCAATCTTTGCATCATTCTTATTTGCGATGTCTATTGATAGGCTGAAAAGGTCATCACTGTGTGGGCTACTGAAATCAAGAGGAAATCTACGAACCGGAAAGATAAGAACATTGAACAGAGCGTAGAAAAATTAACGGAAAATGGCATACACTGTGAGGAACATCAAGCACCATGATAGTTTTATAAGCATATAAAAAAGTTGGGGGGGGGGGCTATGGGTTGGTGGGAGTACATCAATTGCAAGGTTGGTCGACAGTAAATGGAAAAAGTTCGCGAAACGTAACTATCAAACGGTTATCTGTGTCGCGTTTCCACAGAATTCAGTCTCTCAGATTACATTAATAGTACTTCTAGGAAACATTAGAGGATTCGCTGTAGCTAAGTTGGGATGTTTTCGGAGAAAACAAATGTGGTGGCTCGCGCGTTCTTCTGGGCCATGATAGTAAGGCCGCGTTCATACTTTGCGCCATAGGGCGTGATTGAAAGGCAGAGAGGCACGAGAGAGGTGCAGAAACGACGAAAGCAACGAGACAGGGTGGCATGCGGAGACGCAGGGACACGCGACCACGCATGCCGCCGGTACCGCAGAGTATGAACACGGCCCAAGAGCGCCTGTTTCGACAATGCCACGCGCGTCGCGTTCGATATCGCCTTCTTCGGTGCCACTGCCATGCCGGAGACATTGTAGAGGGACAGCCTCAGACACCGTTTTCCGATTAATTTCAAGGATTTGTTTTAGAATTTAACGAGAAAGTCCACTGTTCTTTGCGTGATCGTTAGTGGAAGAGGTGAATAAATTATGAATTTGCTTTTAAAAGCGTTTTTGTGTGTGAGGTGTTTTTTCAGGCTCCTTGAAATGCAACTTATTGTCTCAAGGTGAGCTACTGAGCGCACCCCTTTTTTGTTGTTGTATTACTTGCATAGCACGAATTTATGCCTGAAGTAAATTCAGCAAACTTTCATGAGGAACCTCTCATAGTCGATGTGGTACATTTCGAAGTCATACTTGAAAACTGAAAGCTCCAAAGGCCTCAAAAAATCGCATTTATTGTTTTTGTTTAATTTTCACACACCTAATTACGAAACGCACCTATCACACGCTCAGATACCGTACTATGCACACAAGGAATCTTTCAAAGCAGTAGTTACTAACTGTTCATGATTAAGGTGTACTGAATTCGATGCCGTATATTTGCTGAAGTATTCAATTTTTTTCTTTTTATTATATTTTCTTTTTTCTGTATTTTTGATTGTTGTACGATCGATCAGCAGCACGGTCTGAATCGCACTGATACACGCCCACAAGGCATTAAATACTGACGATAGTATCAGTGAGATTGTCTTTGTTTGACAGTGTTATTTTTTAAATCATTCAAGGTTACATTACAGTATTGATTGCCCAAGGAAGTGGGGCACTTGGTATGAAGAGGAAAACCAATTGTGTTCTACTCTACCTTTATTAAACCATTTATATTCATACCAGTAGAAATCTGCTATTAATTAAAACAGCACAAAAGATAAAGAGAAAAAACACAAAATTATGTTACCCTAGACCGTCCTATCTGCCTATGTATGACTACCCAGAATCATAGACTTTGAAAATCGGATGAAAACAATAACGGCACATTTTTTAGCATCATGAACCTGCATCGGTAAAGGCAAAGAATCTACAACAACTGAACAGAAACAAAAATTGAGAAGCACTCGTAAAAAGAACACACTAAATGACTGAAAGAAGAATGAATGAATGAATGAATGAATGAATGATGAATAAAGATGAAACCGGTGTTGACGAGATCATGTCGGCGCTCAAGACGACGACACAGACGATGTGAGTCGTTCAGAATGCGCTTAAAGCTTTCATAAGAAGGTCGTTACGTCGCTTTCGCTCCTCCTCACGACGTTGCTTATCGACGTCTTCCACGCTCGTTTCGGGATCATCGAGTTTCATGTAGACATATAACTGGAACGAACACCTTGGGAATCTGTCACTCATACTTTGCGACTTTAAAAACCATGTCTTAAATCTTCTCAAAGGAGTGTTGATTATACAAACTCTTCTAAGAGTTGTTGTGATTACGGTACGAATTGAATTCCCTGGTAAGCATCCCCACTTAATCGGTTGGGTTTGTACCTAACGTCAGAATTTCGCACCACGCCGTGTTCGCGATGTGCGCGGTTGAAGGGCGCAATTAGCAGTTGCATGCCATCGCTTCAGGACCCCAGTACATACGGCGCCTATAGCTCGCACGTATGGCGCTGAGAGGGGTGTATGTCGTTTGGCGCGGCCCTTGCAGCTAATTTGCCAATGGGGGCATGGGCCGTCGGGACTCTCCCAGATTTACCTAAGCCTTTTTAGGGGAGGACTTTGGCAGTGCCCCATTGGCAAATTAGCTCCAAGGGGCCGCGCCAAACGACCGTCTCCCCGCTGAGAGCCGCGATGCGAAATACTGACGCAAGGGTATACACCTGCGCAGATGGATGAAGACAATGGATGGTACAGCAAACCAAGGAGAAGAGAACGAGAAGCTTCCTGTCGTGTATGCCCCTTGGATATGATGCGATGAAAATAAAGAAATGAGCGATGTTTGTGCGCAAATTTCTAATGTTCAAGATGTCCGTATGCCACTTACCGTGGCTTAACGTAAACGATGAGCTATAATTAAGCTATTCAAAGTGGTGGCCAGGGGCTCCCAGAAACGGCTATTTTCAGCAATTTCTCGTGAATAGTGGCGATTCGCACGACATTTCAATGGGGAACTGTTCATTTATCGATGCTCGTTCACACTGTCACTTGAATGACAACATCGCTTGTGACGAGATGTCTCATGAATCGCGCAACAACAACAAATCTTGCAACAACAGACAAAGCCTTTCAGAATCAGCGAGCAGCGTGTATGTCTGTCAATCAACAAAGTCGACCGTGTTATTTCAGCAAAGCAAAACAATTCTATAGGTATCATGTGAGAAGCAAAAAGATGATGAACGAGAAAATATTCGAACTTAAGATGATCCAACAAACGATATTCAAAACTTACTTGAAAAACGACGACGACGACGAACAAAATGCATACGATTGTGATTTCCTTGGTAGAGGCCATTGATGTTGCTGGTTTCGACGATGTAGATTCCAATGGTACGAACATACAGGCAGATCGGAGGTCCTATAGATACAGCTGTTCAATACGATGTGCGATATAATAGGCCCACTGTTACGTGGCAGCAAGTTCGTTAACGATCTCCCGCCAGATTTGGAACAGAAAATTCATAATAAAACGAAAAAAAGAGAAAGCGACAAAACGACAAAAACTGAATCCACGATGGGCTTTGCGCTTCAGATAGATAAACGGCGAGTGCGCATATTCACATTTGCACAAACGCCTTCACATTTTAATTTATGCACGATTTGACGTTCACATAGAATATTCGTACACGTGTACAAATAGTATCAGAGAGCAGTACAAGAACTGCAGACGAGACGAACGCGACGTTCAGCAAACGGCAAAGATCACGTGGGAACCAATTCGGGAAGTTGTCAACCAAATGATGAATCGTCATCACAGAACTTCGTGTACAACCACAATGATACTATTTTTGGTCAGTGATACCAAGTTGTGAATAGGACTATGACTAGGAAATTAAGAGGACTTTATTTTCCATCATAAGAAGCATGTTAAGGGGCCCAGGGAATATCCAATAGTAACATATCACGACAACATTCCGAAGCGGTTTGATGGACTTCTGAGAATGCTGACAATACTGAGCGTTGTTTCATATTGTACGAAATGAAGGAGCTGTATTGGCAATCAACAGATCTTGTTTAGTTACAGATGTCTGGTCTCCTATTACTCAGCCCTGAACAATGAACAACAAAATTCTCTCGCGGGCACAATTTCGGTGACAGTATTTCTAGCAAAATAACCCTTGGAAGAAGATGGTGGAACCGTTTCGTATGTTTTAGACCCGAAATGACATACAATGACAGAATGGGTTGATAAAGACCAACTTCTGTGATTTGGCATATATGTTTCCCTTCTAGAAACCTCATGCAACTATGAAATGTGATACTTATGGCCTCCAAAACCTTCAGCCCACATATTCAGTGCCAATTCACAGTTCTTGTTCTTTGGTGATTTCGAAGATAAATAAATGTAAACAACTACGATCATCAAGCTTTACCAAATCTGCTTCACTATGATTTAAAGTGAAGTAACGAAAGAATAGCACAGGAAGTAGTTTATTGTCCAGACAGTTATTCACAGACAGCCTGTGCCGATGTTCTGTACGCGCTTATATAGGCGCGCCGACCCTTGTAAAGTACGTGACGAGTGGTCTTTGGAACGGGCGGAGGCGGTGGCAGCAACATTTCCATGATTAACGCACGACGTTCACATGAAGACTATGAACTGTTACGTTTGACGCATCCCTTTCTCTCCACCATTAAGAACATCGAGCTCTCCTGATTCATTAGTACATTGCTATATTCAGCGCAAGGGCACATGCATCAACATGAATCGCGTCTCTATTCAGCACCACCCCCTCACTTGTTCATTGAGACCACAGAGAATAAACGTACATTCTTTGATTTAGAATTCAAAATAACTCAAGCGCCGAGAAACCCGTTGATGGTACTGCTGCTGGAGTTATTTTCAAGATCTATAGGACAATTGATATAAGCATTAGAGGTTCTGCTATCGTAACAAGATTCACTTAGAATATATTGCTGTAATATAGCGCTATAGCAGGCCGTTAACTACCAATGATTGTTGAGAAGCTGTTGTTCACCCATCGGAAAAAGCCATTTCGAAATGATTACGTCGTTCACGCTATTTATCACAGACCAAAATTTCCTGAATTCCAAATAAGGTATAAAACACACTTTTCAAAAAAGGTCGCAGAACCACAAATATGTTCTTAACAAGGTATCACTCAAAATAGTCAAGTACTCTTACCCACACATAAGAGAGTCTTCAAGTTCTATTATAAAACTAGACACTGAAGATGAAGAGTGAAACATTCGTCATTTATCAATCCCTCTTCGAAAGACGCCATACATGCGATTTTCATTCAGAAAAAGCTGCATTAGGATATGATTTGCACCATACAATAAGTTGCAGTGGCACACGACGGGGCCCACAGTTTAGTCCTCTCTCATGAGATCGATATTAGCCTGTATTGATCGGCAGCACATAACGCAGTAGAATTTTAAGTTCTACAGTGCACGAGTGAAATCCTCATGAACCCACCCCCAGTTTCAAACAACGACCACTAGAGATACCTGGAAGCGGCAATTTCGGCTTACAGTATGGGATTACGGTGGCTTAAGTTCGTTAGTTGCACACACGACGCCTTACCAAGGCGTCGAGTGTGAATTATTTGGATATTTTTTTGTTATAAATACTTTTTCCTTACTATTTCACTTATTCCCTTTTCACCTTCTTTACTGCTGTTTATTGTTTCACTTGTTTAACATAATCATGCTGAAATCAAATTCGCCTTACGCGACATCAAATTACAGTGGCGTCGGCCCGCCTGAAGCGTACAGTTCGAGGTGAAGCGCGCTAATCGCATAGCGCACCGAAAGCGCGTTCAATGCGACTTTTGTTCCACATCTTTTCTAAGTTCGCCTCCTCCCGGTGCTTTATAACAGTCTATCGAAAAATCGCCACTTTGTTAGAAACAGATGCTTCACAACACGAAAGTATGAACGACGTTGTGATTATGTTAGTCAATTAACTAGCTCACAGCCAACAGTCTTCAAATCAATAAAGCGGACTTGAATGGTCATAGTACCAATGTAAGAGTACAGAACAAAGGAAGCTGAAAATTACACATTTACGGCATTGTATGCCGCTGTGTTTTCATAAAAAGCCAACAGCAGAAGCGCAAAGTTTTTCGCAATACATTCGTTGAAACTGATTTGTGCGTAAATCTGCACAAAGAAAGTGCAGACGTATCCGGAAAGGAAAATACAACGTGAGGATGGAGATAGGATCATCAATAAACCGTTTTACGCAGTAACTGCCGTAGATTTAAATTATTTCAGAACGGTATCAGGTGAGCACGTCGAATACTGCACTATACTATCTCTGTACGGCAAAAACGTTTTGATTTGACGCACAGTTGCGGAACTGAAACCAGCTGTTTCTCCTGATTGCTCAACTACGGCAATTATCTCCACTGGTCAATACAACAGCAGCAACCGAACTATTCTCAAGTTCATTCTCCACTAGGAAGATTACATGTCTGCGATTTGGTGTATGTTTGATAATTATTCATTGAAAAGAAACCTGCCAACCTTCTAGGCTCAAGTTAGCACTAGGGAACGTGGTCCACGAATAAAGATGAAACAGCGAAACCAATCAGAGCGAAAGTGTAGAAAAACGATGTTTTCGCGCGCTATGTAGCAATCGAAACATGTGGATCTGTTATGAGTGGCACCCGTGTGCACGTGACATGGCCAGCGCAGCGCCATTTGAGGAGTTCGAGTACACCCTTCACCACAATTTGCGCCACATATTCTTCCTTCTGCTTTCAGCATTCATTTATTGAAGCTACATTACATCTTCCTGAACACTAATTATCCCTCCAGCAGCCCCTTATTCTGCGAAATGTGGTAGCATTCAAATGATACCAAATTCACTATTGTGGTTTGTTTAGTTATTAAAGTCTGTAAGTGATAATAATATCACACGGAGGGATAAGAAGCCTGAATGGCACAGCTAAGACTGGTTCCATAGGCCCTACAAACGATAATCGACACCTGCATAGGTGACTGCAACCTATGCACCGTTTCTTCAACAAATAAGGCTAATGAGAGCGAATTCCAACAAATATGACTGACCGAAGCGAAATGAATGGGAGAAGATGAAGGTCAGTAAACGTCAGCTCCCTCACCCTCGAATGCACAGTGCTCTGTCAACAGATCATCATTTCTTGTTCTCAGAACAGAGCTTCTATTTAAACTTCTATTTAAACCGGGCATTTTCGCAAACGGTACAAGGAACATGTGTGCAAAAAGAGGGCAAAGTGCTCATAATCACATGCTGGAGAGGATCAGTGTTGCTGCGTTTTCAGTCAGAATCCTCTCCTCTGCAAGTCACTGGTATCTCACGCATTCCACTTGGATGAAATCTGTTAAAAATTATGAAGACACATGGATGCGTTCAGTTTGAAAACCACGAGAGCGAGTGATGCCAGGTCAGCCTCAGAAAAACCGTTAGGGGTTTTGAGGGAAATCAAAACTGTGAGGGAAATCAAAAAACATGCCTTCCTTGAATGGTGGGGCGACCTTCAAAAAGATGACCTGTAGCGAAACATTCCTGAATGACGCGCCTCAGGCCGCGTTCATACTTTGCGTACCAGCGCCATCTGGGAATAGTGCCAAACAATGCCAAGAATCGGATTTCAATTCGTGAGCTTCGCCACCGCTACGATCACCATACTGTAATGTGATTGTGTCGAGCGTTTCACAAACGGGGCGCGTGGGATGTCGGGGTTGGCGGCGGGCATATGATTTAAACGCCGTCGCTGCCGGCGTCGGTACGCAAAGTATGACTGCGGCCTTTATCGCCACGTGGCCTGGCATTTGGATACGGTGGGTGCCGACGGGTAGCGATGGAGGGAGTGGTAAGTTGATGATACCTTCGAAAAACAAGCCCTGTGCCAAGCTCTTTACACTTCACTTCGTCATTCTTTCTTTTTTCAACCAGTACCCCAGAGCTTTCACGCACTTCAATAACTGAGCAAAGCGCGAGCCATAGGAGAAAGTGTGTCATAGTAAGGCAATTATCAAGAACTAATGCTATGTGCAACTAATAGATCACCACAGCGAACGGTTGCGAAGCGGCTGGTCTGATTTCATGCATGCTTTTGACCCCCACATCTTTTCTTTTCACTGCACACTTTTTGTCCTCACGTACTACTGCCTGGGCGGAGATGGCCGATTGCTACAGATGACGTGTTTTGCAAAAGCAGGTACAGCCCATATCGGAGCGCCTGATAGGGAGTGGCCTACGGAGTTGGGTGAGAGTGTATCAAACTCTCTCACTCCGCCACAAACTCTCACTCTTGCTACGCACTCTCACTCCCGCCCCCCACCCATGTCCGTAGGCCACGCCCTATCAGGCGTTCCGAAATGGAGTACACATAGAAAAGACAAAAAAAAGACATGCCAAATGTCGTCGATGAGATTAACAGACCCAAATAAGGTGTCCTCAACAATGCTATTCTACGAGAGATCCTTCAGTCGTTTCTCCGATAATAGAGGCGTTTAAGCAAGAGATGTACATGATATCTATGAGGCAAAGAGCGGAGAGGGGCAATAAGAACAGAATGCACGAGAAGTTCCTACGTAAACTGCAACCTTTCGTCACATTGAGTAATACTGAGTCATACGAACGGTCACTTTCCAAAGGTCGCTGAATGGCCTTATAAGGAGCTGGTTTCATGAGAACCTTATCTGAAATGACGTGTCTTTCTGTCAAAAACTGCTAATTAGATAAGCGATTGCAGTTGTAAAACTTCTGGAAAACAATTTGTCATCTTTCTGTTTTTGCTACAATTCACTGGACGACGTCTGTCCACACCAGTGCACGTGGGTAAACAAACAAAATAATGGAATTTTTCGAATGATGTTATAGCTCAAAATGGCTCAGGTGAAATTCGTTTCGGACTTCTTCATGCTTCAAGTGATTAAGCAGCAAGTATTTTTGGCCAAAAATCTACTTTAAAGTAGTACAAGGAACGGATTACAGATAACAAGAACGGATTGACGGTAAATCTGAAACAGCTGAAAACGCAAAAGGATTGAAGCGGTCATACAAGGTTTTAGGAATCGCTGTTTACAAAAAGAGAGCCGAAAATTCGTATAAAGGATGCTGTTGAAGTACACAACATCTGGTCCGCTCATTAGTTCTAACCTCGCTACAGGCTAATGATGTCGTTCAACTCTCAAGGGTCATTTTGTTAATGAAGTAGTAGTATTAAAGAGGAAAAACGTCAATAAGAGGATGGATACTATGGAGTCTGCGATAAGTGAGATCAGTCTCCATGTAATTAACCCGATGCCTTAAAAACTGTGCCAACTGTGCCATACCAGCACATTGTACCTCAGCTGCAATAACAACAAAAACGTTTTAGGCCCCATCGGAGGCCCCAAAACGTTATGTTGGAAAAGAAGGGGGACAGAATAATCACATGCACTAGCCTTAAATGTCCGTCCACACCCTAATATCCGCATAGGGTTCAGTTTGATAATAGCAAAAGAAACGGTACTGAAACATAGAAACGTGGAACAGGGTACTCTTCAGCTCATTTGAAATCCGGTTGAATCATGACTGGACACGATCTATGGACACTAGAAAACCCTATGAATCAGCATTGAAACAGCTGCACAAATAGCCCTGCAACGAACACCCGATAAGAAAGGGAAATGACTAAGCATAGGGCATAAAAGTTACTAAAACATGTGGTATAAGACGGAGGAGAAGCCTAGGGACGAGCGTTGGCGTGCATAAGGAATCGCTGATATTTTAACTACTTATAAATATGATAAATGATCGGAAATTGACTCTGTCCATGGAACTTATACTGACAGATTTGTATATCTCACAAGCGGGGGTGTGATGATGCGATGGGAAATGTCGATTGACAACGGGGTACTCCATGACGTAGTTGATTTCGGAGATCGGTGTACGTCAAGATACGAGTGAATAATCGCTTTTGGCATATCGAATATACAAGGGATTGGCCAGGCTCACAAGTAGTTGCAGGCATATCCTGCTAAGCGCTGTCAGCAAGAGGTAACTGGATCATGGGTATGAATGGAACCCATATCAAGAAGATTCCCCCTCGTTAAGCTTTGACAAAAAAAAATCTTGTGATCGTGACATAAAAATAATCCGTATGAACATTGCACTACTGCATGGTAAAAAATACAATCCGTATGAACATTGCACTACTGCATGGTAAACGGTTGAAGGAGGAATAGTTAGTGATATTGTATGATACAATATATCCATCAATAGCTCCGAAATCAGTATGGTCGCAGTCAGACTTAACGATTTCCACATGCGCGATTTCACGATTTTGCGTTCCAGCAATGCCCAATGCAAGATCTCAAAGGCAGGGTCAAGCCTCCGTTGAGGAATCCTCAACAGGGGGGGTCGTATTTGGTCCGCTAGGAGGGGAGGGGGGTCGTAATTGTCGAGGTAGGCAGTGATCAGCAGAATTTCTCAGGCTAAGGGTGTAAAGGGAGAAGTGATCAAATTGGCTAAATGGGTTTACCCAAAACTAGTTTAACTTAATCATCATGGAAACCTCATGCATGGCGCAATTCACAACGAAACCGGCCAGTACCAATAACTCTTTTGTTGGTCCGCTGACACCGAAACCACGTACAGAGACACCTCCGGAATTCACCGATAAGTCGTGGGAAGCGATATCTATTAGCGGGTACCACCGTGGATGGACACTCCAAAAACAATGGGATGAAAGCGGAAAATTAGCTGATAGGGATTCTTCCATATCTTACTACGATCGCAAGTACGTAATCTAGTGTTGGCGGCCACTATGCGGACCGGAGAAACGTTTGTATTCATTGAGAATGTGGATGAAATCCCCATGCATGGCGCATCCCACAGAAAAGCTGACCGACGCTTCTCGCCTTCCCACTAGGCCTCCGAGAGCGAAGGATGCATACTGGAAAAATTTCAGCAACAATGAATTGATTTTAGGGAAGATTCGTGGGAAGATCTCGCAAATTCGACGAAAAAAAGGTCCCCTCAACTAGCTTTTCTGAATTTTTCTTGCTTCGTTTCAGAGGTGTGGCATAGCTCAGGTAGTCATTCGAAAGCAAAAACCTCGCAGACTCTGCTTCACCCAAACGAACTCATATAGTTGAGTTTGAAGGAAGTTATGGTCATTTGAAGTAAAACACTCCGAAATTCCCCTCAACTGGCCCTCAACTGGCTTCCCTCAAAATAACTTGCTTCCTTTCAGAGGTATGGCATAGCTCAGGTAGTCATTCGAAAGCAAAAACCTCGCAGACTCTGCTTCACCCAAACGAACTCATGCAGTTAAGTTTGAAGGAAGTTATGGTCATTTGAAGTGAAACACTCCGAAATTCCCCTCAACTAACCCTCAACTGGAAACCCATATCGAGAACTAAGCAACCATAAGGGAAAGCAAGTAGTCAATAGATAGGTCTAAGGAAGTTATTGGGAAAACAGGTCACAGCTGCTTGAAAGATGGGCTCTAGGTAAAATTTGAAGTGTTTTAATAATGTCGGAATTTAGTATGGGGTGATAATAAGATAACGCGCTCCAACGCGACCGCTTCGCACGTCGCCCGAAACGGGCGGTCGCCCGTCGCCTGAAACGAAACTTCAAAGGTAACAGTCTTTTGTTTTTGTTTTTTTGATCGAGAGTTCTCGTGCCTTCATTATTACTGATTCAGTTTTTATTCAATCACAGCCCATTGATGGACATGAGTCAATGTGTGTCCATAATATAATAGTTTGTAGAATGCTTTTTCGAGTATATGCATGGGAAGCTCATCTGGTGCTGTCACAATGAGGGGGGGGGGAGGAGGGGGCATCCCTCTGGACATTATTTTTACCTAAGCCAGGAAGGGGGGGTCGTATTGGGGGCTCCTTTTGGGGGGGGGGTCGTATTTTTTGAAAATTTCCCTCAACTGGACGCTTGACCCTGCTCAAAGGTCGCAGTGTCGTGTGCGAAAGTGCGACACCGCAAAACCGCAGATCGCAAAACTGCAGAATCGCGAAATTGCGAAATGCGTCAACGGCCTCAGCTAATCCAGTACGAAAGAGGAGAAAGAGAGGATGGTCAGGCGTTGTACGGAGTTGACAATTTAGACGATTAGGCGAATAAACGAAAAGATTGAGATGCGCGTCGACTAGGCAATTAAGCGCTCATGCGTAAAGAAAAAGATGCATATCGATCTTGATATTGCTCACGATCACCTAACCCATACGCATCTTGTTCTTTTCGCCTATTCGCTCGACCGCTCAATCGCCTGAATCGCCCACACCAAAGAGCACCTTATCAGCACTGATGTATCCAACTCACAGTCATTTTTGTAAAAAAAAAGTTGAGAAAAGAGAAAGGGATGATGAAATCTGGGCTACAAAGCTTTGGAGGAACAGGGTCAGTTATACCATAAAAGTAAACTGTTCACATCTGCTGGAAGAATAAGAACAAGAAAAGAACAAGTAGTACGGTGGCCGCAATTATATACCAGACGCCGACTGCCGTGCATTTGCGTACTGATGGCAGGTACCGTAACCTTGCGCGTATTTATAGTCGTCATGGCATAGAGCTTGGGTTATTGTAGTCACTTCATCACTGCTTAACACGTGATATTCTTCTTCCTAATCGTTATCACGTGGAATTATATGATGCTAATGCCGTTAGGGGAGTCACACACTGCTCTTGACGTCCGGCGCTATTTTGCCTAAGCATTAGTTGAGGAGAAACTCGTATCTGCCCTTGATAAGGTTTGATGAAAATTTACACTCTAGTGTATCAGCACATGAAAGCAGATGATCAGAGGATGGTATCATGTGAGGAACGACAGCGTGAAAATAAGTGCTTCCACCTGCACCAATTAAGTATTTCTTCAGCATTTATCTACCACATCAGAACCGGACTTTTTGCACGATTGCAGCAGATTCAGTCGGTGCCCATTCATCGTTGTGCTCTACCCCTTACATTATCGTCACAAAGAAGAGCATAATTGATCGCACTTTCCCCAACTCTACTTTTATCGGAGACTGTCATATTTCATTCAAGTCTCATACAGTTCCATGCACATTTCGATACCAACATGCCGCATCGGAAATAACGGTGTTCCAGAAGCTGCTAATTTGTAATCGCAGTCTAGCTCGTTGGCGGTTAGAGCTACGTTAGTTCGAACCCAAGTAAATAAAAGAGTTGCGGAGGGAGGGATTCTTTGCACTTGACATTCGACGTTATTTCTACCAAAGCTTTGCCAGGAAAATGAATCCTTACTTCCGTTCTCTGGGCTAGGCAAAATAAACGTTCGGATGTGCAATGTGATGCTTGTAGGACAGCACAGGGGTCAAATAAAGTCGGGGGAGACGCAACTGCGTCGACATTTCACCCACGTCAAGGCTTCTTTCCCTCCCTAAGCTAAGGCTGAAGCAGATGAGACCTATGATTTGACATATGCTTTTTTATGTGGAAGGAGCAGATATCAATTTTACCCTAAGCCTAGGGAGGGAAAGGAGTTTCGACGTCGACGCAAAGTTGCGTCTTCCCCCCCCCCCCCCCGACTTTATTTGACCCCAGCACAGTAAAAGACCAACGAAAAAATGAGTGCCCTCCCTTATTAATCAGTTCCTATAACTCTACATAGCACCTATGTCTCGCATCTATCCTGCACCTTGATAGAGTTTACTTCACGTAAAAAGTTCGCTCAAATAGTTGCGCTGCCATACAGGTGGCAAGAACGGTATATCACCTATGTACATGTTTGTTGATACGCACCATAAACTTTGAAAGCGTAAACTTCAGGGGTCTATGCAGCCTCGAATAGTGCAAAAAACAACTTTGATCTAGTAAACCCCAGCAGTGGAAGTTTTCTGCTCCAGGGAAGATATGAGAAGAAGCACAACAAGCGGGAACATTAAACAGTGTTACGCAGTGGTAAGGTGCCATCCCATGGTGTGCACTAAAGCGAATTATAACTAGGTGTAGGGTTACGGTACCTGCCATAAGTACGCAAATGCACGGCAGTCGGCGTCTGGTATATAATTGCGGCCGTAGTACGGTCCCAACACTAACTTCAAATTTTTGAAGACAAAGAAAACAAACATCGCATGGCTGATCACTGCAAGTTAAAGCATTGGCCTGGTGCAAATTGCGTGAACATAAACATTCTATAACAAATGCAAGATGATGATGTATGATGTTTACTCGTTTATAGAAGGAGACACACCCACGATGGTCTACCACTGAATGTGTAGAAATGATAAATTGTTCACAATGGCCTAATCGGAGTATTTTGCAGAGCCATGTCACTTGTCCGGTCGAATTAGCATGAAGGAAAAATACCTGTCAGGTTCAGAGCCCAAAAAAGAAAATCAGTAGTAAGTTTGAAACCGCTACTAAGTGGTAAATTGGGTATCATTCCGTTCTAAGAAGAAAAAAACCTGAATATCTCAATATACGTTGCAGGGCACATACATAATAAGATGAGAAGTTCCAAGAATTACTTCATGAAACGTTCTAAGATGTCTATTTAAAGTAATTAAAAACACAAAAGCAATATGTGACCTATACAATACCGAGCCCAGATAAAAAGAGTAATGAATGCGCTAGACAGAAAAATATGACCTTGATCGTAACAATCGTAGAATAAGAAACTGTAGATCATAAGGCACATGTGGAAAAAGCCGTACGTAAATTTGCAGACAGACGTGGGAAAGCGATGCGCGACGACGCGCTACAGGCTGGAGGCGCTCTTTGATCGTTGACTCCACGATGACTGTCTGTTGACTTGTTCATCATGATAGAAAAACAATGCAGATGACAAACGACAACGTTTAGTGGAACATAACATTCCCACAGTACGCACATAGGCTCCAGCCGGGTGCTTGATGCCGAAAATAGCACTGGCGCCGTTATTAGGCAGTCATGGCACGAGGTGATCATGGGATGCTCTCAAGGCGGTTACACTGTTTCTGTTTAACAAAACGATCAGCGAATGTAGTGGTCTACTATCGTTCACCCACCGATATCGACTATGTTTGATTCCGTGCGAACATTCAATTTACAAAAATCAGCCAGCCCACTTGCCAGTCCTCATTAGTAACAGGCACACCCTTAAACCTTAGTCACGCTAGGGTCGCATTATCGTCCATTCAAGTTAAAATTCCTTACTGATCCTCACGAAGGACATGCTTTCGCGCCATCTACATCTGTGAAGGGGATGATACAGACGGCGAGGCCAACTAATCTAGCACTGCAGCGCCCTCATAGCACCACTGTCAGCACCCAAACGATGTCGCGATAAAACCCTAAGGCGCGCTTCTCAGTTCGTAATTTATTCCCTCACTACCCCTAGCGGAGCTCTCATGTAAAGATTCCACTCTGTAGAAGAGCGAAAATTCCATCGTGTGAGCTATAACTTGCTTCAGACAGCGTCATATCCTACGATCGGACCACTGGAGTCATTGTGGCACGCAACTTAGCGTTCCAAGAACGCTCTGTGACAATGAGCAAATGCGCCCTACATATCGCTGCTGATATGCTAGAAGAACGAGTAATTATACCGCTGATAAGAAGGTGATAATTGTGACTAGTACTTGGGGTGCGACTAGGATGCGCTTAAACCAGAGCGGATTAAGGGCATCAGATTAACAATGCCGCAGTCTACAAAAAAGGAGAACGACAGTGACAACTAACACAACTAGGAAAGAGGAACAAAAGAGAAGATATATAAACTGTCCAGATGGTGCACAATATCTGGCAGCGCGGGATTTCCTGTTGTCATTGATCGAAGCGTCGCATCAATCGATATGGGCACCCGTAGTCACCCGGATTGTTGTTGTGGTAGTGCATCAGCAAAGTGAACATTCGAGTAGAAAACCTACAGGATTAGACGAGACACTTTTAAAATAGTGTAGTTACGCCTCAGAATCACCGAAGAGGTCCATCGTAGAAGCTGAATTCTGTTGTCCTTCCGTGTTTCGATAGTTCGTCTTGTGAAATTTGTGCATTCTTCAGCAAAAAATTTTTAGACATAACGGAAGTGCACACTTAGTAGTATCATGGTGGGAGTGCAATAGATAGGTCCTGTGGATAGTCGTATTTCGCTGTGGCTCGCCAAATAGCAGGCACTTTGGACACGCAGAGGCGTGTCCGAAGCGTCTCCTATTTGGCGAGCAGATGTGTGCAGTAAGAAATGACTGGGAGGTGAGGTGAACTTTCGAAAGAAATCATTGCCAAAGTTACATCCTCACCCATATCGAGTGTTTCCTGCTGTTACAGATGGAAGAAACTTTCCTCCAAGTGAGAACTGAAGAATGACGACGTCATTATGATGACCTGTTGAACTTCTCGTCATCGGCGTGACAACAGAGGAAGCAGGACGGGCAAGTCTGGAAAATTCGTCGTTCTCTGATCATCATTCAAAAGCCGTTTTTGCGACGTGCTCCAGACTATGAGAGAAGCTTTCTCCTCGTCTTGAAAATGAGAGTAACGCCACATTCCTGCCGCCACTCCTGAAGGCACAGCAGTGCTCATTATTAACAATTTCATTGATATGCCATACATTTGACTGTATTCATCACGGAGACATGCTATTTGAGTGCACGCTTGGTCAGTACAATGATTCACAAGTAGTCCGATGTTCAACCGTTTCCTCCCAACTTCTACGTAGCAGCAGTGATCGCACGTGTTTAAATAAGTTACTTTTATCTGTTGAAGTATCTCCTTTATCATTCTTTCTTTATCTGCTAACTCCTATCGACTTCAACTCAAAAAGACAAAAGCGATGTAACCACCGACGCACCCCCCTTCCCTCTTATTTGAGTGTTCACCGATCCTACTACTAGTTCAAGTCAGTGTATCACACTGGCATAGCAGCGGTCTGCCGCGCTTATATAGGGTTCCGCGGAATGGGCGGAGCTTAATCCACGGGGTGATGACGGAGGACGTAGCATAGACACTGCACCGATGAGAGAGCGCAGACGGCATGAGAGACGCAGAGCAGGCTCACATTTGAAAATCGCCGGGGCACCGGCTCATAGCCCTTATGGCTGCGTGACTGCGTTAACCCATAACGTAGCGCGTGCCACACTAGGTGTTGCACCCAAAACTGTTCCTGAGTGGCCAAGTACGACTTATGGTGTTGCACCAGTACCAAACCACAGGTTTTTTCGTATTTTGGAAGTATATTGTGGTCAAAAGCCGTCACTATAACTTTTCGAATACGGAGAATAGCATATCTTTCTGGGACCTTTCCTTTCCAAGAAGTAGCTAGGACTCCGGCACCACGCTTTTGAACACCATAGCATGCAATAACAAAACGATTGACAGCACAACTATTCACCTCTACAGATGGAACTCGACTGAGATAACTTTTCTATTGACTGCGTACCTAACTGCCTAGTTGTACAAAAGTTTAGTATTGCTTAGGAGTGACATTGAAACGCAAACCAATTTTTCTGGTTCAATGATGGGCAGATATGTTGTTCTCCATATCCGAAAATGTATCCTGACAACTTTAGCCTTCACAAAGCGACGGTTTCATGTGGCCCCAAAAAAAAAAAGATGGTCCTTAATGGCCAAGTGCAACACACGGTGTTGCACTGAGATAAAAGTCTGATATAGGCAGAAACGTTGAAAACTGCCTCGGCACGTTATGTGTTAACTTTGCGTCTTTGATTGGCTTTTAGCGCTTCTTTTGTTTTTGTGGTTTTACTCACTAGTAATCGTTAATACACGACACGCAGATATGTATTTTAGAGAGCAAAAAGCGTTGATTCCTGAGGTGTTCTTGTGAAATGCAGCGGTCGGCCATGCTGCCAGCAGCGCCTATTGCGGCACGCTCTATTTATGACCTGTGCTCCGATCGCGTTTCATTTAGTGATGATGCAGTGACGATTTCTTCCTTCTTCTCTGCTTTTCTTCCATTTTTCCAACTTTCACATCTTTCGAAATAATGCACGAATCGATAGTCTGTGATCATTCGCTATTTTTGATCGCTGTGGTTTCAAATGCTCAATGAAATGAAAGGGAACGCGATAGGGTCACACGTTATAAATAGAGCGCGCTCTTAAAGTTGCAGCTGACAACAGCCCACAGTGTCGTAATGATGAAAGCAGCCAAAGAGAAGTGTGCTCCGATCGCGTTTCATTGCAAGTTCATACAACACGGATAGAAAACCGATAAGTTTCAGACAAAGTGCAGAAAAATTGTCCAGTCCATTTCACGCACTCAAGTTGTAATGACCTGCTTTGTTGAAGTTTTATTGACATGTAGTTTACAAGTTTGCACACTATGCGAACAAAATCAAAGTACATGAAGCGGTGAGCCATTGCTGGAGCTTAAGTTGCATAGTAACATTTAGAACTCTGTCATTGTTAATCCAGATTGTTCGCTCAAGTAGCTTACGATATCGTCAACATTATTGAACATACACGATGACAACACAAAATTTAGGGGTCCACAGACGCAGTGAACTAAAACACGTCTTTACAGATTGTCCCATTCGTCATAAGCTGAATTGGGGGGATACTCCTCCTCATTCGAAGGTTTCTTCTTCAAAGCGATCTGATTCTGAAATACAGTTCGAGTGTATAATTGATTTTGGGTGTGTGTCATCAGCACAGAAAATCTGCATCGTGCCGTGCAACCGTGCGTGTTGGGGGCAACGTATGTAGATGGGCTCCAAAGCGATCACCGTGCCCCACGCCTCATTTCGGGCGCTGAGCTGCGTAGTCGCTTCAGGACCCAACTGCGCGCGACTCCCCTTGCTCGCGCATCGCGTCGCACACTGCATGTCGCGGGGCAAACTCCAGACGCAAGAGTACACACCCGATGGTGCGGTCCCGCCACGCATGTGGGATGAATCCATTTCCGAAATTTGGCGTATAAGACGAATATTAATGTGAAAAAAAAATCTGGCTCACCTGCTCTCTTTCGAACTGCCAACTTTCAAAGTCACGAAGCGTGACCTGCACAAAAGATGTCACATAGTGTTGCTCTTCAGTTCGTTGGTATTTCTGAAGCAGATCCAATGCGAGATCTTTGAGTTCAGCGAGATTCAGTGCCTCACATTCACCGACTAATCTGAAAGTGGTAGTGCTTTCCAGGTATGATATGCTGCCATTGTAAGAATGATTTTATAAAAATATGGGAATTGCGAGAGCTGAGCTGATAGGGCCTTCTGAGTGCGAGGGGTGTATACCAGGGTGCACCGAAAGTCGAGGATTCCTCTACAGGTGGTTGTATTGAACGAACAGGGGTGTGAGGATCGTATCTTCAGAGGTCAGCGATAAGCACTAAAATTTAAACTTTCAATAAGCAGGTGAGAAGCAAAGGGTTTTTAACCGCAAATCCGTGTGAAAGTGTAAAATAATCATTTCTTTGCCTTAGGAAAGGATATGGAGAAAAAGCCAAAAAAGGGGGAGGTCGTTTTTGGTCGCCGTAGAGGAGGGGAGAAGGTCGTAATAGAGCGGCTACTTTCCTCAACACCTGGAAAGCCCTAGTATGTATGCCTACGTCAGAATTTCGCTTTGCGTCGCGCGACATTTGCGCGCGAGTTGACAGCCCTCTGTGGGAATTGCGTGTAATTGCGTAGGAAGGGTGGCTACACTACCTATGCCTATTTTTATTCATTTCACCGCTATGTTGACTTGTTTTCAAACTGTTTTCATCTCAATAGACTAGATTCGGTTCCTTCTACTTTATCTGAGTGCATTCAGTTCACTCATGGCTGATAATAACGTTTTGCATGCATTCATACCATTTCCTATGCTCTTCACCTTCCTATATGCATCATTTTTGCTCGCCCGTACTTTTCTGCCCCATACGTAGTATTATAACGTAAATAACATATTTTCTATTGTATAGAAGTAAGACGCAGTGCGCCTCGGGCTTTGCACAGGTCGGTCTAGGGGGAATAAGCTTGGCGATCACTTCCGCCGTAATGCGAAAATCCGTTCTTGCACAAGTAGATGGTCTCACTCACCTCGGAGTTCCTTCTTCCCGGGCGCAGGTGAAAAATTATCTACTCTGATACCCTCAAGTTTATATGCTAGAGATGATACATAGCACGAGAAATGGAATGAATGCATGCAAAATGCTATCATCAACCAACAGTGAACTGAAAAAACGCTCAAATGCAACCAAATTCAACCAAATTCTGTATGATGAGACGTAAATAATTTGAAAACAAGCTCAGAATAGCGGCGAAAATAAAAATAGGTCTGGATACGCCACCCTTCTTTTGCAATTACACGCGGTTGCCACCGAGGACACTCAACTTGCGTGTGAATGTCGCTCGCCGCTCGGCTCCGCGCGAATGACACAAGGATACACACCCAAAAGCAAGGATTCGATCCTCTGTTGTCCTTACCGAACCATTTTTTATAACAATTTTCTCGATTATACGGTATTGTCAGAATTTTCCTAGTTCCGGTTTGCTGGAAACTCAGTAGGTTCGCTGTAGGAAATCGTGTGGACGGAATGGCACCAACAATCTGCGCACCCCTCATCGGTGGTTTTCACCCGTCCCGCCTTCTCCTTTGGAGGCTGAGCCCGGTGATGCCCACACCTACAGCGCACCCATCTTAAAGGAATCGTCCACGGAAAATGAGTTTTTGTGTTACCCATGTATTTATGTTGTATTTGCCTAATGTTGGCCTCATGCAAAATTTCACGCGAAAAATGTGAATCTGGCTGAGATACAGCACCACAAAGTGCGGTCCCAGTGGGCGGGGCCTCCGTATAAAAGCCTCGTACCGCGTCCGCCGTGGTCGGAGGCTCATTGTAGGAACAGAAGGTTACGAAAACAGTCCTACTCTCCGTTCCCAACGGCGGCGGAAGACGGGACGAGGCTTTTACACGGAGGCCCCGCCCACTGGGACCGCACTTTGTGGTGCTGTATCTCAGCCAGATTCACAATTTTTCGCGTGAAATTTTGCATGAGGCCAACATTAGGCAAATACAACATAAACATATGGGTAACACAGAAACTTATTTTCCGTGGACGATTCCTTTAAGATGTGGTTTTCCACAGTGGCATAGAAAGACGGGACTGATGCCAGCTCCTACTTTGTAGCAGTACCACAAGGCCGCTTCCATACTTTGCGCACCGACGCCGTCACGCGCGTGACGGCGTCAAACTCACGCAACTATTTGCCCGCCGCAGGAGACGGCGTCCATAGATAATGCGGACCCAATCACACCATTCGAATCTTGGCGCTATGCCTATAAGGTGATCGTGGCCGCTTCGTGTATTGGCACAGCGCCAAGATTCGAATCGGCCACAATCACCATACCGTAGTGTGATTGGGTCCGCATTATCTATGGACGCCGTCTCTTGCGGCGGACAAATGGTTGCGTGACGGCGTCGGTGCGCAAAGTATGGAAGCGGCCTAAGCGAATGAGTAAAACAGATGAGGGAAATGAAACGGAAAGTCATGGGGCATTTAAACAGGTCAATAATTTTAGAGTGGCAATAATGGTATTAATAATATTGACAGGGGTAAACTCCAAATTTTGCTCATTCCTATTGCAGACCTATCGATATATTTAGTGAGCTGGGAACTAACTTGGCTAAATCGTCAGGTTTACTTGGAAGAGCAAGAGACGGTACAAATTTTTCTTTCTTCAAGCGAAGATATGCAAGTATGTGGCGAAAAGTTTTCGCGTCACGGTCCAAGTAGTAGTTTCCGCCCTGAAATTGTATGGAAATTTGGAATGAAACCATTTTCTTAATTATTAAATTATTCTATAGAAACAACTGGACTGAAAATCTATATAACCTTATCCGTTGCGATGGGCTTCACGGTACCCGGCTTAAACCATTCTGCAAGCTTCGATCGTGGATCCGCTAACATGTCAGTTCGTCGAACCTGGAAACATACTACAGGATGCCCCACACTGCTAACCCTTATTCTGAATTGTAAAGGCATTTGAATGCGAGGGCAGTATAAGAGTACATAGAACCATTGCACTGCTTATTACAGTATCAGTCAATAGTGGCTCCTAAAAGGGTGACAACTCACCGTATATTTCTTTCCTCCGACGTTGATATTGAGTATATCGTCAGCATGACGACCGCGTGACATAATGTAGAAATTCTGTAAAATTCTGAGATTTCCGAAATAGTAGTAGTCATTCCTTGAAAAAAAAGCGACTATTATATATTCAAGTTACGTGAACTGAGTGTGCAGGTGTTTTACATCAGTAAAGCCCTGATAGCCACAATATGAGGGTTTTTATATTTTTAGACCACTTCTGTCATCCTTTTATGAATTATGCAATATAATACAAATAGAATGAATTTAATTAATACAAGTTCCATCTTTGAAAGTCTGTTCGGGAGAAATTCTCCTTCTGCCGTAAGGTGGAGTTCACCATGATGCCTTGCTACGCCGTATTGCTTGCAATGAGGAGGAAAAGACACAAGTTAAGATTGGGGTCGAGGAGTCATAGATGGAGGTCTTATTTGGGCTTTGAAAGAGAGGGATTCGTATTTGGGAACTTTAGTCGTGTGATACTCGATAAGCACGCACTGTCGAGAAAATGTGGACCCCCGTTAGCCCATCTCCAAAAAAGGTTGTCGATCGATAAGAACACCTCGTATCAGGTAACAAATGTGCAATTATCGGTTCAATGGATCTTCCACAAGTTGCGGCAGCCAGGGCCCTGCTCAGCAGTGATATGCTCCTTTTACCGTCACTGCTCCCGCACCGTTGCTATCCAACGATGGATCGCTAGTTCGGTGGTCTGTTCATCTGCTCGTGTTCTTCGCAACCAGTGTCACATATCCGCTCGCAGCTACAGTTGCAAGGATAGCCAACCACCAAAACCAGCCCACTACGCACCTTCACCTCACCTTATCCAGCGTCAAGCACTGATATGTGTGAGTGGAGAATGAGGGAACGTCCTGCAGCGCGTAGGATCCATGGGATAAAGCTAATCACACATCTTTGAGATGGACTGTACGGCACTACACCTTCTGTTCTTCACTCGACTACTTAAGCTGCTGTGCGGCCCTCTTTCTGGGTAGTACGTGACGAGAGGCTAGGTGCAGCTCGCCAGCTGTGTATGCGGGCATTACGACACTCCCAGCCTGTCCCGTAGCTAGTTATTCCCTTGGTGATTCCTTCGTGTTTTCCCAACATACGTGCCCTCTCCTTTCAAGCACCCAACGCTTAGGCTACTCGTTGTGAGGGGGAAGGTGCGTGGTCTAACAAGGGAAGATATTTTACTTCCCATGGAACTTTGAAATGAGACCCCGGGAGGATCGATAGTGCTTCGGACGCTGATTATAACTGTGAGAATCTAAATTGCCAAATGGCATCCTGAAGCGAGTTACGAGGGGTCAAAGTTTGCCAGTGTCTTGCCTGTGACATCTCAATGGCCAGGCGGCGTCTGTGGCCTAGTGGTAGTGCTGGGGTGCTGCAGGAGTGGGACTGTGAGTTCGCTTCCCGCCGGGGCGACTTCTTTTGCATTTTGTGTTTCATTGTCAGGAAGTGCTTTTCTTTCACTTCTAAACGTTTCCTTGTATGATATTCGCGCGTAAGGGGTCGAAATACCCCTCTGTGCAAATTTCCAGCCGGGTCCGCTTTTTGGCCCAACTTCGGAAAATTAGGGGTGGCCAGGGGTTGAGTAGGAGTTTTTGAATTTCCTTCCACAAAAAATCCTGCAAGCTGAACAAGATGACCTAAGCTCGCTTCAGGATGCCATTTGGCAATTTTGGTTTTCACAGTTATAATCAGCGTTCGAAGCTCTATCGATCCCCCTGGGTCTCATTTCAAAGTTCCATGGGAAGTAAAATATCTTCCCTTGTAAGAACGGATACTTGAATGAGCCACCGCAATTTTCAAATTGTTCTCCCCAGCACTATCTGATCAGTGTCAAATGCCGACATTCGTGCTGTCCAGGTGTGTACACATTGGTACAAATGACCTCCTTCGCACCCCATGTGCGAACGCTGAAAGGCACATTCCAGGATTATTGAGGTGTTACAGCTCCTGCCGTGGTCAGATAGTAAAACCCACAGTCAGTAGGCTGCACCTTTATCGAGGCGTGGGTGTAAGTTCCTGGAGCGTGCAGAGCCAAAGAAGTGAGCGCGACTCCACCCAGCAGCTCACCCGAGAGCAGCTCACCCTGTGTTCGAAATGCCTCCAGTACACATTCCTTGCTTTCAGAGGTCCAACTGGAGGGTGTTTAGCGTCAGCCAGCCTAGCTGCGGGATGCGCCATGCATGAGAACTCACATTACTGGTAATACTAACTTTTATCCGGTCCGTATATTGACCCGCCACTACCAGTTTACGTTCTTGTAATGGTATTAAGATATGAAAGAAGCCTATGTCAGTTAATTTTTCCTGTTCATCCCATAGTTTCTTGAGTATTATCCACGCTGATACCCGTTAGATACCCCTTCACAAGGCTAATCGGTTAATTTTGAAGGTCTCTCGCTCCCTAATCTATCCTTGCTGGCCATCTAGAACGCAAAGCGTAGAGAAGCATTTGGGAATAATGAATGCGTTGGCTGGGAAAGACAGCGTATAACAATGTTCAAGCTTAGCTTGTGCTTGAAACGTTGTGGTTCCTTCAGGTCCTTTTCTTTCCCACACATGGCTCCCCTATCTCAAGCTCCTCAATGCCGCGAGCTGTGAGTGAGGTACTCGGCCCAGTGATGGGTCTCCACTGCATTTTTGGTGTATGTCGCACGTAAATTGGAAAATAGAGATTACCAAATGAAGCGGCCTCGATTACTTGGATCCACATGCTGGAACGGCTCCAACCAGGCAGAAGGCAACCCCGGGAAAAGATGGGATCCCCAAGGTGCTCGAGGTGGTCACCTTCTTCAAAACCACACTTCATCTTGGCCTGTCGCTTCTGCGCCGGCCCTCCATACTCAGCGGGGCCCTCCATACTCAGCGGCCATAGGGAAGAACCAGCCGGCGGCGAGCATCTGCTGCTGATCGACATCCCAAACAGGGTCAACTTTCCGTCCACGAATCTTTGACAGAGGGAATCGTATTAAGTCCTTTGGGAGGGGGTCGTCATCTTTGAGGTAAGCAGCGTCAACGGAGTTTCTCGGGCTGAAGGTTCAAAGTGTAAAGGGGAGATGGATGGAACTGACTAACTGGGTTAGAAATCCAAAAGTAATATTCAATTTGATCTTAATTCAAAACACTCGAAGAATACAAGGTAAGGCTTAAATTTTATAAGATTAGTGCTTAAGACGACATGGTAGAGAGGAAAGCGCATGGGCAACGCAAAACATAGACAGACTGACAGGCTAGGCGGACCCCTTGGTCTTCCTGGAACTGTGGCCTGTGAGCAAGGTGTCAAGCTTCTGCAATTCAATGCTCATAAGTTATACTGTAGTGCGAGATTGATATTTGATACCTTGTTCACAGTGCATGGTTACAAGACGACCACGGGAATAGCGTATCTCTTAACCTGATGGATTGTCGATGGAAACCTCATGCGTGGCGCGATCTAAAACGAAGCCGGCCAAAGCCAATAGTCTTTTCGTTGGTCCACTGGCACCGAAACCACGTACAAAGGACCTCCAAGATTCACCGATTAGCCGTGGAAAGCGATATCTATCCACGGGTACCACCGTGGATGAATACTTCAGAAACTATGGGATGAAAACGAAAGATAATCTTATATGGACTTCCGTTATACCCCACTACGATGGCAAACACGTAAACTGGTGCTAGCAAACCACTGTGCGGACCGTAAAAGCGTTTGCATTCACTGAGAATGTGAAGGAAAACCTCATGCATGGCGCATCGAGCAGCGAGGCAGGCTGAAGCTAGTCGCCATCCCGTTGGACCTTTAAAAGCAAAGGAAGTGTACCGGAGGCATTGTGGACGCACTGGATCTTTTTTCCAAAGATTCGTGGGAAGATCTCGTCACTTTGATGAAAAAATATCCTCGACTGGCTTCCTTCAAAATACCCTCCTTCTTCCTGAATATATGGTATAGTTCAAGGAGTCATTGGAACGCGGCAAACTAGTAAATCCAGGGCAACAATGCTCTACCCATTATTTTAAGTGTGATCGCTTCAGGACTCAACGATACGGTGCCCATAGCTCGCCCATCACGTCGCGCTAAATGTGGCCACGCGAATTTTTGTGGCCATACACCACATTTTCTGTCCATGGCAACACCCTGAAAGGAACAAGTACCGTTTGTCAAGGAATCCGATATAGCTTGGGCGAGTCGAGGAAGCCCCTCTATTGAAAGTATACAAAAATGCACCGGAGCTATTCGCGTGTTAGGGGACGGCAACGGCAGGCGACGCCGCCTCTGACATCAACGACGATGAAGCACAGCTCGTCGGCAATGTGCTAGCGGGCTCACGAGCTGCGCTGTGAATCGTGAAGGGGCCTTATGATCTCACAATCGCTCTTTTTTAGCCCCATTGTTTATTCTAAATCCATTATTGATCATGCCTCAACGCTGTGGGGTAGTGTAGGGTTGTACCTAGCATAATCGACGAGCTGAACCGAATGGTACTTTCGGATCTAAAATAAACTGTAGACAGACCGAAAGGGAAAGGCAGAAACCTCATTTTCAACTATAAACAAAAAAGGCATGAAAAGTCTTTGACACTGCGCTATGTGTTTTGAGTTTTGGAAAGCCTACTAAAGACACGCGAGATATTGTTGTCTGTTGAGTATTTCGCTGTATTGCGGAGAGCCTAACAGCCTCTTTTGCAATGATGATGGTCCTAGCACCGTCAGTTGCCACCATACCATTGCAGGATCGAGCCGAGAACCGATCGCGCGCCCTTCAAACCGCGTCCATACATACTTCGTAATCCGGCCGACCAGGGCCGGCGAGCCTTTCCCGCTGAGCCTTCGACTCAGCATGACGTGGTGACGCACGAGGCGAAAGCAACGGGTCAGAGAAATAGGCCACGATACTACCATCCCCACACCCGGGTCGCAGTGCAATCACCTCTTGTCGTGGCGCTATCCAACACGAAGTGATGAGGAGTTGGAAAAAAAATATCACTTTCTTAAAACCTCAACATCGATGTGGTGCGAGACAGCACGGAACGAGTACGCCGTGTCAATGAATCCTCGACCCAGCATGGACGAGCCTTCAGAGAATGGGCAGCATAGTAAGGCTCCACGAAACGCACAGGAGCAATGCACACCGAGTGACGTCCGCGCAGGAGCAATGCCCACTGAGTGACGTCACAGCGCACATGGAGCCGGCGACAGTCATCCCTTCACTGCGCACAAGTGACAATGAACGTACTGGCACATTGCCAACAAAGTGCCACATGCCATCGAGTTCGCGAGATGCTGTTTAGCCCCACCTATGGCGACACAGTTGCAAGAGGACGCATTAGCCACACGATTCTTTGTTCCCTACCCATTATTGAGCAGCAATAATTTCTAACATCCAAGTTCAAACAGTCAGATTAAAACGGTGGATCATATTGTCCTGAATGAGTTCGATGCGGTAATGAAATTGTATCCAAAGTGACCACAGCCTTTTCCAAGGGCCAATTTCAAAGCAGCATTGGCAGTGTTGGAACGCAGGGCTCCGAGTGGCGGCAGCGACGTGTGCAACTGCGAATTACAGGAGCAGGTGAGCGTGACGGCGACAGCACACCGGGGGCTGGTTGAGGGATCTTGAAGGGACGTCTGGTCCTTCAGAACAAGGGAGCACAAACGTTGTTTGTTGGGTAGGAACTCATAAATAGATGGGATACTCAGTTTTTTTGAATTTCCTAACGCTCCACATAGACCCGTACCAGACCCTACGCGGGTCCTCTTGGTATGACCAACTCCTTACATCATGGTTTGCTATTTTTCTCCCATACTTAGCAATCCCCCACTTAACGAGAGAGGTGAGTCGCGAACGCAACGGGTGTGTAGCTTCATGTCGACTTTTCGCTTTTCTGCGTCGCGCTCGCGGCCAAGGTATACTGCGAGTCGAGGATTCCTCGACAGAGGGGTCGTATTTGATCGGACGGGAGTGGGACAGACGCTAGAATCTAAACTCTCAATGAGCAGATGAAAAAGTGAAGTGTATTTCACAGCAAATCCGTGTAAAATAAATATCTTTTTTGCTTATGGTAAAATCTATAGCAATTAAATACATTGCAACTATACAATCCGGCAACAGCTATTGGTATTGTAGATGTCAAAAAGTTGACGGGGTCGTACTCGGTCCCTGTAGAGGGGGGAGGGTCGTACTGAAGCGGCTGTTTTCCTAGAGTGCCCTGCTCGCGGCGCCATCAACACTACTTGCCGCAATCGGGTGGAATTCGACTCACGGCGCAAGGGGCTGGTTCCACGGAGCTCATTCAAAGAAATAAGTTTATCTCATCAGTGTCTGGAAACAATAACTTTTGTACCATAAAAGGACAAAATAGTAACATGAAAATGAAAAGAACCAACATCACATGATAACAATCCTAATCAAGAAATAATTAGTTTGGGCGTAAAGCTTCAAAGGGAATGTGCGCAATGTACGCGAACACAAGCGAAGAAATCCGCTGCTCCGCTCGTCGTGCGCGGTACCGCGCGAAAATTTGACATAGGGCTACACACCCACATGCATCGGCACTGGATGACGTCACCAAGTATGAATGCGGCCGAGAGATCAAGCAATCGACTGTAAACTCCGGTGCGACGGTGATGACGGCCTTCAGAGCACAACATAACAGATCGCGCGGCTAAACTTATAAACTCTTCCACGAAATATCCCACCTCCAAGAATAAGAGCATTAATGCTTCCGTGATCGTTCCGAAATTACCAATTTGCTCAGAACAGGTATAATAGCTGCGGAAGGGAGAGTGCTTATAGCTCTGTACTTATTGGTTACCCCTTTTCTATACTTTGTATACGAGACAGCAAGAAAAGATATCATGGGAAACCGGCCTATAAAGCACCGGAAATGAGGAGTGACAAACAACCGGTGCAGCGAACGGTGGCGCGCAGCATACAGTGCGTTTCATAATTATAAGGTCACCCCCAAATTTTTGGTTTTCAGAACACACAGCCAGCCGAAAATTTTTTAAGTATTTTTTACAGATTCCTCACCACAGAAAACCCTTCCATATCAGTTTTGATGACATTACCTTTTAGCCCGATATTTCTATAAAGATTTTCTGATTTTTGTGCCGTTTCATAATTATAAGGTCACCCCGAAGAAATTGAAAATTTGCTAGAGTTAAGAGACATGCGAAGGAGCTAATAATCTGTGGCTCCTTCCAGTTTAAGAGCGACATTGACTAGCAGATCCGGTGAAGCAGAAACGAAATTTCGAAGAACCTTACCACAGATTTTGTTCCAGTTTTTAAAACGATTGCCTGTCTCAGCAGTTTTGCTTCCCAGAATTAGCGATTATTGGGGTAAATATTTGAGGCCATGTTTTCTAGATCTTTTTAATAGAGCTGAGATCAAGACTACATGTTATCTATGGCTGGAGTTCCGTATTTCGGAACCTTGACTACGATTCCGTTGATTGACCTACGTGAACATCAGTCTTGTCATGCTGTTAGACGCAATTATGAAGAGTCGGTCGGCTCCAAAAGGCAACTGATTTCTTCGTGAGATATTCTAGCACTCTCTGGAGTCCATTCTGCAGGTTTCGAAGGCAAGGTTCAATGCAACCTCATTGCCGAAAACCACTTAGGCCATCACCCTTCTCCCACAAAAGTTTGCCAAGACTCCGCTAGATCGGCGCACTTCTCAAACCAAGCTAGTACTACCTCTACCCGTCAGCACCATACAAATAGGATATTTCCAGACTCAAAAGTACAGTTCGGATGGAATTATTCGCATGCAGGGTGCAACTGCTGTGCAAATTCAGTTTCGTTCAGTCCGTGCTCAAAAACAACTTTATGAATTGAAGTCGTTCCGTCTTATGGTGTACTATAGGCCTCGGAAACTACTTCATTATTTCTTCAGTAATGTTTCTGTTATTCCTCGCTGCTGTACACGCTGTGGTTCCAGACTAAAAATGGTTTAACTCCAAACAAATCTGGTCCATGGAGGAGGTGCTATAGGAAGTGGCCCCCACAATCCTTTCCTCGTTAATGATGATAATCTCACGTGAGAGTCCAGAGCCTGAAAAACATCTGAAGACACCGATTCTATCAAATGTCATCTAACTGAGCACAGGAATCTTCCGATTTTTTTCGGAATGGCTCTCAAACTGTGCCTAGCACTACAAAAATCCCAAATCTGAGCTTTTCTCTCGGAACATAGTAGCTAGCCACAACGATTGAATATGTATCTCGAAGATGTATTTGGAAGACAAATCTACCATCACAGACCTGCCGGGGCCTTAACTTTTTTTTCAGGGGGACCTTATAATTATGAAACGGTGCAAAAAACAAAAAATACTCTTAAAAACATGAGGTAAACGAGCCTGCTACCAAAAATCGGTCAGGGGGGTTATTTCAGGTGAGGGATCCGTCTATGAGACTGAAAAGATTTCTCAATGGAGTGTTGTCGAGAAAACCTGAAATTCAGGGGTGACCTTATAATTATGAAACGCACTCTATGTATGTAATCACAACGGGACCAGAAAAGTATCTGGCGCGCACTGCACGCTTTTCGTTTGACGCGGTGATCTTGCTGTTCACCCCTGACGTATAAGCATCAATGTGGCGTTCTACCAATTGAAAAATTTCTCAAAAAAAAAGCAGCTTTTGACATTGGTTTCTCCAAGTTGGCGGTTTGTTTTGCCGTTTGAGCAAGTTTGTAGTGGGTAAAAAGTTCATTTCCTGTCAATATTATTCAAAGGATACAAAAAGACAGACTGAACTATAAAGAATCACTTTCAAAACGAATTGGGCCATTGGTATTATTCTTGTGACCGTCATATTCATTACGTTCTCCGCTTGAGAGCGATGTCTAGCCCATTTCATCTGATTAAAGGCGATTCTAATATGATAAAGAAAGCAAAGAAGATTTAACAAAAAGTTTTTATTTTCCCCATCTAATAGTCCCCTCTTAGATAATCGTTATACCACCTGCTGATATCGTTGATCCATACGAGATGAAGAGTAGCGTCTGGAAGGTCGTAAAGAAGCTGACGGCTGCCACACGTCAACTCGATAGACCCAAGAAAAGTGCGAGCAGAGCTTGAGATATAATGGCTCAGTTAAACGCTATGACGGTAAAAAAGAAGTATCCCGGTTGTCTGAGAACCCAGTAATTTATGGACTGGTCACTGGTGCAGCTGCATAAATCTACGAAAACTTGTCATCTGCAAACACCTGATTCGGTAACTGAATCTTCGAAATAACACAGCACAGGAAGAGCTCGACAAATGGGCCTCCAGGCGAAGTGATTGAAGGCCCAGTCCCGTAATTTTAAGGACATTGGTCCTTAGTCGTGAGTGATGGATCCCTTTTGATGAATTTTTTTGTCCCTTCTAAGCACCCAGTCCGTACTGCCTCAAAGACTCAAGGTCAGCACTCGTCGAATAATTTGTGTTGTGTGCGTTCCCTCAAAATCTCAATACTTACTTGCACTCTCGAAAGGACTCATGTTTGAAATGGCTTTGATAGATACCAATCTTCAGAAGGGCAAATTCTTATATCCATGCTACCCGTATCATGACACGTCCAAAACTGTCCCTTTTTCAAAGGGCCTACAATTGGAACAAAAAAGGACGAAGTGATGGATATCACGGGAACACAAAGAGTGTTATCCTAGTCTGACAACAAAGACTGTGTTTCAGTTCTGTCTAACTAGGTCACCGCGCAACGCGAATAGGATCGACGGGCATGCCTAGAGCGCTGGTGGTTCCCTTGTGAACTACGCGCCCTATGGAGCGTGGCCGCTTTCTCTTCGTGTGACCTGACCTAGTTGGACAGTCCTGACACCCACTTAGAGAAAAATAGCTTTTCTGATTTAAAACAATGTGAGACTTCCACATTTAATGTAGGGGGACACTTTGAAGTACTTTCGGCGAATTCCAGCTTCAACTGCCACCTTCAAAAGTAGAAAATGCGATTTGGAACCATTTATATGCAGTGGTTAAGCATTCTTGACGTCACATATTTCCCATTAAATCCACGATTATGTTCCCATTATTCAAATGATTGAATAATGACAAACGAATTTGGAAATACGGGGATATTCGTGAGAGATCATGCTTGTTGTTCTGACCAAACAACGAATTTTCCTCCTAAAAAGGGAAAGTTTCTTCAGTCAAGGCTCGGATTATCACATTATACTACAGCTGAGCATCTCAATTTTGCAGTGCAATGTTCAAAATAGAGTCAAAAAATAGGATGAGAGAAAAGCTCACGCGAATGACATGATGGGATATGATATGATGTAAGATGACATGACATGATCTCTCATGATACGAGATGATACTACATATACGATAGGTGATATTATATGATATTTTTTCGTACCATATCACAACATCTGGAAGGTACATGGTCGTAGTGCTGAAGACTGGACTCTGATGGGCTTAGGGCTATGGCGTGTATATTTGTATCCCACGGAATAATAGTGAAAATTGCTATTATCGTTCGCTAAAGAAAGGTTTCCATTGTCGTTCAGTAAGAAAGGTCATTTTGAGGAGTTCCGTAAATGTGGTCTCATATCCTAGTGGTATTTCTATTGAATGACCCGGAAGAGCTTTAGAAGAAGGTGTCATGCCAAGAATGGAACACTTGGTACACTGTGAGGACAGCTCAGTGTAACTTACTGCTACACTTTCTTTTTCAATTGCCAAGCTTCTATCACAACTCAAGATAGCAAAAGTTTCCAGGTAATTTTGAGAAAGATTTCAATTGAGCGTCATCGTCATCTTCAGTAGTCTGCTAAAATTTCTCGGTACTTTATCGTGTAAATGGAGGCATTACTTGGAGATGTTAGAAAATTCTTAGCTATAATAGCTTGTAGCAGTGATACGGTTACGATACATGATAATTCCCAGGTGAAAGTTATTTCACTTTATGTGCTGAAGTTGTGAGCTAAGCACAAAGATATGTACGATGGGTGAATTAGATGTCATTGTGATGAAAATGAATTTCGTGGACATTATTACATTTCTTCAAAGAGAAGTTCAAATTTTTGATAAACTTCTAGTAATCCGACAGCTTACATACAAGAAATTAATGTGGAGAATGTGGAGAAATGGTGATTTATCGTCAAAATGAAAATCTAATTTTCCTTCATCATGCACAGTGACATGGTAACATTTTACTATAAATATTCATGATACGTGGTGATTTATCTGGTCCAATTCGTAGGAAGAGCTATACCAAGCAACTCCAGAAAATCATAGGCAAATGAAGCGTGTTGGCGAAAAACGTTAATGTCGGGCCATTCCAGAAAAGGTCACTATGTATATATGTGTGATTAGCAAATTTTAAATAAGTAATTTATGGCAAAAATAACTGAAGGTGGCAGTTGAATGGCGGATCGATTACGGAAGTGTATGTGCGAAATTGGGCTGTCCAGCACTTTCAACAGGATTTCGAGGTTAGAAGTGGAGATGGTGAAATTCCTGCTTAAGAATACCACTTTGTTGATGAAAGCTTGTTGGCTTAACTGATATGGTGTGATAGTATGCGCTAGGAATGCCACCCGAGATACTTCTGAAAAGTCTCACAAATATTTTATAGCGCATATTTGTGCTTGAAAATCCTCGTGTGCGCCTGTTTATACGTTTATTGTGATATATTGTGCAATAATACCTACGAACGATGACGCGATGGGATTTTTGAAAAAAAATGGCGGAACTTAGTCTTCATCCTAATAGCGACAAAGACATTCGTATTATGCTGTGGATATGTACATATATATGTAGGGCAGAATTACATACCAAATTGCTCGCCATTACATGGCTGACGGACGTCGTCGGCTGCGTGGAGGAAGTTGTTTGATATATCTTACGTAATCCACCCCAACCGGAAATGCTGACATAGTAAACCGGCCTTCATCGTGGCGATCCCTCACCCATCGATATTCCAGGAATACGAATCCCCGATCTTTGCAGGTTTCCCAGGATATTCTGGTTAAATGAAGCAGAGCGCTCACCATTATTATTGGTAGCTGCCGACGTTGGTTGCAGGGAGACAGCGACGTTTGACTTGCTCATGCTTGCTTTCTCAATCGGCAGAACGATTAGGCTCTTTTGGCCACCTTATGTGAGCACTCAGCCAGTGAACTCGATAACAATAAATGTACACGCGTACCTCGCTGCATTGCACTCAACTTAACCAAAAACCACTTCTTGTCCTTCGTGGTTGGCCTTCAGTATATTAACTGGTTCGGAAGTTTGTAGTATTACCCGCTTGCATTCGATAACACAATTCATTCTCAGGAAAACACAAGCATCAGCTACTGAGTGCGATATACGGGACTAAGGTGGCATATTATTCATTGTAGTTCGATGTATTGGATAAAACAAGACCCATCTCCAAATACGACCCCTACCACACCCACAACTTCACGGCCTCATTAAATCGCACGTCAATCGTGGGAATCATGTTTATTTCTCCCAGAGTTCTCTACGAAAACTCGTGACACCCCTGAATACGACCCCTAGCTGGGTTTCTTCCACTCTTTGTATCAAATTTGGAAAAAAATAGAAATAAATGCATTTGCCCTTGATGAGACGTGCCTCTCTTACAGATAGAATCGCTACTGCATTCGAATGCGATTTGGCATAAATTACATGCGGTGTCCAGACTATGTACAGAGTTATGATTTCTTCCTCTTATACGGATCTGCTACCAACTTCCCGACGTAGAAGGGATAGAAGGACTGGCTGTTTGGTTTGGACGTGCACTGATCCAGAATTTTATCCTGGACAGCTAGTGGGAGCGGCGCCACCTCCTACTACGCCAGCTCTGCACATGTATTAGGTAGTAAAACTGCATCAGTATATACTCGCGCATTCCCAGTGACGTGAAAGTCAAATAAATCTCGTTTATTCGATATACAATGGATATGATCAACATGTACACGTGCATATCCGAACTTTACAGGAGTTTTACAATCGAGCGCGAAGTTCAAATTCGATCGTATCTCCACTTTTCGTGGTCTTTTTGTCCTCGAAATGTCGAACAGCTGAAGGTCGCTGAAATGCTGTTTTATTTTCAAGGAGTGATTTGAATAGGCTCCCCTGCGCGAAAGTACAAAGTGTTGAAAGATTGTTCCATATTTAGAAATAAAAAATTACAAGGTTGTACATATGCAAGCGGGGGTGAGGTAGATTGAGGCAAAACACTAGCTCATTTCATTTTTCAGGTTCTAATAGAGGGGCGAACATATTAGCTCTAGAAGAATGATCCCATACTGTATCCTTGCAACGAAAGATTGTTTGGGGCCAAATGAGACTGGGTCCCTGAAAAGCGTGACTATTAGGGTTGCTAACTTGTATGGTGTCAAGTTTCGGATGAGCTTGAGGACAGTATAGCTGAGTCACCGCGCCACGCAAATTGAGGTCCCGCGTGTGACAACTGCCATGCTGGTTCCTGGGTGTGCACCCTTATGTCCGGATTCTCACCGCGGCATGTCCCAGCGATGCGGTGCGGACGAACTAAAGGCGCCGTGTTGTTGGATCTCAAAGCGGTTACAAGTCAACTGCGTATTGCACTCCTAGCATTACCTTCTAATCGCTCTGAAACCCAACTATAGGGGCACGCATAATTCGCATACACTGGTGGGAAGCCGCTCGTCGTTGTGCGAAATCCTGACATAAGGGTAAACACCTCTGATTTCCACTATGAAGCGAACGCGCGAAGAGGGTGCAACCCTCGCGCGACATGATACAAATGGACCGGCCTGATATCTACCCGAGGGGTTTCAGTATTGGGAAACTATCCCAACAGGCCGTCTAGGAATTTGAATTTGAGAAATCCTGCGCCGTCACCCCTGCGATGAGGAGGGTTGGGACTACTTATGTAGTACACGCATCATCTATTATAAAGTATTAATTGGTTTCAGGCTATTTCCCAGTACGTTAGTCGATCACGTCCTCCAAAATTTCCAAATCCACTAGCCCTTATAAGCCTCGTATCCGACTGTCACAGCAAAAGTGAATAGCTGCCTCACAAACAACGCTACATCGGGGGAGACTGCTGGTCGTTGGCGTTTGGAAGTGAAATTGCAATGAAATTCTCACCCGAGGTGTCTTCTTCTCTCTGGAGTCACGATAGCTAATCATAGGAGCATTCGGAGAACGCCTACAAAATATATTACTTGTAGTGCCAACACATTCGGAAACCCAAGATAGAGAATCACACGACAAAACTAGATGTCGATTTTTATCGTACTAAAAGCCTCGATTAGTATGACCTCATCTTGCTTGGAGGCACATCTCGCGAATGGAGGGGCTTCGCTTGATCATCCTTCGCAGATAGGGGCTGGGAAGCGGTTTCGCCCAATCTCCCTATTCCGCGTTCATACTTTGCGTTAGCAGGGCGCGGCTGCCTTCACAGGCACTTAGGCAGAGACGAAGCAGGCAACGAGATCGGGTGGCACAGGAGGAGACGCACATGCAGCCGCCCTGCCGTGGGCACTACAAAGTATGAACGTGCCCTTACCAGCAAAAGGGCGGAGAAGACACGTCCCCAGCGCTTGACTAGCAATAACGAGTGTGCACCCTTATAACAGGATTTCGCACCGCGGCGCGTCGCAAGCGAGGTGAAGCAGAAAAGCTGAAGGCGCTGCGTGGTCCCGAAGCGATTACAAGTCATCTTGTATGGTTCCTCTAGCATTACCGTGTAATCGCGCTAAGACCCAAAACTCCATCGCGCGAATAGCACGCCCATACCGCGTCGTACGCAGCACTTCGTGGGACGAAGCCCTGACATAAGGGTACACACCTACCAATGACGGTCGAACCGAGTCCCTCTCCCCGTGAAGGCAATACGTGCCTTCAACTGAAATTGATCAAAACTAATTGAACCACATACCAGATGTGTGTCTGAGGAGAATCCTTGTAATGCTTGATCTTCTTTTTGCGTTGGTATTCGATGTACTCGTCTTCGGTGAACTGTGGTCGTACTGACAATGGCGGCTTTTCTTTTCGGTATTGATTTCGTTCCTGTGGGTACTCCTCCCAACTGCCAGGAATGGTTTGCGTGCCGGCGCGGTTCGCCACTCCAGTCCCTTGAAATGTAAATAAAAAGCTTTATTATTCTTTCTGAAAACATTTCCTAAGAAAAACTTCAGTCGGGAGAAATAGTGGGTTGTCCGCAAAACATAAGGTCCTTTTCCTGTCCGCAAACACTCTTAAATGTGGAGCAAAAATATTATTTTCATAATATTTCCCGTAATTTTAAGGAAAAAAAGCGCGGATTTCGTCGTTGAGCAAGAGCGATTGCTTTTGTGCAAAGTTCGCGCTTAGAAAAGTCAATTTCATGTGTTTATAATGTGACTACCATAAAATGCATTAATCGATTATGAGCATACCTTCTCTGGGAGGACATTGACAGTATCCTCCATCTTCTCCAGGGGGACCTTTGCGTCCAGGAGCACCACGTAATCCAAAATCACCTTGATCACCCGTCTCTCCAACTGGACCCGGCGGCCCTTCAGGCCCTGGAGAGCAAGTGGAGCTCAGCAGAGCATTTTAGCCTGAGTTGCGCTCCTTGCTACACTCAAGTTCGAAAACGAACTAACCTGGAGGCGCTGGTAGGCCACTGGCGCCCGGATCCCCACGTGGACCAGGGAAACCAGGCGGACCTGGTTCACCTTTAGGTCCAGGAACACCAATGAGCTGGACTGCATCTTGTCCAGGTTCACCCGAGACACCTGGTTTGCCGGGTCTACCTGGTTGACCTCTATTTCCCGGAGCTCCAGCGGGACCAGGTTCATTTGTTCCATCAGTACCGGGCAATCCAGGAACACCTGCTCTTCCCTGCTCACCTGAAACAACGTCCTTCACATAACTGGTTCGTAAAAGTTGAAGCTGAAAAAAATTCAGTTGCAGCTGCACATGTTTAATCATGAACTGATTGCATAGGACCCTGTATGGAGCCTGTAGGCATGTAACCTCGCCTTCCTGTTTGAAGGGTGTGACTTCGTTAACATCCTTTTCTACAAGTTTGAAAACCACTCACCTTGCTCTCCTCTTGGTCCATCTTCCCCACGAGGCCCTGGCGGGCAAGGTGGGCAGACCGTCTCTTCTCCTAAGAACACTCCGTCCACTCCTGGTCGTCCTGGTACACCAGGCTGCCCGTCTTCCGCCGGTGCTCCATTACTACCGGGTGGACCACGAGGACCACGTGGGCATTGGATAACTGTGCAGTCTGCAAGGTAAATACTAGTTTTAAGCTATTTTCGGATAGATATCTACTGGACAGCACCCTGTTGGGGCCGGTGGGAGCTAGCACAGGCGAATGCACTCGTAGGTAATTGCAGTAATACAGCAACAAAGAGAACTTTTCGGTTTCCTTCTTCAGACACCGGTTTCCGGTCAATATAGGCGAGTTGGATGAACTTCCAGTAACAGAATTTAGTGCAATGAAAAGGTATATTGGAACTTCGAAGGCCAACTATAATGATTTTTCCGAAGTATCAGATTTGAGAAAGGAGTATATTTTCAAGTGTCAGTGTGGGTCCGTTGGAGGACGCGTCAAGGTCAAGTGAGTCTGGTTTCAACACAAAGCCCACTAGAAGTGTGCTTACAGCCACTGCAATATCTTCTTGTAGAATTATGGAATTTCAAGGAACGAATGAGGCTGATAAGGATCACTTTGACCAATCAGGCAATCTGTTGTTGCTATCTACTTCAATGCGGGATAAATCTGTACGAAAAGATGAAACAATAAGGAGTTCCCCCGTTCAGGGAAGTACACTTTTGACAATGGTACTTCTAATCAACGATTCAGTGTTTGATCATAAGAATCCTTTCGAAATTATCCGTCCTTGATAGTAAAGTGGGTGTCTTCAGTCCAGAAAAATCGCCGTCACGGGATAAGAGATTAGAGCTAGGGGACGTATATACTGTATTTGGTAGGGTCTCAACGCGACGGCGGTCCTGTAGCTTACTTTTGGTCCATTCGCTTTATGACCCAACTACATGCTGCGTCCTCACCTCATACTCTCGAGCAGTAAGCTGCGCGCGGTCACGTGAACATTCTGTTCAATTGACACACCAGTTCTGAATTCCAGCTTGCACTGCGGACTGTGGCCAAACTCAGCAGTTATAGAAAAGCAAAAATGTGGAGAAAACGATCCCTCCATCTCTTGGTCAGGGGTACCCCGAGTTGATTAAAAAGAAAGGGTCTGAATTGAAAAAACGATTATTGATCGGTTTCAACGGGATGAGATGGTGTGCTCGCGCGATGCCCTATGTGCTTGTGTGTGGCACCACCACTCATATTTGACTCGTTACTGTGAGCCAAATGGAAAACGGCAAAGATCGTCTTCAACAGTACCATTTGTGCTCAAAATTAGGGTCAGGCCAAGTGGTTAGTGATGCGGGTGCTTATTCCGGATACCCGTAGCAATACGAAATCGTGACCTAACGATATACAACCGGAAACCTAGACCTACATATGACGATTTTAAGGAAACCACTGTGAAGATGACTGCTAGACATAATTCCTGCACTTGTAGGGACATACATGATTTATTTAATAGGGTAGCTGTCCTTCTCCAGTAAGAGTGAGGAAACCGTGAAGAAAGTGACTGCTCAAGATCCACAGTTAAAGAATGAGTGAAAGGGACGTCGGGCAGATCTATAACTAGTAGTTAGTGAAATCCGGCGCCCACTCTAGGACGGGATCGTGACTGGCGTTACATACTCTCTTGTCCATCGCTCTAGACTTTCCTTTGAAAGCGTTCGTCTCTCACCTTTTCCTCCTCTCCATTTTCATTTTACAACTCATAGTCACGCTTAGCTCATCGCGGAATGCACTTTTATATTCCCTTTAAATCATTCTTAAACCGGAACTCGAGGTCTAGGCTGCTATTTCCGAAATTTTTGAGCATAGCGGCAGTACTAGGCTGAAAACAATATAAAACCCATCTGAAAAATTTACATACCGCATATTTTCGGTTCATAATGACTCGGACGCCGCCTGTGTTCGCTCACGTAAACGTCACCTCGTTCACCCCTTTCATCATCAACGGCATATTCAGTGTATGTCGTCCTTGGTGTATAACGAGTACCTCTTTTTAACCGCATAACGGCTAAAGATTGCAAGTCGTCGTAGGTGGTCTGATGACTTTTCTGGAAATTGCAGCAACCTATGTGATCCGTCAAGTCGAAAATTTAATACATCATCTGCAGGCAAAATAGATCATGTCAACATTTATGTACTAAGGGCCATCACCTTCAAAGGAACTTCTTCAACGGTGAAGCGAAAGGCAAACGTGAAGAAAAATGCAACTTAAAGGGTTAAAACAAAGAAAAGGGGCTCCTATCCTCCCTCTGGTTCAAGCCGTAGACGTGTTTCCCGCGCACGCCTTTGCTGATGTATCGATCGAAGTCACGAGAAGCTGGGAAATGTGGCGGACTCAAGCAACACATGCGGCTTATGGCTTGAAGGGTGCATTCATCGCAGATTGCACTACATATCCTCTGTCTGGGTTGGTGGTTTAGCTTGAAAAATCACCATGTTTACCATGTTGAATATTGAAATTGTCGGTTCTTGATGTAGTTCTTTAAGTAGCCGGGGTGAGAGATAGTTGCTCCAATTTTAGTACTGCTAGAGATCGCCGCGGCGACTGCGGTGTGCATGTTCTGCATAACGACCCTGTTTCCTATGATTTTCTGCATAACGACCCTGTTTCCTATGCGTCTAAGATGGTGCGAGTCTGACAAGATTAGCTTCGATAGTTTTTAAGAGTGCATGTTTCCAGGAATGTTAAACCAACCTGAAATGATGTCACCAAGTTCTCGTAATTAGCCAAAAATATTTCGATTTCAGAGACTGTAGCTGTGTATAGAACAGAACAACTAAGGATAGCAAGTAGAGACGTTGTAGCAGCGATTCGTGAAGCCAGACTCGTCACTGGGTCTTCATTCTTCACATACATTGCTGCTTCACTGACTGAAGTAAAAAAAATAAGTTTATTCGTTATAGCCACAGCATTTTCACAGTAAACTCGATCAATTTACGGCTGACTTTTTTATGAATATCGTCATGGTTTTTTGGGAAAGCGAGCGGCAAGAAAATATTCTAGTGCACATCATGTCACACCAAATAAGGATGGGTGGGATTTTCAGAATCGAGCTAGACCAGATCGTCTCCCCTCGACTGTCAGATCATGTAAAGGTACTGGAAACAGTGCGAAATACCACAAACCCCGTGATCTAAGGAGGATCGAGCAAGCATTTCAGACATTTAGCCAGATTTATTTTAATATTGCGGTGTGCCGAGTGAACATGGTGGATATTCAACAAAGATGTGACATTCTCAAAATCATCAAAGAAGCTCAAAAATGACTGCGAAAGTCTCAAAATTTTCCAAAAGTTTCTTGCAAAATTTCATCTCCGTCGAGCTAGAAGTAGTTGTAGGTCTTTCCTATAAATTTAGAAAAAATAAACATATATAGCATGTCATATAAATACATATATCAAGCCAATGCTGTTCCAGATCTCATGAAGATGCCACCAAGCACCGAAACACCGCAAAACATCTTAAAACGTTCTTAATAAACTTTTGGAATTGTATTTGCTGTCGAAATCCAATTATTCGTTATCATTTACACTTAGTTGTACAAGTTTTATATGACGAACACTTTCAAGGTAACTCTGGGTAAACGAAAGATCAATAACGATAATAATTATAAATCAATCGATTAGATCTAACGATAAGAGATTTTCAGAAGTCAATCCCAGCTCTGAGCGTAGAAGACTATTTTCATCACTTCCAATAGGATCCCAACAGCAACCCGTCAAGGATCATCGTCAAGGGTCCCTACTAACTACATACAGTTGTCCTTCGTCACAGAAGATGAGCAACTGTAATCAGTACGGGGACTTTCTAAAGAAGAAGTGCGCGGTCGCCCCTTCAGCGGTGCCGGCGGCAATGATAAGCTGCGTTGTCTTCGCGTCTCTGCTAGGGCCGCTCTGCCATCCTGCTGACGCAACCACGTTCCAGGCACGTCGTCGGCCCCGCTGCAGAGTATGAATGCGGCGAGGAAAGGCTTCCGGATGACGCGATAAGTGTGCATGCGATAGAGTACAGGATAAGCTAGAAGGAAACGATGTTTCCAGATGAAGTGCAAATTCCAGAAACGAAAAAAAAACTAGATAATATTGACCTGCTCAATAATAGGAAAAATTGTCGAGAGTAAGATCATCACCAGGATCAAGTCCAAATTTAATCTGCGCTGAGGCCTAGCAATACCTTCTCCCACCGGAAGACACATAGTGCGGCAAAAGTACTGACTGTCTGACAAAACTTTATCATAAGTTAACGACATGAGTTTCACTGGCATAAGCAATCAAAATAGTTCTTAACATATCATATAATACTATGCCACCAGAATTCAATAGTATCCCTTTTGCTTGGGCACAGTGACGAAGAGGGCGAGGAAAAGCAGCTTCCGTAGGTTGCAGGTGATCATCACAAAAATCGTCCCATAATCTCGTTAGAGTAGTCTTAAAAGCAGCGAGTGACTTGCGAAGAATAACGGAGGCTTAGCGCTCCAAGATACACGAAAAGCAACAATCGAATAGCCTGACACTCGGGATATATGGAGAGGCGGTGCGGCGTATTACCGGAGTTCCACAAATTTATCAACATTCGAGTCAAGATCGACCAACACAACAAAACCAACGATGTCGTCAAGAGACACGTGCACCCTCAGATAACTCCTCAGCTAGGACTCAGTTCGAATGTCTTCTAGTCGGGATGCAGCCAAAACCCAGAAGGCGTAGTTGCGTCAGCAATGTCTCAGATCAGATCAGTTTCTACGACTCTCTGGCTGATTTTTTTGTTGAAGCCTTCCATGATTCACGAACTTATTTACTCGAGGCTTACTTTGCCTTCCTCAGAGCCTAAAAGTCGAAAAAACGAGATTTAATTCACTACAAGACTACCACAATTTTGAAAACCTTTTTAGCAGGGAACTAAACCAGCTCCCGGTAACGATCGATCAAAGTGTGCCATGGGCTTACCTTGGCATCTTGCGGACAATTTTTCAGAGAGTTTTATGCCAAGATCGAAAGAGAGTTGAACATGGAACATGAATAGTCTCTACGACTTTACCATCTTGCAGCGACGACCACTAGGAGCTATTAAGCCGCTCGAGATTTCTTTCGCAGTATCTTGAGGGAGGAAGCCTGCACAACCTCTCCCATTTTTCTCTGTTATCTGAAGCCTGTTCTGACAAAAGTTTTGGACGATTCGCACGACGCTCACCTGCGTCCGGCGACATGCGCTCTTCCTCGCAGTCTTCGCGAGCGTGTATGGGCCACAGGCGATCTTATCAGTTAGGGCTACATATGAAATGTTTATTGATCATCTATAGTACCTTAACAAAATTAGTGTAGACACCTCCTTTCTAGATGAACTGGTAAGACTTCGTCAGACGATCAACACTTTTACCGCACCCTGTAGAATGAAACTGCTACCACTGAATGAAATCACATAAAACGGTACATCGAGATGAAGCATGATGGTGAGCAATTTGTTTTAAAATGCATTGCGCTTTTCACTTCGATTCACAATCACTGAAACTTCAATGCAATTTCGTCTACTCAGCAACTTGCAGGACCAGCTAATTTTCTGCCAGTATTTCATCCTTGTAAAGTAGCGTGATATTAATTAAGGCATCCGAAGGAGATGGAAGATTCTGTCGTTGTGAATGAGCAGGATTTCATCCCTGCACCATGCAAAGGGGAGAACTACATTACCTCCGTGATACTAACAATAAGACATCTGCTATGGTGAGTTGGAGAAGCAGAGATTCATGAGGAATACTGATTTCCACTACTTGAATGAACGATATTTTGAATCCGTGATGTTACGATGTGGATTCGTAGGGTAGTAAGGCAGTACTGTGCAAGAGTAATCAACAGCATGACTACTGCGATTGAATGTTTAATGGAAAAGAATCGAAAAACTTGTCGATCACTGAACATGATCAGGTGTGCATACGACAAAAGTAAGTTGTCTAAACAACGGTGAAAGTGCTTGTGGATAATTGACAGTCGAGGTTATGACAGCAATTTGATGAGGCCGTCTACTCCTCATACTTTCTTCCCATATGAACCAGTTTTGGGCTTTATGACCTCCACGAACTCAACAGCTGGTTAAAAACGGCAAGTGAACCTAAAGCAACACTCAGAGCAACTACAAATTATGGGATGTCTTCACTAGGACAGCATACAGACATGCTAGGACACCGGTAATACAAGTTCAGCAGTTTAATCACCAGTACATGACTGATTTCTCGTAAGAAAAGCTTCGAAAAAACCATCAAAGGTGGGTGACGATCGATAGCTGAGCATGACATGTATGAACAGGCGACAGGTGATTGAAGATGAATTCAACAAGGGATCGCCATCCTTCTCCTCCGTAAATAATTGTCGGCCATTACAGTTCGTGAACAAGACTAGTCCACGACGAAGCTTATAGATGGATTGTAGAAGCATGGATGAATGAGAAGTGCTACTTGACCTGAAAAAGTGCTGCAAAAAAACTGTTCGATTCACCTTCCTTTCTACAGATGCTAGGCGAGTAGCACCGTCATGAATCGCCTACGATGGTTAGTATCACCGTGTCCAGTACAATTAATAATTCGATTTGTGTTGTTTAAAATAGTCAAGGTGGAACAGCACTGGTGACGGAACTGGTTCCACCTGTCAGTACTGCACAGTGGTTATCACTCCCGCAAGAATCAATTCCTCACGATATATGATTTCCGTTCCAAGACCTTGTATAGGCGGATGTAATTTGTGTCTACAACTTAATCCACCTCAACTGCAAATATTGAGTTTAGTTGTAAGCAGTAGCGTTCAGTACCTGCAGTCGAAACACTATCTTCTTCCACAACCATTTACACAAGTATGTAATCATTCCTTTATTTGCTAGTGGACGGATGTCCTAAGAGTGTTACTCGATCAAGGCACAGAGTCGTTGTAGGTCATTTGAGGTGTTCACGTTCATCGGATTCTGTAAGTGACGTGCGAGCTAGAGGACTACGTATGGTTGGCTTAAGCCACTATCATCTAAAGCTCACCGTCAGCACAACCGCTCTAGGACTCAACTATATGCTACGCTCCAGCACTTCCCAATCGCGTCGCGCAGTCACGCGAATCCGCGAGAATTCTCGGTTCTATAGTAGCACAGACCAACAATTTCAGAATCTTAGATATGCATCGCAGACTGTGATCAAAATCACCAGCTACACAGCCATCACAGAGAAGAGAACTATGAAGGAAATATGTATATGTATTCATGTAGTGCGATCCAACAGTGGATGTATGTACCTGCATTCGCCTATTTCTTTACGTACACTGTTAAAACAGCATTTTGAGCATGGCGTGCCAGCTATGGGACCGTATGTAGTTGGATTCTGAAGCGACTTTGTGTTTTACCACTTAACTTGGGTGTACGACACACCTATAGCCTTGCAAGGAGGGCAGCAGGGCATGATGAGATTTTTTAAACGTTTTTCCCCTTTTTATGGAAGTATACATCAAAAAGAAAAGTGTCATTCTGGCTAGATAGCTGTGGGAGTGCCAGAAAATGGTTGGTGGCTCGATACCGACCGAAGACAAATTTTTGCATCGGTCCATGTTCCTTTTTTTGGTGTAGGGTGCGGCAAAGGTAGTGACCGTCTGATAAAGCGCTACCACACTAGGAAAAGAAGAGGTACAAATATGACTTTTACTAGTATACGTGAGATACTCCGAGAATTCGTGAGAAAATTCGAGAAATTCGGGAACTTGTGTCCATGCTCAGCGCCAGCGGGTATGGTTGCGTTCACCGGCAGCGAGGCAGAGTGGCACGAGAGAGGTACAGAGACGACGCAGGAAAAGGCAGGCTGTAATAGGGGAAGACACAGAGACTTACAGGCTGTAGCCACGCCTTACCGCCGGCAGCGCAGAGTATAAACGCGGCCTTACGACCGCCTTTGGCTTGAACACATGACGGAGAAGACAAGGAAAAGCACTTGCCGGTGGGTCGCAGCTGATCGTCGCACAAGTCGTCCTGTGCTTTCGGTGTAGTCCCAGAAGCAGCCATGGAGTTGTGGAGAGTAGCCCAGGCCTCGCGCTTCAAGATGCTCGAAATGGAATAGTCGAGCAGCCGAGCATTCCAGCTGCGCGGAGGAAGTATCGCTGCTAGTACCTACAGCAGAGCGCAAAACTTCCACAAATTCGACGATATTTGAGTCAATACCAAACAGCAAAATTGACTCTATGATTTCATCAGAAGCACGTACATCTTATGATGATACCTCACTCACATCTAATAGTGCACATTCGTTTCACATTATACTGATATATATCACTGGCGTCATGTAGGGACTTGAAGAGAGTCACGTAGCTCGTTTCGGCTATTTAATCATTTACAGATCCACTGGTTTTATAATAAGTGGTTCTGCTTTTCTTTCGGTCGCTTTCAGTGGAATTGTGCAGGCTCCAGCAGGATGTAGAGATTCCTTTCATGAGAAAGCATTATTCTAATGACCAGTTTCTTTTGATAAAGGCTCAAAAGGTGTTGTGCCGAGCCCTTTGTTCCGGAGATTGCCATAAACGTGCCAAATGGAATATTTAATCCTATTTGTTAATTAATTAAGACAGCTCTTAATCAAACAGTCGATCATAATTACTAGAAAGAAGCTGCTGAAACGGAATGCGTTACGTTACGCTTCCTTGACGCTCAAATTTGTTATGAAAGCGCAACATTGTAGGCCAGTTCTTCTATTGATATCGAGAATAATAATCTAGTTCCAGTGAAAATGTTCCTGATTTCATTATTCATTCTTCAAGTACATAAGAGTGTGATCCGCTCGGTTCTGCTCAGCAATAGAAAAAACAATGGGCACTGCCCACTGCACTGAGTGGAACTCTCTCACGGTTAAAACCAGGTTGACGAAATAAAGAAGGAAATTTGTTTTCCTTGTATTATCGTCCGACCCCGATGGTGGGATCGTCGGCTCTTTTAACTAACTTCCCAAAGTTGACAAATGCATGGACAGTGTGCTCTAATGAGTCACTCAAAAACATCGGAAAGGGCAAATGCGGCTATGTAGTACAACAGCATAGGAAAAGAAGTAGTTGAATCAGCCAACAGCATGAGAAATAGGGGCCCTCTTTTCACTCCTTAGCTTTCGCCCCCTCTTTCTGCCCCCCTCTGCATCACTAGCCGCTAAGGGGTGGATGCACACGGCGAGGGGCCATCCTAACCACCGCGAACGTTGCTGCACCATCAGAGCACTCCGGCTGGTGAGCGCCTCAGCTCGAAGTGAAGAGTGGTGACAAAAAAAAAACTCAAGGCGCGGGCTTTCAACTTCTAAGCTAGAATGATCGCTTACAGAAAAGATCGCTCTCTCTCCACTCTCCTTCCCTTCATTGACCCCTTCCTGAGCCTTCGAACGCATCAGAAATGGCTATGAGTCGATTGATTATTGAAGATGGTAGAGCAGATAATAAGTAGCGAAATTTAACACTGAAGAATAGACGAGCTGAAGAGAAATTTAGGAGATATGAGACCCTTCCCGTTGACCCCCCTTGAGTAGGTGTTGCTCATTGTTCCAGGTATGCGTCAAAGGCAAGCGAATCCATGGCACGCAGGCAAGTCGGGATCCTGCTTGTGGGAGGAACCCGGGCATAGGACGTCTGTCGGCCACAGTAGGTTGTCAAGGGACCAAGAGCCTTCCTTTACCCTCATATCGGATCAAAAGCATTCTTCCAGATTTCTATCACTCACACAAGTGTAAATTCTGTAGAACAATGCACAAAATCTCGGCGCCTTTGTGACAGCATTACGCTTATGTTCTGCATCTCTGAACGCCGAAACTTTCGACAAATAAATCTTCTGCAGCTGATGGAAGGAGCATGTATAGAAATTCTTGATAATGAACATGTTGAAGGATGGAAATACATTTTACTACCGAATATGGATGTTTAAGCTCCGAAAATGGCATGCACGGTATGCACAATCACAGCTCATCCGATTATGTCCTAATCAGCCACTAAAATTCTGGATATTCTTTAAGACGTACACGCATCAATGATCATTTCATTTGCCCGTAATTTTGGGCACAAATAGTACTGGTTAAGCGGATCTCTGCCATTTTCTATGTGGATCTGTGAATGATGCCACACACACGCCACATACACAGCCTAGCGCGAGCACACAATCTTACCCCCGTTAAAACCGCTCAGTTAGTCGTGTTTTTTCAAGTCAGAGCCTTTCTTCTTGATTCACTCGAGTTGGCCCTAACCGGGGTAATCACTTACTCACTTTTTCTTCTTAGTTTTGTTTTTCTGTAGCTGTTGATTTTGACCGCATGCGAATCTAGGATTCTGAAGAAAATTCGCGTGACAGTGCGCAGCATGCGGCGCGATGAGTGTGAGCTAGAGGCGCACCATGTAATGTAATGGGTCCTTAAGGGGTTGCGTCAAAAGTAAGCTGTAGGAGACCGCCGTCACGTTGGGACCCAAATACATACAGTGCATACGTCTTAGCTTACTCCCTCAACCCTGCGACACGAATTTCCTGCTGATGGCCCGCACCTCTAAAATGCTTCTTCCATCAGCTTCCAAAAAGTGTATTTACCACTGTGTATCGGCCAGATGTCAGGTATCGATCCAGCACATCCCACGAATCGCCTCACTAGCCGCAGGTCGTGACGCGAATTTTCTAGACCAGTCTTTTTGTTGTAACGTTTGGCAGGGAAGCATATATCTTATATAAGTTACAAGCTATGGACGTCGAAAAAGTCAAATTTACGTACATACATCTAAATCAAGTCTGTTAACGTTGAGAGAAACTGAATTACCGGACGTTGCCCTTCCTTGATATGCATCAGAGAATCGATCACCGCGAACTGCAGTGCGTCCTGTCAGAAGGGTTTGCTACAGGTCTTCCGACTGAAAATAGTAAGTACGTTGATGTGGTGAGTCGAGTAACGCGTCGAACAGCTTTCATCTAGTATCTACAAATAATACCACAAAAACGATTACTTCGTTCATTTCCGTTCCGTCATCCTCTGATCGCAATTCTTCCGCGAACACTGTAACCCCATGGCAGGGCATAAAACGCGGTCATAACACTCGCGAAACTAGTTTCGTTTTACTTTTAATTTGCAATACCTGCATGTGATAGGCTGACCAGTTATTTAAGATGATCAAATGGGTCACACCACTTCACCATACCAGTACATTCACGCTACTTTCAACTGGGCAGTCCATATTTCTTGGCTGCTGTGCCAAGACCGTTTCATCTATTTATACTTTGCGACTATTCCGTCCTGCACTATCTGGACGCTCATTGATTTTCATCATTTATCCCAATCTGTTGCCACACATGTACAGCGGGAAGAACAAGCTTGTCAACGGATTTGTGCCCATTGGCATGCTTCTTCTTTTCAATGGACGTGCGTGATTGCGGATTTCCGTCTCGGAGACGGTAGTAATCTGTTTCGTGATTGGGTATATCAGCAGCTGCTGGTAGGTCTCCGCCTATTTTTTTTTTCTCGCAGGGGAGTAGTGTTACATCGAGGATATGCGATCCATCATACATCAAGGTTCACACCAATTTACATCATATAAATTCCACAAAGGAATCGAGCACAAAATGTGGGAAAAATATTTGGTTTATTGGACCAGTTCACAGAGGGAATAATAAGGCACATAGGAGCAATCGTATGTTCCTCAGGCAAGTTTCGACATTATTGGTTTTTATATCGAGTTGGAATCGTGTTGTCGAACTAACGATCACAGCATTTTTGTTCCAAACGCTCCTTATGCGCCTCGCAAATAGTGAATTAGCATCCTACCCCCATGTAGAGAACAGGCCTCAATGTGAACATTGTTTTGAGTTTTTTTGCGTCTTCAAATAATCAGATAACGCATAACTGTATTGATTGCTTTACTATTTGGAAATCACATTTGATTGGGGAGTTGAGCATCTGCTCAGGTTGCCATGTGAAAGAAGAAATTTGAATCTATCAGATGATTGCGTGCTTGAGTGTGAAGCACAGATAGGTCCATTTCTCGCAGAGAGAGGCCATGTAGAATCTACAGGAGGTGACAAACAAAGTAATTATTTTTTCCTCCACTTCAAACCCTGCGAATATGTGTGTCACCTCAGCACGGCAAAGTCCGAGATTTCTTTACCCTCGTTCACAAGCTTGAGAAGGTCCGTTCACTCTGGGTACCTGAGGGGATTCATATTGCGTGTTGCCCTTAAGTATTCCGTTTTTCAGGCTTCCAACATCCTTCGTTTCCAAGAACGAAAACGTGCCATTACCACTGAAACCTCTCCGGAGGCGGATATGAGGCATAAAAAATGACACTTGGGAACATAGGAGCCTTGTCGAAGCAGCAAGGGCTCTGTGACTTCCATGAACCGAAGGGCCAATCCTTAGGAAGCATCCCACAAAAGACCCACCACCGAACCCACTCCGTTGTTTTAAGCGAACCTTGATGCCGTAGGTGCTCTGAAGCCCGACTGCGCCAACTGTAGGCTCTATATTTTCAGAAAGGTGAACGTAGTGGGCCACAGCTTGTTCCTGCTTTCACAGGAACATCTTTTCGTTTCCCCGTGTTTTGTATACTTGGCGAATTTGAGCCGTGAGCAAAATTACTTTTTTCCGACATCCCCTGTATATCAAAATATTGGAGGGCACCCGAGGAATTCTATCAATAGTGCGACTTTCATTCAATTTTCATTCACATTCATGAAGGTAGGGAGCGGTTACTTTATGGTGAGTCAGTTCTTTTCCAAACAATTACATAAAGCTACCTAATTGAAATACTTAAAGTTTCACAACACTTATACATAAAAATGAAAGAATTAGTGCTTGATTCCTTTTAATAATTGTACCTGGTCCTTTCCTTTATGCTCAGATTAACTTAAATATTACATAAAACATGCCTACCTCCCTTCCCTTATTGATGAGCACAGAGGGAGGTTATCTCTAGGTTTAACCTCCGTCTAAGGACCGGTGCGAAACGGAGGTTGAACTATTCATTCGCTTCTTCCCCCTCCTCCCCCCCCCCCCCCCTCCCCGAAATCTTTCTAAACACGGTTTCTTAGCTAACAATTAATCATTTATTTTTCACATGATCTCGGTTCATTACATGTGATATGTCACATAAAACTAAGTCGTTTATACAACTCCTCACACTTGTTTCAGTGAAATTCATTTTCAAACAAGAAGACTAACGCGCTTTCTAGCGAGGGGTTTGCTATTGTACCTGGGAAGCATATTCCATAGCCTTTCCTTGGACCGGTTGTGGCACGTTGCGTATCAAAATGGATTGGACCTGTTGGCAACGAAACCGAAACATAGAGCATTCGTGAGAGTCAGGGCATCGGGACACTCCAGTTGGGTCACCAACTTCCAAACTGGCTACAGATCAATACTCTTCAAAGGCACATTTCACATTCATCTTCGGGAGAGCATTTCCTGGATCGTCAGTGGTGGTAGCCAGATGGGGGAGCTTCGTTTAAGAATTAAATTAGACGTTGCAGTAGCAGAATCCGTAATGCGCTCTAATCGGCATAGCTTTTGAAATTGAATAATGCAACTGGCTGGAGCAAGAAATACATTGTGCAAAAATATTTCCACATTACAGCGCTGATCCATCCTACATATTGTTATTATTTTGGCATTGTGGCGTGGGATAGGACACCCTTATCACGCTCAAAAACTGTCGTATGTTTGCATTTCATTGAAAAAGGTGTTTGCCTCAAGGATGATTTAGTTGGACGAACGCGAGAGTCCGATCTCAAAGATTGCGCTCATGACACGTTGTCGTGGTCTGCATGATTGAATCATGCCTGAGTCATTGGGCCCGTGTTAGCTCTTGATACATTTTTTTGACAGTTATGAATGTGATTCTCAATTTTATTATCACTGTGCTTTATAGCAGTCTGATCAAATTAGAAATGTAGCACCGAAATAAATGTGGGTTGGCATACCATTATAGTGGCCTAGAGATACGAAGCTTCAATTCTAAATGAATCATTTTCTGGTGACAAAGAGAGAATCTGGAAAAGCTATAGCCCCTCAGAGTGAAGAGGGACGGGGCGGAGTACCCACTTGGAGGCCACGCCCCGTCGACCGCCACTTTGTAGAGCTGTATCCTAGGCGGATTCTCACTTTTTTGCCTGAAACTTTGCATGCAACCTTTCTGAAGCAAATACATATGACACAGTTATATATTGATTTTGATGTCTTTGATAGGTGCTGATTTGGGCCGCAGCCCGCAATGCGAAAGTTGTTACAAGTGTGCTGAGTTATGGGCACGAGCTTCGGTGTCGAACGGGACTCGAACTCGCACTTCATGCTTTCCGGGCATAAGTGCTAATCCATTACACTACCGACACTCCTTTCACCTTACCTCGGCTTCTCAATGCTATATTTACCAAGGCTTACCAGCACTCACACGTGTAAAGTGTTGAGCAGGTTGGCCAATATCGGCAATGCTGAAGTGGATATTGATTTTTATATTTTTGACAGCTGCTGATTTTCGCCGCAGCCCGCGATGCGAAAGTTGTTATAAGTATGCTGAGTTATGGGCACGTTATACGAGTGGGTGCTGATAAAAATTGCTAAATATACCTCAGAAGCTGAGTCAAGGTGAAAGGGGTCTCGGTAGTGTAATGGATTAACACATATGCCCGGAAAGCATGGAGTGCGGGTTTGAGTCCTGTCTGAGAGGGAAGCTTTTGCCCATAACTCAGCATACTTATAACAACAAATATATGTATATGTAACAGTGAAACCCATTTTTTCGTGCTCGACTCTGGGAACAGAAAAAATTCAATCAGGTTCAATCTTATAGGGTTGTAAGAACCGATAGTAATGCTGCAGCAATTGTTCTTTTTTGTAATTTAGGACAGGTTGGAGCACTGAGGAACGCATGGTCTTTAAACCTATTTACTTGAAGGCTTACTGAGAGAAAAAGTTGCACCAACTTCAGCTGACGCCCACATGTGATAGGCAAACAAGGTCGAGCCTGTCCCCCAGTCGACTAATCTGCTGTACTACTCGTTCTTCCGAAAAGCCCATTGCAAACGGTCAGATTACGGCGGAAACGGAGATTGTCTCAACAGCTAATTCAGTGAGACAGTGTCCTTTTGCAAAGGTTGCTTTCGTTGTTTTACCGTAGTCTACTGGATGTGTGTCATAAGGTCAGAAAGTCGCTTCATTCTGAGAGTTAAGACACGGTAGCCAAGCAACCTTTTCGAAACCGTACGTCGGTTGTCGTTCAAAAAGACCTCTTTCAAAGTCCTTTTTTCAGTATATCAGCAAGATCAACACAAAAGGGGGAGGTATGAATTCTCCAAGGGTCTTGAATACAAAAAAAAACAGTAAATTTCACAGCTCAGCCAACAAACCCGATTCGACCAAACAAATACATAAATTTGCCACACTCTTCAACGGAAATGAAGTGCGTATCGTACCTCAAAGACACCATAAGAGGGTAATATTCGCATGGAATATGAAAGTAGAAGTGAACAGCTGTAGAGAAAGAATAAAATAAAACCGTCAAAAATTTGAGAAATAGGAACCTAATCTCAACATTAAACCCTCCTACTCACTCCTTCCCTTTCTCCCCGTCTGCATCATTGGCCAGTGGGGGTAGATGCATAGAGGCGAGGAGCTAAGCCACCCAGCCAAACGTTGACCCACGGTAGACGAGCCTTTGGCTCGTCCGGGCTGGAACGCGACGATTTGCGCGGAAAACTGCGCGACGCCGCGTTTCTCCGCGACGTCTTTGACTGGAACGCGAATTCGCAGTGGTGCTGATTGAGATCAAGATACTCAGCAATTTTGTCGTGAAAAAGGCGTTTCCTCTATTCCATGCATACTTAGAAGTTGAAACTTTCGAGTGTTATGTCCTTATTCGTGCAACATCCTTTTATTATCACTCAGATTACTTACTGTTCTCTCTATGAACTTAATATGAGAAGCTTGATGATGATGTGATAGAATCTGCTTTTTTCTTTCTGAATTGGTCCCTACTGTGGAGCCGTGCTAAACTGTCCACGACATTTAATGCTGCTTGTTTATTTCATTCCTTACCATTCCTAATTTGAAATTACTTTTTCCGTCATGATTTCAGCATGGTGCGATCCACTTAATTTCTTTTCCTTTGCTGAAGTGATGAACACTTTGTATGTAGTTAAGTGTGCATGTATGTAATATTTTTAACACACTGTCATCAAACTTCTCAAATCGATGCTCCGAAACAGAACATTAAGTGATCTGTGTGGTAATATGAGGGTATTAATCAAAAGAAGTATTACACAAGAAAAGCATATCCTTTGAAGGCTAATGAAAGAAATAGAAGCCTGTGTCCAATAAAATCATTATACTAACCACCTTAGTCTTCATTTGTTCCATTACGGGATCGCGCCCCAATTAAAGACGTCAAAGTCGGCCGCGTCGCCGCGCACTTCGCCGCGAAAATTGCCGCGTGCCAGCCCGGGCGAGCCAAAGGCCACGCACCAGTTGATTCACCCTCGCAGCAGCTCGGCTGTGAGGCAGCGTGAGTGGGAGCGCCGCGGATCGCGACAAAGATCTCAATGAGTGCCTTTAAAACAATCTTTTCTAGGCTGGAATGTTCGTCCACAGAAATATATTTCCTGTACTCATTTCCTCTTCCCCCTGGCGGTGCCTTGAAAGAATTGATCGAGTCGGTGCTATACCTTTTTGCATTTTCCTCTAGTGTTCGGTAGTGCGGAAGGTCTTTTGGGACCTGATCCAGCGTGGATGTATGTCACTAGGACAGAAAATTCGCTCTGCGCCGATCGGCGTGCGACGCGATGGTGCGAGCTATGCGCGCCGTATTGGATGCGCCCTCAAGCGATGACGGTGCCCACGCCACATCCTGGGACTGATCGCTTCAGGGCCCAACCAATACGGCGTGCGTATCTTGCACCATCATGTCACCTCCTAAACGCGACCACGCGGATTTCTATCTTAAAGGCATACACACGATCCACCAATTATGCTCGGCTGGCTATTAGAAGCTGTTGCTTATGCAATATACAGCAAGCATCAGCATTTTGCAGTATACAGCGAGCATCAGCATTTTGTTTAGAATCATCCTTCGTGACACTATTAACCTCGCACCGAAGCAACATACTGTAGCTTCAATGAAGGCACATTCCAGGATTATTGCAGTATAGCAACTCATTCCGTGGTCAGATAGTTTGACCCAAGTCCCGTAGGCTGTATCTTTACTGAGGCATGGGTCTCAGTTCCTAAAGCGTGCAGAGCCAAAGAAGCAAGCGCGGCCCCACCAAGCAGCCCAGCCCCGCCCACCGTGAACGTGATTGCTAGCAATAACGGTGCAATATAATATAAGGAAGGGATTCCAGTGATAAAGGAGACGTTGACATGCGAATCCAGCGGATTTGATTCAAAGGTTCGTTTTCTCGCGGTATTCTCCTAAAAGACCAGATGCCAGGTGACCTTTTTTTTACCATTTCGGATATTTATTCCGAATTTTTCTTTGTCGGCGTGTCCCTCAGTGCCTCAAACTTCATAACAGTCCTCCAACTCATTTAAGGTAACCTTGGGACGTGCCCTTAATAATTCACAACCAGCGCTGAATTCAAAGCCATGGGTCGACTTGGTTCACCGCCTGGCCGTTAATGGTACATTCCCCGATAATCAGATGGGTCGATTTACCTTCTTAGAACAGTAAATCCTGGGGTAACTAGTCAGTCTGCACCTTTTTCGCGTCGCCACGGAGCGCTATCACGGCGCTACACCTCGTAGAACTCACTGCGACGCCAGCCACTTGAGCTCCCCTACTGATCAACTGAGCAAAATGGGTGGCGTCGCAATCCGTTCAACCGCCGGATTGCGACGCACCCCATTTTGCTGTGTGTAGCGCCGTGATAGCCCATCGTGGCGACGCGAAAAAGGTGCAGCCTGACTAGTTTCCCAAGGATCAACTGTTCTAAGAAGGTAAATCGACCCATCCGATTACTGCGGAATGTGACTTTAATCACTCATCAAGATCCAGGATCCATAGAGCCGAGCGGTTGACTCTGACTGAGCTTAAGCAGGATGGAAATGGAGTGCATGGTAAGTGAGCAACATAAAGGGAGGGGGTCTGAGAGGAGCACAAGAATAGAAAGCATGCGCACGTGCGCGCTGTTCCACGCAACCTTCATATTGAGCACAGAAGGTCCGCCAGGGTTTATACACCTAGTTGGATGATTTTGAAATTTTTGTGTAGGTCCAATTGTTTGTGGGTGACATTGTGGAGAATAAATATTGCAAAAATACGTTTGTGACCTGAGCCACCAGCAATACACGAAAACAAACTCTACAGAGTTACCCGGTGAATGGAAACTTTTCGAGAGAGTGCAACTTGTTACTGTGAAGAACTTTGAATACGTCACAAACCCCCATGGAGGTCAACACATACGCTATGCAAAGCTGCCTCCGCCTCGAAAATTGCTTTGTGAGCTTCTAATTACAGCGAAAATGACGACAAACAAGTTACTGTAGGCACTTCGAAGAAGATCGTAGGCTTGTCTGCGTCCAGTTCTTTTGACACAACACAACTACAAATTGAGCATGTGAGCGGTGCTTACAGCATACACACATCACCTATGCTATAAGTGCAGCTGATTGCTTGCGCACACCTATGTGGGAGAAGATCCATCCCTTGATTGCTATACTTGACATTCCCGTAATTTTCATCTTATCCTACTATGTCATTGAAAATGTCCCACTTGGTTATAGTAGCCTCTTAAGGGGTGTGTATGTCAGGATTTCGCACGACGACGAGCGGAGTGCGACGCAGTGTGTGCGAGCTATGCGCGTCGCGGTAGTTGGGTCTATGAACTATTACACGCGCGTACGCGATTACAAGTCAACTGCGTATCGCGCGTAGGGGCGCGATACGCAGTTGACTTGTAATCGCTTCGAGACCCATCAACATGGCGCCTTTAGCTCGTCCGCATTGCTTCGCCTGAGACACGCCGCGGTGCGAAATTCTGACATAAGGGTACACACCCCTCTATAGACATCGGTATGGATAGCGTCGGTCGATTGTGGGATATGAGAATGCAAAGTCGCCGTGAACAGAAAACAAAGGACGAGATAAAACTGCCGAAAAAATCTGAATAATAGGGCCCTCTTTCTACCAACAATCATAATCAAAGACTTGCTTTGGCACCTCTGCGTCAATGAATGAGGTAATGCAGACAGCGAGGACGACAGTTAACGTTGTACACATTCACGGCGACTTTCGACAGCCACCGCGATAAAACGCACCCAGCAAGCCGGCGATAGGGAGGGTATGAAGCATCCTTCAATATGAGTTCCACCACAGATCATCACTTTGCAACTCGCCATTTTATTTAAATAGTGCCTTCAGTTCGCATTCCCTTCAAATCCGTAACGGTGTCTTTGAGCTCAGTGGTCCTAGCTACAATACCCGTCCATAATAGATGTAGCTGTGGAAGTACTGCTCAATCATTGATACGCCAGCGCAATGAAACAAAGGAAGGACCGGTTACGAGGTGTGTTTGTTTCGGATGAAACGGATTTTGAAAGTTCTTGTGATAGTTGGGTGACATCAGTGGTATCCAATGAGTCATCATGGCCAGCTAATTCACCTCGATGTGACCTGGTAAGAATCGAAAGGTAAACACTTTCTTCCACTGACCTTTTCTGCACCCTCCCTACATTGACCTTTAGGAAAACACAGAATCTCTAGAAAATTTTGTGTCTTTCAGTTTCAAAAAGTGGACTCCTTGCACACTCTTTGGGCTCAAAAAAGATGCAAAAGCTGGTCCAAAATTTTAGTACTCTATTGTATATACAGTGCTCTGCAAAATGATACAGCCACCTATAAATTGTCCGAAAACTCTGTTTGCAGAGTGATTCAAAAAAGTCTCCAAGTGAAAGATGTAGCCAGTGTGGACGCGCATTCGCGCATCAACGTCAAGTTGTTGTTGGAATACAAAGAAAAATTTTCTCTTCATTTGTTTTGAAAATGTAGCTTTTCCCATGCTGCAAAATGATACAGCCACTTTGGATTTTTTCTTCGCTTTTGACCTCAACTTGCTATAGCTGTATTTTTGCTGTTGGCTCGTCATTTGCAGGTAATGACAAAAAGAAAAGTGCTATCTGACCTGAAGAAAAATTAATTTACCTCAAAATAAGGCCTGCAGACGTCCAACTGTCAGATCGCGCGAAAATGGAAACGGCTTTGCGCAATCCTCGATAATTCCAATTAAGATTCTGCAGGATATGAAACCAGAAGGACTACTGAAGGTCCTTCTACGCTTTTAGATAGAGACAAGCGCAGCATTTCGCAAGATGAGCCGAGTTTTCCTAGGTCACGCTCAGGAACAAGACCGTCGCTGGAGCATAAGATGTCAACAAAGGCTGTTTATAGGAACCTGAAGAAGTGCAAAGCCATTTCTGGGCGAGCATTGAGAAGGGCAGTGCTCAGAGCCCCCGAAAATCGTGAAGGCAGGTTTGGTTTCGCCAAGAGATGGATGGGAGCAGATCGAATTGAGGTGCTTGATACGTTTAGAAGTTTGTACACCTTCCCTTACTGTTTTTTCTCCATGATGTCCTTCCTTATGACAAAAAACTCAGATATGACTGCCCGAACGACTACCGGCACCATAGCATGAGGGACAGACTTCGATTTTAAAAAGATTTTCAAAGGGGGAGGTGTCATGGCGTGGGGACAGAAATCTTCGGGATTTTAGTTTCGTTTTCGGAAGGATAAGCCAACCGATCACAACCCTTCATCCTTTGTACCCTTCTCTCGTCGTCCGTGTTGAAATCTACACGAAAACCTTGTTTTTGTGCAAGTTAATGGGCCAATTTTTGTCAACCGGAGCACCTCATCATCGTGAAGCCGTCACCGAACGGACCTTCTAACCTGGACAACGAGCGGACCCGACATTTATCAGATGGAAAATTCGTTGTAGTCCTATGCTGAAAAGGAGTTGCGTGGAGAGAAGCCATTTCGAAGGAGTTAGGGACTTCAAACAGGCCCTCATCGAATCATGGCATATGTAAGTGGATGGGCCTAGATAGTCAAAATTTTTGGATATTAAAAATGGAGGAGTTTCAGCTGTTTGTGAAATCAGCATTTGTCTCCTTTTTGTTGTTTTCTTGTCGTCCGATACTTCAATCTCTTCAGTGGCTGTCGTTTTGCAGGACAGGAAAAGCGATATTTTCAGAACAAATAAAGAGAAAATTTTCCTGTGTTTTCCAACTACAATTTGATGTTGATGCGTGAATACGCGTCACACTGCTTCATCTTTTACTTAGAGACTTCTTTTTGAATCACACTGCAAACAGAGTTTTTGGACAATTTATAGGTGGCTGTATCATTTTGCAGAGCACTGTAGTAGACATAAAAATACTGATGTGTAGTGACAGATCGATAACAGTAATGAATAGCGAGTTATGAAATGCTTGAAATGAATTGAGAGCTATTTTAAAACTACTTGAATGGCTCTCCATGGCTAAATTGCGATTATTCATTTTTACTTAGTTCAAATAAATTTTAGAAAAAATGGAAAACTAATTAAATTAAATCTATCATGAAGCGGTGCCAATGCGGCGTCTATGGGACTGTTCAGTACAATCGTTTGCGATGGTATGAATGAAGTTCGCTTAATTGCGTGTGGTGCGCGGTGCGATGCGTGCAACGTAAGATAAGTTGTTGGCACGGTAATCCCTTCAGGACCATCAGACATCAAGCGTCCCTAGCTCGCACAGGTTAGTTGAACACGCCCGTCACGACGAAGATGCTCTGTTCAAATGACCCGCACACAAACTTTCTTCCTGATAATCAGGAAATATAGAGAGGCGAACCTTCCAAGGTTTTATGTCAATAACTTTTCATAGGCTGAAGGGAGCCCGGGATGTGGAAATTGTTGGATGCCTGAAAACACAATTTTTCAAACGACACGGAGAGAAACATGAAACTGAAGCTCATTGTTCTCACTGATTTTTTCTAAGGAAGGATGCAAAAGAAGTTTGAATGGTTCACGAAGTACATAGACCATTTCAGCTCAGAGTGAGTGATTTTTCTTCTAAAGTCATGATGTTTTATTCGAATTCCTTTGTTTATCTGTGATTTAGCAACGAGTTCAGAAAAATAAACATCATCTCAATCAATAGATTTGTTTGTTAACGAATCGCTCCATTCCTCCCCGAAAGTCTCCCTCAACAGTTTTTTTCTTGCTGTGGGCCATTACAAATGCTCTCATACCATTTGTCGCTCTCCGATCGTATCTACACCACCACATATTCATAGTAAAGGACATCTAAGCTGACGCAATATGGCATATGGTACGTGGCTGTCGTTCGACAGATCGATGAATGTACCGAGGGTGAACGTTCGTGGACCACCCACGATGTTATAGTATATGGTTTCGCTGCTGTCCTCTCTAAATATCGTTCACATGGCGGAGATTCCTTTGAGAAATCCGCGGAATTCTGGTGAGGGATTATGAAAAATAGGATATAGTAAATTTCAAGTAAGGTTTTCGGGCTAATTAATGAAGTAGTAATCCAGTAGTTTTTTATTCCAAATTCTCTAATTCATCTGGATGTACTATGAAAGAATTTTAAGACATCCTTTCCAAAAGTATCAGGTTAGACGGATATATAGGGCAGCCTTTTCGAGCCCAAAAACCCTATTTTGTCCAGAAACCTCCACTACATACACTTCCAGTTAATTTATTTCTATAAATATCGAATCCAAACGCCTGAGCTTCACTGTACTCTCAGTGTAAAACAGTAGCACTTTCGATTTCTCACGGATCCACTCTGGGGGTTGGATGAACGGCAATAACGATGAGCCACTGACATCGTCACGATTCTGTTGATACCGTCCACTTTTACATCATATTATTAGATACAATGATTAGTGCTAATAGCACTGAATCTTTACTGGATTGTATACACATATTTCAACGTAGATCCATCCCCCGATCAGAACCCGCTGCGTTTCTCCTGCTATTTAAGATGCTTAAAAAGAATATAGGAACCACTGGATCTGAAAAGTTCTGCCAACAGTCTTGAAAAGTTTGAGTTATCAACTCGGATCACGAATTTCCACTGAAGAAGTAATGACTTCTTTGAGGTGACATTCAAAACACCTCTGGGCGACGGTAGGTGGCCTGACAATAATACAGGATATGAACTCCTGACCATGTTAGTAGCAGTGGCGCCGACCCGGATCACACCATCTCCGCCTCTGCAATTAATGAAGCAGTGTGAAAATTCCTGTTGCTCACGGTGATAGTTTATACATATTTGGGGTCCTTTCGATTACTAAGTTCACATCACCTTTTTCGGAAAATTTCATTGCATTTCTCATATTTTCTCGGCGTTTACTTTCTTCCCGGCTTATTCATTTGAATCACTTTCTGTAATTTCGAAAGTATTATGTAAGTATCGGCATCCCTAAAAGGATTAGGCACAAGTGGTTCATCCAACCCAGAACAGCTTCACCAAGGCATAAGTAAAGTTGATCTCCGGCACAAAAGTTTTTAGTATCGTCTCGTTCCCTTCCTTGACAGATTTTGATGGGGCTGATTTGAGAATTCGAAACCTTTAGGTACCCTGCACTCCACGCCCAAACAGAACGAAGGAGCCACAAAAGGATTACAAGGATGGAGGCGTTTCTGGATAGCCGGTTCTAATGTCATAGCGCTGACCTGCTCTCCATTCAATTCTACCCATTGACTATTCCCCCTCCAATTATATTAACGAGGTGACAGTGATCGTATGTCGAAAGAGTGATGCGGCACAGATATGCAATGACGACGACGTCAAGAGATCTCTGGCGGATTTGCCTCCGACCTTTCTTGGCCTACTTATCGCATAGAACGAATTCTTCTGCATTTTTCAGATTGTAGAGTACCCAGGTCTCTCTTGAAAGGCTCAAAAAATCACTACCCGACGGCTTTCTGCAAATACACGGGGTGCTTACGGCGGGGAATTGAGAGTATACGTTGTGGAGAAAAGAAAAACCCTGGTATTACACAAAGCTCCACACCCCAGCATCAACACACATATGTGTGGGTTCATAACTCAACCATATGTACCCTTTTGTAGCCCAAACGCGCTAAGCCAGCCCATGTCAGGTCACACTCGTAGAGACCAAACAGGTTGTCCAGAGCTCTTCTCCACAGCAGAGCGCTTTTTTTCCATTCGTAGACGTTCCGAAATCGATTTCAAGATGCACCCTCTCCGACTTCACGACACGAATGTGCCTAATAATTGGGAGACTGGTTTTTCCAGCCCTTTGAAAACAACTCACGGACGATTTTGTCAGCGCGGTTCAAGATTACGGAGAACAATTAATAGCAAAAATATTTACGTCGTCAAACACTAAATACTCACACGACACGGTTGGGAAAAGGCCGAAGGCCGATGGGAATAATGTTTTTCTGAGTATTCCGACTTCCGTCTTACTTTCACTCCGTTTTTCCTGCCCCCACACTTCCCACTTCCCCCTCTTTGCCCACTTCCGCCGACCGACGATAAAAGGCAATCGAAAACTGACTCACGGTTTGTCTACACTCACCATTGCTCGCACACACACACGTATCGAAGTCTTGGAATTTCCACCGCGAGTCTCTTGAGAGGATTGTGTGAGAATAAGGGCGGCAGGCTATTTACCTCATTATAGAGATGACCCCATTGAGAGATCTAAGGGCTAGGCGGGCATACGCACACATGCTAATTTCTGGGCAGATACAATGAATACCGATTCAGAAACCACTAACGACTTTCAATTTCATTCAATCGATCTACCATTCTAACAAAAAGGAGAGCGGAAGATGATAGCGAAGTTATTTGCTCATAAGAGTTCCTCCTCCTCTTTCTCAGAGGCTATGAAAGCTATCCGGGTGAGAGAAAATCTTTAAAGAGCTTGTCAATCCGTAAATTGTAGGTTCCGTTAGGTTTTCTGGTGAGAAACCGTTTGGAAGGGCGAGTACGGGGGAAAAGCTACTGGAGGATACAGCGAGAACCGGTTGCAGAACAAACAGTAGCTACGGATACCTGGAATAGTACGTTTCCTAAGACCAATATTGATAAGTCTGGATCCACCCCTACCCCATCAAATAGCCGTAAAATGTTAGACGATAGGTGTAATTAGAGTTTCTGCAAGGGCGTATATTTTTCCACATGTCTGCCATTTGAAGCGGCATGAATCAAGCGTTTTCCAGGAACTGAAAGTGCTGCATGCCAATGACAAGTCAAAATGTACATCGGAGTGTGTTTGAGTCAGCAAATTATTCATCTTCATTTCGCCACACCACATCATCAGCCATCCATCCCACACATACATGATTCTATGGAATGTATCCTAAGAATGATCCTTGCCCCCGATAACGCTGAGGAATGCGATGTCAAAAAGTTGTGGTGCGCCAGGAACGTGTGGTTGCGCAATGGTCCAAAGGACCTGACGGGGTTCCCCGTAGAGGGACTGACGATAACTCGGTAGGGCTTGGACGAGCGTCATCTGTATCTTAACTCTAAGCAGTGTTCTGTAAGTTTCATGCCAGTCTAAATGTGCAAAAAACAATGTGAGGCTCCAAAATTTTTATTTCCGATGACTCAAAAAATTCTACAAAACATTACGGAAGAAATTTGAGCCTATTGGCAAGCTCTCGACGTATCGCCGCTTTCTCAAGTCTGAATTAAAATTTAATTTATTTAATTTTGATTCATTTTGCTTTAATTTATTTTATTTCGTATACTAACACTTTTTGAAGGAGCCAGCAGACTGACTCACTGTTGCTGCGTACCCAATCCTTACCGCCTTGGTGGAGTGGAGCAGAAATATCTATCCTATCGTACCCCTACCCCTATCTGACCTATTCTTACCGCCTTATGGGAGTGTATCTGAACTTTCAACATTCGGTATTTTTTTTTCGAAACAATCTAAGAGTTTCCCAGATAGCTACTATCATCCAGTCATGTGGAAGTCTCAACTAAACCTGCCCAAAATTCATTTAAGCAAGTGCCAGAATACGTACAAAGGTCCTGACATTCTACCAGAAGACTTGGTTGGCACTACTTACCTAGTAAGTTGGAGTCATAGTTGGAGTAAAAGTATTAAGGCAAAAGCTTCCCTGACACTTTGACGGTCTCACAAAGCCGGTAATTCTGGAAGAGTGAATATGTCAGATAAGACAATCATTGGTGCCATATAAAAAAGGGGGGTCACTCCAAATCAGTGCAGGCAAATCCCATCCCAGCACAGTCGGTGAAGGGACATCTGAAGTAATGGTTATGGCCACAGGTGTGCATTCCATTCATGCCTAGGAAGTAAAGGAGCTCCGGGATAAATGAACAACTTTTGCCCCCCCCCTCTCCCTCTGACATGAACACATTTTAGCCCCTCGAACATCTTAACCGTTTGTTTCACATGAGCCGATGATGTCATAAATCAAAGAAGAAACGCGCGATGAAATCTGGAACGAAGATTGAACGTATGAACCATGATCTGTAAAGCAGGATCACTTATGGTGGGGAAAGGGGGACAAATGAAATTATCTCCTTACTTGAATTTCAGTGCATATCAATCACCTAGGTAAAGCACTCAACGCTGGACCATCCTACTTTGGGATACGCCACGCACTCCCCTTCCAATCAGAACACTAGTAGCGATTGGAGGCTGTTGGCCTGTACATGGCCTTGTGGCAGGAAGTAGAGGTTCAAATCACTGTTTTCATACTCCAGAACGAGTCTGACACCATTTTACAGACCTCAGAAAGGTGATAGGGTTGGTTGGGCATCTGTCCAGGGGTTGATCCCGAGAAGAGGCTTGCGGCATCGTCTCCCACTCGTTTCTATACTATTGCCTCAAGAGAGGAACTTCAGGAATTGATAGCACTGTACTGCGAGCGTTCTGCTTAAATCATTTCCATGGAAGCTGCAAAATTTGAAAGCAGGTGGGCGCTACTAAATAACAGTGCACAGCACACGCCGTTAGCGTACCCATATCTGTCATATTTACAAGTATCAGTGCAGGAATTTTACTGAAAAATGAGGGTCATACCGTGTCCTCTTCAATGTATCAATGTGTAGGTGAGGGATAGGATGGTGAGACTGTCGTCCTCATCGTCGTCACCGTTGTCGTCGTGAAATTGCCCTCAAACACTAAACCACGGCCGAGTGCTTCATCGCGTTCTCTTAGCGATGTGTGTTTAGCAAGATTCTTGGAACGCGTTGCTCTTGCAATGACTCGGCCTCCTCCATGAGCACTTTGTTGACTCGAGATGCTCTCATCGTCGTCCTTCAGGGTTGCTTCGTATTCGATCAAAAGCCGCCCAAACTCGAGAGCGTGGATAAACCAACGGCACTTCTATCCTCGTACTATCTACCTTGAAAGATATGCTTATCAAGTGCAACACACTACCACTAAAATCCACAAAATTTATTAAAAATACGGTACAGTAAGGAGAAGGTGGAAGAGAAGATTTGGATTTGATATTGATACCATGCCCAAGAAAGGGATGGGAATATTGTAGAACGCGCTGGACATGATGAAGCTGGGGCCATGTTCCTGGCACATTAGTCATGTAAAGGTCTATAAACGTGGTTAAGCCTTCAACAAGTTACACGTCATAGATCTTCAGTCAACATCCAACTCCCCCTCCCCCCCCCCCCCCCCCCTCTTCACCCCACCCTTCAGTATAGCACTTTATATTATAGTGAATCCATTGAGGCTACATGAATGCTCAGGCAGAAATTTTCGAGAATTCAAAGCATAAAATGTAATTCGTGATAATTCGAGGTAATACGCGATCACAGCTGAAAATAACATTTGAAAGAAATTCGAAAATGTGAAAATCAGGTGGACATTAGCCATTGTATAATGCACTATGGCACCGGTCAATGCGCTCCTCTTGACCTGAAAAATCATCGAAACATTGATCGAACTTCTCCGGTTCCGGTGGCGATGACCAAATCCAGTCATCTGTAAGCAATCCCATCATCATCGTTAGAATGCCCATAAAACGGCTGACCACTACGGCCACTGATGGCTATCTACGTTCATACAGCACACACTTGGCACTTGTCCAACAATCGAAATATCTCTTTCGTCGCGATCTTCTTGTAACAAGTGATACAAGGAATGTAACAAACGCTCCCAAGGTTGACTTATTCACAGCCATCTTGCTCATACCGAATCATAGAGTCTACCAATAGGATGCTGCGAGAAGATGTCGACAGCCAATGGCAATCCGCGGGGCGGACGCGTCGCGTGCTGGCGGGTTGCGCGCATATAAAAGAGCGATGGTAGGCGGGCGGACACTAGTTCGTTAGCCGCCAACAGCACACTCATCATCATGTGTGACGACGAAGTTGCTGCTCTTGTAGTCGACAATGGATCCGGGATGTGCAAGGTAATCATGAACACGGCATTCCACTTTAGTCTTTACTAATTAGCACGTGTGGAAGTTCTGGCACGATTTGAAGCATTTTACTCTTTGGTAAAGAGTTCATAAGTCTTCACGAGTGAAGTGAGAGTAGTAGCTTCAGCGGTAAGGCAGTGGCCTAAGTTTGTGGATTTGGTTTTGAATTCATTTTTCATAGTTGTTCCATGAGTATTCTAATGTCATGATTCATCCCTGCAGCTATACTGTACTGTGTAGCTTATTTTCATTCTGGTGAATCTGTGGTCTGTTTGTCTTAATTTTTTCTTTCGAGTTATCTCTTTGTCCTCAGTACAATTTGAAGCGCAGGTGTTGGTAAGTGTTTGTTTCTTGGCGCGATTTCCATTTTCAAATTCCTTGCGCGGTCAGCTACCTCGGCACGCAGGTCCGACCTCAAAACACATTTATCGTCGTTCTTCGCGCGAGCCGCGTCCACTTGAATTGTCTGAGGACGAGCTGAGGGGAAATTGAACCCGAATGAGATGTGATTCTCTACACTTCACTGTTGGCTCTCAGAAATTAAGCCATGAATGGTTAGGTTAGGTTTGGTGGTGTAACGTGCAAAGCTGCATAAGGTGGGTCCTTATTTGCTCATTCTGTCCATGCATGCCAAGAAGCCGATGTATGGCTCCAGCTATGGCATGAGTATTGTTGTTTTCTTGTATAGCACAGAATCATAGCGCAAATGGGGTGAGGAGTAGCGGGATGAGATGGATCGTCGGCCGTCCCGCGTTCTTTGTACATGTGTGAAGGGAGGTTGCGTTAGTCAAGGCCGATTGGTTCTCGGACGTTTCTTGATGACAGTCCTCGGGTAGTTTTGTGCCGTGGTGTAATCGATCGACTCGTACCATCATTCATTTGAGAATCATGCGTGTATGTGTGTGTGGGTGTAGGGGTGCATTGAGCGTTTCTGCTAATTCGGAGAGCAGAAGGAGGTGAAGGAGAGGTCGTTATTTGCTGAGTGCGCGGCATTACACCTTGAGCTTTTCTTGGAAGAGGTCGGCTCGGCAAACACAGTTGCGCTGGTTCCGCGACTAGAGTGCTGCTGGTTGGGCTGTGACTTCCTGCGCCACATCTGCTGCTGTCGCTCATAAAACGCCCATCGTACACAGATGGCCAGTTGATGGACGGTTCTTTGCACTCTGTCGAAACCATATTCGAATTGCGCACTACTTTTATGCGCGAGGCCGCACTTTAGACGCACGCACGATTAAACTCATATGCGGCCATAACTTGGAATGACCACCTGATCCCGTATACATATGGTGACTCGTCTTACAGTCAACTCGATTTCATTCAATATTGTTTTAGGCCGGTTTCGCAGGAGATGACGCTCCTCGTGCCGTATTCCCGTCGATCGTTGGACGTCCTCGTCACCAAGGAGTTATGGTTGGTATGGGACAGAAGGACTCTTACGTGGGAGATGAAGCACAATCCAAGAGAGGTCCGGATTTCACTCTTTTCTACACTGCTCTACATGAAGATTTGGTGGTGTTGCGGTGGGATTCCGGTCAGTGTTTACATTTTCAGGTATCCTCACGCTGAAGTATCCGATCGAGCACGGTATCGTAACGAATTGGGATGACATGGAGAAGATCTGGCACCACACTTTCTACAATGAGCTTCGCGTTGCCCCAGAAGAACACCCCGTTTTGCTGACCGAAGCCCCACTTAACCCCAAGGCTAACCGAGAAAAAATGACCCAAATTATGTTCGAAACCTTCAACACCCCAGCTATGTACGTCGCCATTCAAGCTGTGCTGTCTCTCTACGCTTCTGGTCGTACCACTGGTGTCGTTTTGGATTCTGGAGATGGTGTCACCCACACTGTACCAATCTATGAGGTTGGTCACCAGTCTGCTGTCTGCGTTATTTTTCATATGGCTGATCGTTTAAGTGTGCGTTTCTAGGGTTATGCTCTTCCACATGCTATCCTCCGTCTCGATCTCGCTGGACGTGATCTTACTGACTATTTGATGAAGATCCTCACCGAGCGTGGTTACTCGTTCACAACGACCGCTGAACGTGAAATTGTTCGTGACATCAAGGAGAAACTGTGCTATGTTGCCCTCGACTTCGAACAAGAAATGGCTACCGCTGCGTCATCCTCCTCTCTGGAGAAGTCCTATGAGCTTCCCGACGGTCAAGTGATCACCGTTGGAAACGAACGCTTCCGTTGTCCCGAGGCTCTCTTCCAGGTGCGTATACCTGATTTATAGTGCATTTCGGTCTTGCTGCTTTGTTTCTATTGTCATTGTTCTAGCCTTCCTTCTTGGGTATGGAATCCGCTGGTATCCATGAGACATCTTACAACTCAATTATGAAGTGTGATATTGATATTCGTAAGGATTTGTACGCAAACACAGTCTTATCCGGTGGAACAACCATGTACCCTGGTATTGCCGATCGTATGCAAAAGGAAATCACGGCTCTAGCTCCCAGGTGGGATTCATCTTCAGAGTCTCTTGTTTTATACTTTTTTCTCTTACTGACTATATAATAGCAAATATTTAGCACGATGAAAATCAAGATTATTGCTCCCCCTGAGCGCAAATACTCTGTGTGGATTGGTGGATCTATCCTTGCCTCGTTGTCCACCTTCCAGCAGATGTGGATCTCCAAGCAAGAATACGATGAATCTGGACCCTCGATCGTTCACCGTAAATGCTTCTAAGGAGCGATCTTCACTTTTTGTACTACGAACAAAACTCATTTTTGCTCCATTCATGTACTATATGTTGTGTCTATGGTTTGTTTCTGTCTCGGGCAGGGTCCCGTGCTTTAAGTGCTACTTTCAGTAGTAATAGTAGCTCGGGTCATGCTGACCAAGGTAGAAGCAGGTCCTAGTCATCAATTGTCTATGCTCATGAGAATGCAATAAACTTTAATATGCAATGATAATAAAGATTTGAAAATTCTAGTCATTAACGACTATTCTATCGGAGATACACCGCGTGAAGCAGTACGTTCACTGGCGTGTCGAAGGTGTCCTTTTTGGTCACGATTGTTGTTTTTTCTCGTTCGGACCCCTCGATCTGTCAACCGGCTGTCTTCATTAATTGGTAGGCTTGCGTCGGTGACAGTTCTGGGTAAAGGAGGATGTTATTCTTAAGATTCGTTTCCGTTTGAGGCCTTTGAACGTTATTGTTTCGAGCTTTAGTAACGCTGGAAAACGGTTTTAAGTGAATGGTACTTCAGTGTCCACAAGAGAGCCGGCTGTTGCAGGGCCCCGGTGTTGTGGTTTGCTCTGTAGGTTACTTGGAAGAGTTTAACATCGCTTTATGCCATTTGTGAGTATGAGGTTTTTGTAAGGGAGGCTTAAGGTGTAGTTAGGAGAGAGTTAAAGGTTTAAGTATGCTTGAGTGAATGCCATGCGTGACGGGTGTGGACCTCCATGTCAGGATTTCGCACCACGAAGAGCGACGTGAGACGCGGTGTATGCGAGCTATGCGTGCCGCTATAGCTGGCTCTTTGAGCGATTACACGAAAATACTAGGGGCGCCATGCACACTTGACTTGATATCGCTTTGGTACCCAACAATACTGAACCTTTAGCTTGTCTGCATCGCTTCGCATGCGCCGTGCGAAATTTTGGCGTAAGGGTACACATTGTGCTTGACTTTTTATTTGCGTTTTTGGATTCCGATGCATTGTCGATCGTACCAATAATGAAAAAAATAAGAAAAATGTTAACATCAGAAGGGAAGTAGGGTCAATGGGAAGAACGCGAGATTTCTTGCATTTCAGCACTATTTCTGTCGTTTCGAACCGTTCGTTGCACACCAGAGTTATTTCACAAACGTGTGAACTCCTAATCCCCAGACTTAGGCGATAATTAACAGCAGAGCTTGATGCTTCATGTTCGTTGTGCCACGGTATGCGATGCCCTGCTTCTTCACATTGCTCCAATGATTTTGGATTGTCAGTAGGTAGCTACTGATGTTCGTCATAGCCAGTGTGCGAACGTCTTCATAAGGATGTTCGCGCTGTGAGCAAAACTTTGGGGCTCGAACAGAATCCGAACCTACACTCTGTGCTTTCCAGTACCGAGCGCCTATGCACTATCACTCAACTTCTTAATGGTAATGTAAACCGTATTATGGTGAATATTCTATGCATTCTATATCATGAGAAATGATGCGTGAGGTATCAGTACTGCAGTGGATTAGCACATGCCTGGAAACCAATGAGTTGCTGCTCCGAGTTCTGTTCAAGGCTGAATGTTTTGCATGATTCCAAAAGTGTATTTTATGATTACATTCGGACAAACTGCTTCTGCTTCAGTTTGGTTGTGTGTTTTATTTATTTCAGTTGCCGTTGTACGCATTGCACATGTGTGTCACCGTAAATCGAAAGGGCGTTGAACAAACTGTCACGTCGCCGTAAGTGCTCACATATCACTAGATCTATGCTGTTTCCATCAGAAGATGGGCAAATTTGTGACTAAGTTCCATGTTTGGGTAAATAACTGAATTCAGGATATTTTTCCTAAATCATCAAAATCTTTCTGGTCAGTGAATTTGATTCCCACATATCATGTGAATCTTCGGGCTTGCATATAACCTTTTGAAACAGCTATTGGCGTTATGTGGATATCGAGCAGGGCGTAGAAGATGTTCATTCACCGCAGAACTCCTTCCCAACTCAGGCCTAGGTGTGCTCCACATTCGTAACTCGCCATCTGGCTTATTTTGAATGTGCTTTGATGGATTGTGGATTCAGATAGATTGATCGGAGAGTTTATCGCCTACTTGTCCAAATAGTATATAGCGCCCATTACCATTTTTCCAGCGAAAGTATCGATGATGGTCGTTCGTGTTGATGCTATCAGCTTGGAAAATAATGCTTCATGCATCCCTTGAATGAAAACAGAGAAATGCTTAGCGCGGGCAGGACTACTGGCATGTACGTAATTAGTGACACACAGCTGGCGTATGATAAAGCTGGTAAGAGAAAAAAGAGTAGGAGGGGAGTAGTACGTCAACCAGTGAATATAGGAAGAGATGGAATCAAAAACACGTTTTTAGTGAAAGCAAAAAAACTAATGGTTTTTTCCACGGCGTTTGAGTCCCGTAAGTGAAGATACGGAAGTTAACGTTACGACATGATCAGAGACTGATTTTCATACTCTACCCGAACCTGTCTTTGCTCAAGTGCTCTGTTCTCAGCGCCCCTGAGCTATCGTGCTAAAGGATTCAAACTACGAAATAATCGAATTGGTACTAATTTGAAGAAGTAATTATACTAATTTGAAGAAGTAATTATTAGCAATTGAAAGGTCACGGTATCAAATACAAGCGAATCGTTTTGATAACCTTCGCGCTTGTCAGCTGGGCTCCTGCAAATGAGAAGCGGTAGTTGTTCTCTCCTTCGCAAGATCTAGCTGTAGCCGCTCTCATTCTTGGTGTCGTAATAGAGGGACGACGTGCTCGATTTCGTGCTGATATCAGTGTCAGAAACCAAGTTGTCTTACTGTGTCGGGCAGATCTAATTAATAGAATTTTTGTCCTAAATGGGTATGAAACAATGTGAGACTAGCGAGGTTTTGTTATAAAAGGCTCGAAAAGTTTCCACAGAAGTGGTTGCAAATGATGGATGCAAAAGGATTTCGAACCTAGAATAATTTTGAACCTTTCGGCGTCTAGTGCCTTTGTCAGGCCTGAGATGATACAAATCGGATCCTACTGAGAAAGTTGTTTGAGAGGTGCCCAGGTGTATTCGTATTTTATCGACCTGCTGTGGCCATGGGATCACTGTGGATGTGTAGCCCTAAGGCAAATTTTGGCCCGCGGCGAGCGGCGCGATGGATTTCTTCGCATGTTATTGCGTACAATGCGTACACTTCCTTCAAAGTATTACAGCCGAATAGATTATTTCTTGGTTAGGACTGTCATTTTGCGTTTTTATTGTTTCTTTTACTTTTATGTTACTAGTTTGTCTTTTTAGGGTACAAAAGTTGTTTTCAGATAATGATGGAATATACAGCTATTTCTTCGAAGGACCTCCGCGGTACTACCCCCTTGTGTCCTGAGCGGAATACCTACCGACCGCGACAAGTTCCTGATGGCGCTGCGAGTGCGACGCCGCAAAGCGAAAATTCGACGTAGGGCTACAAACCTGCTCACTATCCTTACCCTACCTAGTTGGGCCTCATTCGTACTATTTCAGGCCCGATGAAGGCACTAGGCGTTAAAAGCTTTTTACAGTGCTCGAAATGTTTTTGCAACCCATTATTGTAACCAATTTTGTGGGAGCTTTTTTGAGTTTTTGGAATGAAATTTCGGAAGTCTGGCATTGTCTCACTGTCTTTGTCTCTACTTATTTGGATCAATATGAGGCTTCGCGACCAGGTAGTGCTCAAGGGATTTTCGTTTTGAGAATCGTGTTAGCTGCAGCTGAAAACGTTACGCTGTATGTCATCGACGGCGTCTTTGGTCGAACTCGATGCCATGCACGAAATCGTGTTGGGCCACGCGAAGTTGTGGTCGTCTTCACTGAATTAGCTCAGTGGGTAGCGTTGTGTCAGTAGAAGGAGATGCTGTTTTCATCCTCAGCGCCAGTTGTCATTGTGTGCTGTGTTAGTTGTCGTTTTCGACATCGTGCCGGTAAGAACAGTGAAAATTTCCGGTTAGGATCGAACCATGGACTCCTTTCTGAAAACAGGTTTTGCCTAACAACGTATCTAAACACAAGTATTAGTGTTGCAAAATTAATTTTGGTTTCAAGGTATGTATAAATACGTGGATTTTTTACCCTGAACTATTCCATCCCAAGGAACGCCAGGCATACCATTTGGAGGGTTTTTTCTGCTCTTTCAGAAACTTCTATGAATGTCGCTCTAAGTTTTCCAGCCGGCCTTTTCCAGGGCTGCGTATAGTCATGAACCGACGCGACTATCGAGTCATCATGCTTTACGAATTTAAATTAGGACACTCCGCAGCGGAGGCAGCCCGTAATCTCAGCAGTGTTCTTGGGACGAATTGTCCTTGCGAAAATAATTTGCTTCTGGCGATATTGATCTTGAAGAGAAGGTGCGTCGCGGCCGTGGGTCATCGCTTAATGATGAAGATTTAAGGAGAGCCGTCGAAGCAAATCCGGAGACGAATACTCGTACGTTAGCAGAAGACCTGGGCATCATTAGGCGTACATTACTCCACAGTGGCCAGAGATTTGCTGGAAATCGGCAAGGTGAAGAAGATGTCGAAGTGGGTGCCTCATGACCTGACCGATGAGCAGCGTCTGGCACGTTCCGACACTTGCTCTAATCTCCTAGTTCGCAATAGAAATGAGCTATTTGTAAACCGTATTATAACTGTAGGTGAAAAATGGGTTCTTCATGACAACGAGAAGCGGGGAGGATTAGTCTGGGTAGATGAGGATGCTCCTCCAAAAACATTTTCTAAACCCGACCTTCACCCTCAAAAGGTTATGATTACTGTGTGGTGGTGCTATTAAGGTGTAATCCATTACAGTTTCTTGCAACCTAGTCAGCCAGTCACAGCAGAGTCTTACTGTTGTAATCAGGAGCAAATGTATAGGAAGTTGCCAAAATCGTGGCCGGCGGTGGTGAATAGAGGAGGGCCAATCCTGTTGCAGGACAACGCAAGGCCACACACCTCACACAGCAGAAATTGACCACTTGGGTATAGAAGTTTTCCCTCACCCGGCGTATTTTCCCGACCTCCCTCCACTGACTATCACTTTTTTTCGAGCCCTCAATTCTCATCTGCGTCAGAAACAATTTACTAATTTAGACGATGTTGGATGTGCCTTCCTTGACTTCGTTGATTCTCGTGATAGTAGTTTTTATAGTGAAGGCCTAGAATTATTACCTGATCGTTGGCAAAAATGTGTAGATTTTGATGGTTTTTACTTCGATTGATAAACTTGTGTTTAAGCTGTGTTATAGTAGTTTGAAGTATGCGGTCCACTTTCGAAATTGATTTTGCAACAACCTAATATCTCCTTTCATCCTGGGCGACCGCAGAAGTGCCAGAATGATCGAGATTCTACGCGAATGGCAATCCTAATCTATTTTATTATTGTGTTGTATATTATCTTAGTGGGTCCCTCCCTACTGGAAGTAGTGCGGACATGATCAGTAATAAATTAATGTGTGTATGTTCTGAAGGCATACAGGAGATTCAGCTTTCATTGGCACAGCGGTGGAAAGTCCACTATTAGCGCTTTTTACCTGTATTTATGGTTCCTCCTACAGTCCATTTCGGAGCGCTTGATTGGGCGCGGCCTACGGACTTGGGTGAGAGTGTATGAAACTCCTCACCCCGCCACACACTCTCACTCTCGCTACTCAGTCTACGCCGGGTGGGGTCCACGAGGTCGAATTTCCGCGCGGCCGCGCGCGATGAGCGGCACAGCGGGTGCGAGTGCCAGTGGCAGGGCATGGCAGACTTCAAGCGAGGCAGTGTGGTATGGGTGGAAAGCGCAGACGTGACGCAGTCACGCTCAGCCGGCCGATCAAGGGCAATCGATACGGCGAGTCGTACGGGGGCGCCGCGAGTGAAACGCCGCGAAGCGGAAATTCGACCTCGTGGACCCCACCCGTCTACGCCCATCAAGCTCTTCAGAATGGACTGTATGTATGCATGTGCACGTAAATTGGTTATGGTTTTCATTCTCATGTATAGGAATGTCCCTATCTCCTCCTTGTTCTTGATGAAGTTGGTGAGAACTTATTCAGGTTCGCCGACGCACATAGGAGCTGCACCGAGGAGTCTTGCCGGTCAAAGTATCCCACTTACTCGTAAGCAGAATAAGTAGAGGGCTGAGCACGAATATCACAATCACTTTGCATATAAGAACATATTATACATACTATATGTCCATGGAAATTCAGACTCAGAAAAAGTAACATTTTATCTCCATGGGGAGTGGAACGATAACTATTTTCGATCATTTCTTGGCATGTCTATAGAAGCCCAGGAACGATGAAATCCAGCTCTGTGCTTGACGCACGTACCTCCTAATGATGCAAAAGAATGTGTTCAGAAACCGTTCCGCATCCTCAACGACATCAGTTGCGTGTGTGGTCGGCTCCGTCATTTGACGCGAGGTAGGAGCAGTTTCCGTAGCTACTGTCGTGTTAGCTATTATGCTTGCTACGGTGCTGATTGAAGAGGAGCGGGGCGTTATCGTTGAGCTTCTACTGATGAAAGTCAACGAAGATGTCATCGTCGATGGCGTCATGCTGGTTGAAGAGGACCTCGTCGTATTCGGTGGCGTGGTAGTTGAAGGAGATGAGCTCTTCGTCGTCGTTGGTGATGTTGTCGAAGTTGTGGTGGTCGTGGGCGTTGTGGTGGTTGAAGTGGACGAAGTCGTGGACGTCGTCGTTGGTGTTGTTGTCGAAGTTGTGGTGGTCGTAGGCGTTGTGGTGGTTGAAGTGGACGAAGTCGTGGACGTCGTCGTTGGTGTTGCTGTCGAAGTTGTGGTGGTCGTGGGCGTTGTGGTGGTTGAAGTGGACAAAGTCGTGGACGTCGTCGTTGGTGTTGTTGTCGAAGTTGTGGTGGTCGTGGGCGATGTGGTGGTTGAAGTGGACGAAGTCGTGGACGTCGTCGTTGGTGTTGTTGTCGAAGTTGTGGTGGTCGTGGGCGTTGTGGTGGTTGAAGTGGACAAAGTCGTGGACGTCGTCGTTGGTGTTGTTGTCGAAGTTGTGGTGGTCGTGGGCGATGTGGTGGTTGAAGTGGACGAAGTCGTGGACGTCGTCGTTGGTGTTGTTGTCGAAGTTGTGGTGGTCGTAGGCGTTGTGGTGGTTGAAGTGGACGAAGTCGTGGACGTCGTCGTTGGTGTTGTTGTCGAAGTTGTGGTGGTCGTGGGCGTTGTGGTGGTTGAAGTGGACAAAGTCGTGGACGTCGTCGTTGGTGTTGTTGTCGAAGTTGTGGTGGTCGTGGGCGATGTGGTGGTTGAAGTGGACGAAGTCGTGGACGTCGTCGTTGGTGTTGTTGTCGAAGTTGTGGTGGTCGTAGGCGTTGTGGTGGTTGAAGTGGACGAAGTCGTGGACGTCGTCGTTGGTGTTGTTGTCGAAGTTGTGGTGGTCGTGGGCGTTGTGGTGGTTGAAGTGGACAAAGTCGTGGACGTCGTCGTTGGTGTTGTTGTCGAAGTTGTGGTGGTCGTGGGCGATGTGGTGGCTGAAGTGGACGAAGTCGTGGACGTCCTCGTTGGTGTTGTTGTCGAAGTTGTGGTGGTCGTAGGCGTTGTGGTGGTTGAAGTGGACGAAGTCGTGGACGTCGTCGTTGGTGTTGTTGTCGAAGTTGTGGTGGTCGTGGGCGTTGTGGTGGTTGAAGTGGACAAAGTCGTGGACGTCGTCGTTGGTGTTGTTGTCGAAGTTGTGGTGGTCGTGGGCGATGTGGTGGTTGAAGTGGACGAAGTCGTGGACGTCGTCGTTGGTGTTGTTGTCGAAGTTGTGGTGGTCGTGGGCGATGTGGTGGTTGAAGTGGACGAAGTCGTGGACGTCGTCGTTGGTGTTGTTGTCGAAGTTGTGGTGGTCGTGGGCGATGTGGTGGTTGAAGTGGACGAAGTCGTGGACGTCGTCGTTGGTGTTGTTGTCGAAGTTGTGGTGGTCGTGGGCGATGTGGTGGTTGAAGTGGACGAAGTCGTGGACGTCGTCGTTGGTGTTGTTGTCGAAGTTGTGGTGGTCGTAGGCGTTGTGGTGGTTGAAGTGGACGAAGTCGTTGACGTCGTCGTTGGTGTTGTTGTCGAAGTTGTGGTGGTCGTGAGCGTTGTGGTGGTTGAAGTGGACGAAGTCGTTGACGTCGTCGTTGGTGTTGTTGTCGAAGTTGTGGTGGACGTGGACGCCGTGGTGGTTGAAGTGGACGAAGTCGTGGGCGTCGTCGTTGGTGTTGTTGTCAAAGTTGTGGTGGCCGTGGGCGTAGTAGTGGTTGAAGTGGACGAAGTCGTTGACGTTGTCGTTGGTGTTGTTGTCGAAGTTGTGGTGGTCGTGGGCGATGTGGTGGTTGAAGTGGACGAAGTCGTGGACGTCGTCGTTGGTGTTGTTGCCGAAGTTGTGGTGGTCGTGGGCGTTGTGATCATTGTCGATGTAGTTGGCGGCGTGGTGGTCGAGGAGGTGGACGAGGATATCGTCGTTGTCGCGGGAGTACAGCGGATCTTGTTGAACTGCATACCGTTGCTTGTGTACCACTTGCCCCCTCTGCAATACACCTGTTCTCTAATCGCCTTGGAATATCTCACTTTCATCCAATCTCCTTTCGTTTTGATACTCAGCGTGGCTTGAGAATTCGAGACAGTGCACTGAATCGTCGCGGTTCCACTGCACTTTCTTCTTTTGTATCTGAAATATCTAGCATTGAAAAGTATAGCGTGGTATCGTTAGATGCAGCTTTTGAGCTTAGAATTTATGTCTCACTGCATAATAGAAGACGAATGTCCCTATGATAAGTGTTCAATATTGCTAAGTAACGCCCATATATTGCAGGTTTTGAAGTCACGTCCACATTAGTTTCGCTAGGATACCCTTGGCATCATGGCATCCTGCCTTGTGGAGTCCACCCAACGCCCTTCCATCAGTGCAGCTCAAAACACACCCTCCTACTCACTTTTCCCTACTCACAATTCCTTTTTATATGTTCTTTCTAGTTATCATATTCTTCATGTTCTCACGAATTTTGACGTATCCTTCGTGCACACCATTTTTGGTGTATTAAATTAATAAGTGAAAATTGTTGTTTTGAACAAGTCGGCTTACCTGGTGTCTGGTGTAATGCAAGCGGCACATTTCGCATATGATATCCATGGGCACTCAGAGCAGTCTGTAACACGTAAATGAAATTCTAACATATTCACCCTTTAGTAACCAGGATTCTTAGTTGTCTTCTAGTACCAGAACATTTGTTACCTTTTCTGCCTCCTGTAATAGGCGGAATGTTTTGCAGAATGTTCGTCTCCTGGAATCGTATGTGTATTCAAAACTGTTGCGTATGAGATAAAGAGCAGTTTGCAATGTAACTTTTAATTATGGTAATTCATGTCCCAGTGGGCTATGCTTTTCGCCACCTTTCCATACTGCTCTTCCCTTTTTGTTTTAAAGATAAGCATGCAGTACCAGTCAATACCTTCTCGAGATACGCCTAGTAATGCATCTATTCAGTATTGTTGGAGCATTTGTATGCCACATACTTATAGAATGAATCGCGAAAGCCTACTCCTGTGCAATTCAGCCTTTTCATCTTCCCAGATGAATCAAGCTCTATGTAGTCTATTCATCGGCTAGGAGAAAGATAATCATAGTTGGTCTGGGCGGATGCTGGTCGTAGATGTGATCCTCCACAATGTGAGAGGTGGACGCATCAGTCTTCAATACATCACGTTCCCTCATGCTTTTGTATTTTATAACAGTGTTGTGAATCTGATGACCTGAAATCGATCAGACCCGAGCGTATTCAGCGGAGACTTTACGAGCAAGTTGAGTTGAGATTCCGAACGACTACAACTAGAATCAGCTCAACTCTAGATGTGCTCCAAAACGTAGAAAGGAATGTAAGGTACTCCAAAGTAAGCTTCAGCTGTATGAAAAGTCAACTCTTACCGTGTTGCTGTTGTAGAGTAAGATAGTAAGCACAACGAGTTGAAGAGCTCTCATGATCAGTGGCATTTTTGTTACAGTTTGGTCTTTCTTATACACCACCAATATTGGTTTCAAATGGCAATTTTGCGAATATTACTCAAAGTTGCACTTCCATAAAATGAATGTCTTAATAAGCTTTATTGATGATATGTTGATTTTTCGGTGTTATCACAAGTGCGCTATAATAGCTTTTCTTGCGCTTCCATCTTTTGTTGAACAGCCAAATATCATCATGACAAATGAATCATTACCACTATGAATGCTTATACGAATACGAGGGGCACTATTTATATTTCGGGAATAGGCAGTGCTGTTATCATGTGAGAAAATCTGATAGTTGCATCGTAAAGTCCGGCTTTTTTTTACTATATACCCGATCATTCAATTTGCCCCACGGCGCTATTTGTTTATTTTATATTCAGCTGAGAATTTTGTCTACGCAAGCCTTTTCTGTGCCTTTGTCAAATTGTGTGGGTTCTAACGGGAAAATATTTTTTGCAAATCCATGCATCCATGTAAAACTGCATGTATGCTGGTAAAACTATTGTTTAGGGATGCCTCAATCCAGAATGGGTGACATGGCCATCTTGCTCAATCATACGTACACAGCATCGATGTTTTCTGGCTCAGCTGCCGATTTTGGACGTCCTTCACGAATCTCGTCGGACAGCGGACTACGACCACGATTGAAATCCCTGAACCAGCGATACACTGTGTTCTTTGATGGAGCTCAATTTTATTTTTTTTAAATTTCATTTTCATTGCCTGAGAAGACAAAAATTTTCAGCTAAATGTAAAAAAAAACAAATAGCGCCGTGCGGCTAAATGAATGATCGGATATATAGTGAAAAAGTCGAACTTTACGATGAAACCATAGGATATACTCGCATGATACCGCATTGCTTATTCCCGAAATATAAATAGTGCTCTACGTATGAATATGGGGTAGGTTCCAAGCACTTGATCAGTGAACCGTTATCTCTACGTTTCATTGCAATCATATGAAAGTTTTCCCTCAAATAAGGATGTTCAATGGTAGTGAGTAAAGAAAGATGGTCAAAAAGAAAGTAGAGGTAGTGGGTAGTGCTACAGTGAAACGGCATGAATTGGCTAAAGACCGGTCGGTCTAACCCTCATCCTCCCCTTTGTTTCTCTCCGTAAATGTGTTTTCTACGCCTTGCATCACTGGCATATCGATCGGAGCCATGCAATTCTGTGATACGTGGCAGTTATAGGCAGCACAGACACGCTTTGCTCTCATAGGAGTCATTCTCGCAAAGTCTGTCGACCACTTCAACTAAGGAGCTGAAACGGCTCCTCTTACCACAAACTGCGAGATGCAGCATTCCCTTGAACACTTGTTCCTTCACACTTATCATATTGCGCTTCCCTAAGCACTTCAAATCACGGCACACACCGTCTACTACCCAATATACAGTGTATGCTACTAGTCAACTCTAGGGTTAGCAGAATAATAAAATTCGGTATCTGAAGGGCGCATCAACGTGCTCTGCAATCATGCACAACGATATCTTGAAGCTCATATGACGATATCTGAGTTGGAATATGACATTTTATTTAAGCCTTCCAAAACTCGCCATAATAGCCGCAAAAAAAGATACTTCTCAGAATCTGAGGTTCATCACTTCTCTTTTTTTCTTTGTTGATAACAGAAAGGCAGTGGAACTATCGAAACATTTACTGGACTATAGTTGCACACATATTGATTCTGTTAACACACCAAACACAATATAGTATTTACAACAATCATTACACAAATTGAATGGTTTTTATTTGTTGTTGGTGCCATGGAGTTGGTCATATTTGCACTTTTGCGATGCCTGAATTGGTGAGGTGCCATTAGGTTTTAAAGAAGCTTAACAACTCGATGAGTTGTACTGTGGAGTCCTATGGTCCATACCTGATAAGCAAGTGCCGCAATAAGAGCGATAGCCAGCAGAATGCAAACCGCCAACAACAACCATGTCGCTGTTTGCCATGATGATGCCCCAGTAATACTGTAATTAGCGTACTTTGTATAGCTGTTTCGTAGACGTACAAACATATGTATATACATATACATTGCATTGCATAACCGATAAAAGTGGACGAAACATCGATAAGTATTTACTGTAATCACTTCAAGCTACACTTCACGATAACCCCATGAAGTGATTTCTCCTTTGAAGATGGAGCGGTTCCCAAGGGTTTTGCCGTTCCCGTACCATGAACGTGGGTCATTAGGGGGCATGAGCTTATTGCTAGAAGGCGGAAGACAGCACCGCCAAAGACGGAAGCCGTCCAAACACGTGGTAAAAGAGGTTTGCGGTCTATGCGATAAGATATGATGCGACAGCATTCAAATGAGTGAAAGGTACGCCAATATAGGAAAGCAAGTAATGACTTGGAATTTCGATGCCTCAAAATGCACAAACGCTTATATTTACCCTGTGATGTCGCATTGAACCACAGAACAACCGAAGACCTTGGTCTAGGGGAAGGATTATACGGTTCTCACCCCTGGCGTATCCCCCAGCTCCTCGAGCTTCTTTATTTGACGCGAGAAGCCAAGATAGCTATGTAGTGTGCCGTCAGAATAGTTGAATCTTGGAGAACCCCAGGAGCGAACCGGTAACTTGAACTTCTACGTTCGAATTATGAGAGGAATCCAAAGTTTTTGCTCGACGCGCTCATAGTTCAGTGTCAATTTTCGCCGCGTTCGTACTTGGCGACCGATCGCAACGATCGCTGGCTGGTTCAAACGCCTCAAGATCAATACACTTTCCTGGCTCATGCTCGTACCGTCATCTTCCGAATACTGACCTGAGCTGCGTTGCGGGTGCGTTGCGTTGCGTCAGTTATAATCCCTACGATCGGTTGCCGCATATATGTAAGCGCGGTCTGACTTTGATTTGGGCTTTCCCTGAAAGACATGGAACCAACCCAGCTAACAAAACCATTCCCTAGTTCTAACCGATCCATTTGACTGATTGGATTGAACGCTATTGAGGAAAATTGCCGCTTCCCTTGCGCCTCGAATTCTAATGCTTTTCTGAAAAGGTGGTCCCCTGGTCTTTTCAGCGCGTGCCCGTACCATCACAACCGCTGTTCCATCAACTTTAGCTGCACAGGAACCGTCTGCATGATCGCTCATATCCTCGTTCCTGACATTGTCAAGTTGCGTCCAGTCGCATGCCCATTTCAACATTCTCATTCCAGCTGCGTGCAGCTGCCTTTCATGTATCTTTATAATGGGCCAGCATTCGTCGCCGCACAGCACTGCAGGCCTTTCCACTGCTCGGTGCACTTTGCCCTCGAACGTTCTGAAGCACCGTCGATCGCACAGGATTCCTTTGGGGTCACTTCGTTCTACCCATGAGGCTCTCATTCGGTCCGCCGAAGTACCGAAAGTCCTATACCCTCTTGGTGGTTCCCCTACCACAATTGGTTCTGATCATTCTTCGGTGATTATGATTTTGTTATTCTTAGCGTTCAGTCGGGGTCCCTTTTGAGCTAGCCTATACTGCTAGCTCAAAAGGGACCCCGACTCATTCCGCATTCCGCATTTTTGCCTAGAGTTTTTCCCCACGACCAGGGAAATGTCATCTGCGTCCAGGATGGTCTTCAGTGGTCCCTCTAGAGGATATATCATCATCACATCCATGGTATTGAGGAAGAGGAACGGACAAGGGCTTGACCTTGGTGCACCCCTACAGCGATATCTGCTTCATTTGACGACCCGTGCTGTGCTCGTACAGCTGTTTTAGCCCCGTCGTACATATCCTTGATGAGGGCAATCACGTTGCGGCACGTGGAGTTTTCGCACGTGTTCTAGAGCACTGGTTTGGGAAGACAGTCGAAGACCTTCTCGAGGTCGAGGAATGCTAGGAAGCATGGTTGTCGCTTTCGTCGTTACTCTCCCATTACATGCCTGGCGATGACGATGACGTCAGTTGTGGATCTCCCAGGTATAAAGCTGAACCGTTCCTGTGAGATAGAGATGGGTCTCCTGAGCTTCAAATCGATCAACCTGCCGCACAGCATCATGATATGCGCTGTCAACTTGATCCCGCGGTAGGTGGGACATTCCACTGCATGACCCTTTTGCTTGAAAATGGGTGCAGTGATACTAGTTCTCCACACATGTGGGATCCTCCGTTCAGGATCTACGTTGTTGAAGGATCAAGTTAGCCATTCTATCCCAAACTCACTCAGTGCCTTCCATGCATCTATGAGCACCCCGTCTGGACCAACCGCTTTCCCAGCCTTCATGCTCCCTGTCTTTGGGCTTTCGACGGTTCTTGCCATCTCCTTTTAATCTCGGCTGGATTTCTCAGGATTGCTTCGCCACTGTCGTCGCTGAACCTCCTCGTTCCAAATGCATGCCGCTTTACGTCCTCTGATGCCATGTCGAATTTCACCAAATGTTTTCTTCGCGCACCGTAGGATGACCTTAGCTGTTCTCCCATTCGATGTCTCCTAAACCTGAGCGCAAGAGTCTGGAAGACCAGCTTTCATTATCGGTCTTTTAAAATCATTTCTTCCCACTCGGTGCAGCTTCCACCATCGTATCGTCCGCTCAGTTCTTACCTCTGTTTTAGCAACGTCCGCAATGAAGGCCTGTGCTAAGTGGCCAGTTCCTCATCAGCCAGGAAGTAATTTGATGTCTTTTACATCTTTGGGCATCCTCGAGCATTCATCTTCAAGCATCCCTGCATCGTTTAGCATCTTTGAATATCAAGCTAAACGGGAATAGACCATGTCCTAGTATGAGCATGTGGTCAGGGGTGGTGATGTGGTACTAGACTCGTATGGAAGGATAAAAGCACTGACTTGTACATCGGCCGACCCCTGCATCTCGTGTATAGGCCAAATCGTATTCATCTACCATCACGGGTGCGAGGTGCATCCCTCAGAAGGAGCTGATTAAAGCCAAGAACATCGGCCTTTCTTAGTTTTACCCCTCATTCGTGTCTATCTTTGTGGTCATGATTCGATCACTAGTACTGTCCACTGCAAATCTTGAGGCAGTGTGTGACTGCTATGGCTGCTCCCTCACGTTTGGTGTCTCATCCGTGGCATCATCCCCAACATCCCTTGCTTTAGCTCCTATCCAACGTGTTGTAACATAGTATATTTCAGTAGTAAATTTGATTTGTACTCGACTAAATGGGTTGCTGTTGCCATTTATATGACCATGACAGCTTCATTAGTCTTGATAAATTCATAAGAAATCACTCGTTAAGGAATCCACTGTTCTTCGATGTTTCCGTCACCAATGGCTTCTTGCCGCTCATGATGTTTTGCAGACGCTCCTGCAAAAGGATCTATCAGTCGGAATTGTCTACTGTAAATGAAAAGCTGTCCAAGATCAACAGCTTTATCTTTTCTCAAGCAAGAGGTCAACCATCACATGAAATACGCTTTGAAAATATTTCTTAGCGCGTTGTGGTGACATATTTAGGGAATGTAGAAATAAGGTTGGTCTTTAGCGCTCTAAAATATTAGAGAAAGTAAGGAAAACGTTTCTTATCGTGGATTATCGTTCCAGCAATTTCACAATGTAGATTATGTGATCTGAACGCTTTTGAACGCGGTAGCTACGATATTTTGCTGCAAATCCGAAAATGATGGTAGGATTTGGGTCGTGCGATAGCGGGAAAATGGAATGAATCAAAATCCCGGAATATTGATTTCTCAGAAGCAACGTATGGTTTGGCCATGGTCATATTTGAAAGTACGCCGCACCACTCATGTACATACGCGAGTCGTTCGGTTGTGTGACACATGGCGGTCATCCGCAGTACAAGACGCTCGCCTGAAGGCGAAGCAACAACATGGAGGCAGTAACCTGTTTGTTGGGTTCTGTCTTATTATTGTACCACGGTCTTTATATAGGTTGACCTTTTGTTGATACATAGTACAACAGACGGTGGACTATTCAAAATTACCTTCAACCCATATCTGATGCCGTTGATCTCATCACGAATTCGATCTATCTCTTTCTGCTTTTGATCCACGTTAGAGTCCGATCCTTCCAACTGGTTTTTAGCTCCACTCAAAGCATCCGATATTGCAGCCAGCTCCTGTGCAAAGAATTGTTAAAGACACCGGAAGGGGGTAATTTTGGCTTACGGTAGAACAGACGTAGTGCGGACGAGTTTAAGTGGCCGCCATTGCAGAAACTCGCCAACTTGACGCCTTGGCATGGTGCCAAAAGGAGATGTTTCTATTTAAATTTGTTTTTCCTTTTACTATTTACTTTGTTCGTTGTTATATTGTTTCTAGATGTACTTACATGAATGCTAATGTAGTAAGAATGGCCACTTCACTGCGCTGGGAGTCAGGTGCTACAACTAACGTTGGCCCGCGGCCCGTCTCCTATAGCGGACAACTCGGAGAGTCAATGTGTTGGATGCGAATGGGATGCGAATACACACCGCAGCGTCGCGCTTTTGAGTCCGGGTTTTCTCGCCGATTATCGCTTCTAAACTTGAGTGTTCGTTACAAAATGCTCATTTGTTTGCATCTTCCTCTTTTTTCGGACCCCTTCCGGCTCCTTCAAGGATGGCACCGGTTCCTTTTGAGCAAACTAAATAGTACTTATAATAGTTCATCACTTCCCGGTTAAAAACACGCAAAATTGAGCCGTCCAAAAATACTCCGTCGGATGGTGGGGCGAGCTGCACGCTACTCACAGTCGGAACATATAGTCACTACACATATAGGACTCCATCATCAAGAGTAACAAAAAACAAAACCTTATTTTGTTGAGAGCCGCAATGTCATTAGTCCCTCATGTATATGAAGAAGATTACACAACCAGTGAGAAGGGGCGCTCTAGGTTTTCGAGCAATGTCTTACGAAGTACAGCCCATCATTCTATTGCGCATGACTGTCACATACAACAAACTGGCTTAGTTTCGATCGCTACCAGTCATACGCTGTGCTGCAAAGACGTCCGCGACTAGAAGCTACACGCGAAATAAAAGTCCCACTTTCTTTGGTTTTTAGTTATAACCGTGATGCCTTTATATTCGCGCAACACTCACTTCAAACGACCTGGACAACATGGACAAAAACACAAGAAAAATCGAGGATCTCTCTCTGTTCCAAAGCAGAAATCGAAAATTTGGAAGAAGAGCAGTTAATTTGAATTCCCGACGAGCAACATTCTAAGAGCTATCGTCGGCGGACAGAGCGCAGTTCAGATTTTCGCGCCCACGGTTGATTTGCTTCTTACCCTACGTCTCCACGACACTGGCGATGGCCTCCTTGATCCCAGAGCCTGTGGCTGCACCCTCCCCCCCGGTCCCCCGTCCAGACCTTACTTTGACGAGCTACATCTCAGATGGATTCTTGTTTTTCGTGTCAAACCTTGCTTAAGGCTCGTGGAATACAAATTCAACATAGATAAATGGGTGACAGAACTCAAATTCCCGTGGACGACTTCTATAATATCAATTACCCACCTGCTCTGCCTGCTCACTTGTGTCCTTCTTTTCCAGGTACGGTTGGAGTTCCTTAGTTAGCTGAAAAGCGACTTTAAAAGAGTTTACCGCTTGATACCATCTGTGACTAACCTCTCGCAGTTCATTGGCTGCAGCTGCTTCACGTTCCTCACGTTGTTCAATTGACGAAAATATGTGGTCAATCAGAGCTGCGGCAGCCTATAACCATACATTAACGCTCTCTTTTCTGGATTTACCATTGAACACACCTGCTTGGCTTTCTCCTGTTTTCGATCAATAGCATTTTGCCATTTTTGTGGGAGTCCGGATGACTGAAACGCAATAGTCTATAGTGCTTTTAGCTTTATGAAGAAACATTTAGGTGACTTTATTTGTACTTTTTATTGTGATATCAGTATTGCTCTATCAAAAAGTGCAATTTCAATAGAAACCTCTGGAAGGGCAGCGAGAAGACATGATAGTAAAATAATCCATCGAAACATTATCCTGCGATTCAATATGTGCAGTTGTGTGCAAGGCAATGCAATGATGTGTGCAGTTGTGTCGTAATCTATCGATAGACTCTGTAAACAATTTGGCGTTATCAGTCAGGAGGGGGGAGGGCCTATAACGACTCATAACCTCCAATGATTAATTGAAAGTTTGTTATGCAGGAGGGAATGTTGCTTATGTGACACGGTGGAGGCAATCGCCCATATCACCTGTCGTCCTTTTGGCCGTCCGGAGTCCTCAGACAGAAATCAGCCATATCGCTTCGTTAAGTTGTGAGCCGTAGTGACCCAATGGACTTTACTGGACCAAGAACACGTACCATCACTTTTCTTTCTCGTAAACTTTGCTGAAGATATTGCCAGTTCGGCAGATTGTCATTATTGGCGCCTGTCTGATGTTCCGTGGGATCCGGTCGCTATTGTGGATTAACGATCACAGCGATATATCGCGTGACGTCCCCAGTCCAAGAATTTGCGGTTCTTTAGTAAAAAACAAAAGCGTCCATCTTTTTCCACGCTGAGAGCGAGGATTCATCCCGTCCCAAAAACACTGTAGTTTTACAAAGCCACGCGTAAAGCTGCAGTTATACCACGCGTGATTGCGATTACTCGATCTCATTTTCATCGACACGTGATACTATGCAATGTTGTCCTGCGCAGTCTCACATGAGCATACAATTGTCACCAGTGGTCACCTCATGACATGTGCTTTACGTACCTCATGCGTCAATGCTCTGTTAACATGATCGTGAAATTTGCACGTGCACAATGTTTACTCAAACCGCGGAACGTGCGCAAGGTATAACCACAATCTTAGAAAGGTAATGGCTACCTGAGGCAAGTTTCGCGGCACCTCGGTCGTCATATTTTTATTCGCTGGCTACTTGTTGTTGTTCAACTAGCCTCTTGTGTCCTAAGGGGCAGTTTGTCCACCTGTGTAAGAATACAGCAATTGTTCGGCATGAAACCGCCCTGCGCCCGTGGGAAGCTTTTGAAGCGCCAGAATATTCGTAAAACATGGTATAAACTACCACGAAGGATTCTCATTATGTCCTTCATGCAGAGTGGGTGCGATATTCGTACTCAATAGGTCAAACTATCTGTTGGGATAAGTTCTGGCGAATTTGATGATCCACCCCATTTTGGAGCGGGCGCCAGGCGGTTTCGTGCCAAACAAGTATCATACTCGTGTTCTGAGAGGCGAACTACGCCAGGATAGGAGTTTGTAGCCAAATCGAAAGGTACTCAAAGAACACCTCAAAAAGCCCATCGGTTCGCCAGGTGCTGCTGTTGCTTTGGGTATCTAGTGCCGCTCTCATTTTACAATCTGGGTGTTGTTCAGGACATTCGAATTGGAACAACGCGCCATTTACGTACGGTGCGCGAATAGTGTTCCACTGCTTCCGCACTGGACGCGATCGCGCGAAAAGGCGCCGACGATACGTCTTGAGCGCCGATGATACGTCTTGAGCCAGTTCGAACGTCTTGGCTTCACTATGGGTCCTAAGGTGTTATTGAAATGGGGAACTAATCTGCTACTGCTACAATCACGTATACTTATACTGGGGTGTCCAAGAGTTTCAACGCGAATTCGCTTTTTCTTTTCATTTCATCTCGCTTTAGCAATAAGCATGTTTGGCAGCCACGTATCGAGCGCAAATTTCATACGCAGTTTCATTCTCAGGTGTTGTTTCTGGTGCTTGCAAACGTGACTTGCACATTTACTCAAAGTATGATAACAATCACATTCCAAATCATTCAGTCCTTTTAAGTCGTCGTTTGTGTCATAGTGGTTGAAATGGACGAGGTCAGACGTCGTCGTTGGTCTTCTTGTCAGAGATGTGCTGGCTATGGATGTGGTGGGTGTGTAGGGTGTGTAGGGTGTGATGGGTGCGTGTGATGTGGTGCTGAAGTGGACGAAGTCATAGTTGTCGACGTTGTGGTCGTCGTGGGCGTTGTGGTGGTCATAGGCGTTGTGGTGGCTGAAGTGGACGAAGTCGATGACGTCGTCGGTGTTGTTGTCGAAGCTGTAGTGGTCGTGGGCGTTGTGGTGGCTGAAGTGGACGAAGTCGATGACGTCGTCGTTGGTGTTGTCGAAGTTGTTGTGGTCGTGGGCGTTGTGGTGGTTGAAGTGGACGAAGTCGATGACGTCGTCGTTGGTGTTGTTGTAGAAGTTGTTGTGGTCGTGGGCGTGGTGGTGGTCATAGGCTTTGTGGTGGTTAAACTGGACGATGTCGTCGACGTCGTCGTCGCTGTTGTTGTCGAAGTGCTGGTGGTCGTGGGCGTAGTAGTGGTTGAAGTGGACGAAGTCGATGACGTCGTCGTTGGTGTTGTTGTCGAAGTTGTTGTGGTCGTGGGCGTTGTGGTGGTTGAAGTGGACGAAGTCGACGACGTCGTCGTTGGTGTTGTCGAAGTTGTTGTGGTCGCGGCCGTTGTGGTGGTTGAAGTGAACGAAGTCGACGACGTCGTCGTTGGTGTTGTTGTCGAAGTTGTTGTGGTCGTAGGCGTTGTGGTGGTTGAATTGGACGATGTCGTCGACTTCGTCGACGTCGCCGTCGCTGTTGTTGTCGAAGTGGTGGTGGTCGTGGGCGTTGTGGTGGTCGTAGGCGTTGTGGTGGTCGATGTGGACGAAGTCGATGACGTCGTCGGTGTTGTTGTCGAAGCTGTAGTGGTCGTGGGCGTTGTGGTGGTTGATGTGGACGAAGTCGTTGTTGTCATCGGTGTTGTTGTCGAAGTTGTGGTGGTCGTGAGGGTTGTGGTGGTTGAAGTAGACGAAGTAGTTGACGTCGTTGTTGGTATTGTCGAAGTTGTTGCGGTCGTAGGCGATGTGGTGGTTGATGTGGACGAAGTCGTTGTTGTCATCGGTGTTGTTGTCGAAGTTGTGGTGGTCGTGGGGGTTCTAGTGGTTGAAGTGGACGAAGTCGAGGACGTCATCGGTGTTGTTGTCGAAGTTGTTGTGGTCGTAGGCGCTGTGGTGGTTGATGTGGACGAAGTCGTTGACGTCGTCGTAGGTGTTGTTGTAGTGGTCGTGGGCGTTGTGGTGGCTGAAGTGGCTGAAGTGGACGAAGTAGTTGACGTTGTTGTTGGTGTTGTTGTAGAAGTTGTTGTGGTCGTAGGCGTTGTGGTGGTTGAATTGGACGATGTCGTCGACTTCGTCGACGTCGCCGTCGCTGTTGTTGTCGAAGTGGTGGTGGTCGTGGGCGTTGTGGTGGTCGTAGGCGTTGTGGTGGTCGATGTGGACGAAGTCGATGACGTCGTCGGTGTTGTTGTCGAAGCTGTAGTGGTCGTGGGCGTTGTGGTGGTTGATGTGGACGAAGTCGTTGTTGTCATCGGTGTTGTTGTCGAAGTTGTGGTGGTCGTGAGGGTTGTGGTGGTTGAAGTAGACGAAGTAGTTGACGTCGTTGTTGGTATTGTCGAAGTTGTTGCGGTCGTAGGCGATGTGGTGGTTGATGTGGACGAAGTCGTTGTTGTCATCGGTGTTGTTGTCGAAGTTGTGGTGGTCGTGGGGGTTCTAGTGGTTGAAGTGGACGAAGTCGAGGACGTCATCGGTGTTGTTGTAGAAGTTGTTGTGGTCGTAAGCAGCGTGGTGGTTGAAGTGGACGATGTCGTTGACTTCGTCGGTGTTGTTGTCGGAGCTCCTGTTGTAGTGGGGGTTGTGAAGGTTGCAGGGGACGAACTCGACGTCGTCGTTGGTGTTGTTGTCGGAGTAGTGGTGATCGTGGGGGTTGTGCTGGCTGAAGAGGACGGGTTTGCTGAGGTCGTCGTCGGTATTGTTGTCGGAGCTGCTGTGGTCGTGGGGGTTGTGACGGTTGAAAGGAGAGAAGTTGCTGACGTCGTCGTCGGTGTTGTTGTCGGAGTGGTGGTGATCGTGGGGGTTGTGCTGGCTGAAGAGGACGGGTTCGCTGAGGTCATCGTCGATACTGTTGCCGAAGTTGTAGTGGTCGTGGGCAGCGTTGTGGTTGATGTCGACGAAGTCGCTGACGTTGTCGTCGGTGTTGTTCTCGGAGCTGCTGCAGTCGTGGGGGTTGTGACGGTTGAAAGGGACGAATTTGTTGACGTCGGCGTTGGTGTTGTTGTCGGAGTGGTGGTGATCGTGGGGATTGTGCTGGCTGAAGAGGACGGGTTCGCTGAGGTCGTCGTCGGTATTGTTGCCGAAGTTGTTGTGGTCGTGGGAGCTGTGATGGTTGAAGTGGACGAAGTTGCTGACGTCGTCGTCGGTGTTGTTGTCGGAGTGGTGGTGATCGTGGGGGTTGTGCTGGCTGAAGAGGACGGGTTCGCTGACATCGTCGTCGGTATGGTTGCCGAAGTTGTTGTGGTCGTGGGGGCTGTGATGGTTGAAGTTGACGAAGTCGCTGACGTCGTCGTCGGTGTTGTTGTCGGAGCTGCTGTTGTCGTGGGGGTTGTGATGGTTGCAGAGGACGAAGCCATTGACTTCGTCGTTGGTGTTGTTGTCGGAGTGGTGGTGATCGTGGGGATTGTGCTGGCTGAAGAGGACGGGTTCGCTGACATCGTCGTCGGTATGGTTGCCGAAGTTGTTGTGGTCGTGGGGGCTGTGATGGTTGAAGTCGACGAAGTCGCTGACGTCGTCGTCGGTGTTGTTGTCGGAGCTGCTGTTGTCGTGGGGGTTGTGATGGTTGCAGAGGACGAAGCCATTGACTTCGTCGTTGGTGTTGTTGTCGGAGTGGTGGTGATCGTGTTGGTTGTGCTGGCTGAAGAGGACGGGTTCGCTGAGGTCGTCGTCGGTGTTGTTGTCGGAGCTGCTGTGGTCGTGGGGGTTGTGACGGTCGAAAGGAGAGAAGTCGCTGACGTCGTCGTCGGTGTTGTTGTCGGAGTGGTGGTGATCGTGGGGGTTGTGCTGGCTGAAGAGGACGGGTTCGCTGAGGTCGTCGTCGGTACTGTTGCCGAAGTTGTTGTGGTCGTGGGCAGCGTTGCGGTTGAAGTGGACGATGTCGTTGACTTCGTCGGTGTTGTTGTCGGAGCTCCTGTTGTCGTGGGGGTTGTGATGGCTGCAGGGGACGAAGTCAACGTCGTCGTTGGGGTTGATGTCGAAGTTGTTGTGGTTGTGGGCGTTGTGGTGGTTGAAGTGGACGATGTCAGTGACTTCGTCTTCGGTGTTGTTGTCGAAGTTGTTGTGGTCGTAGTCGTTGTGGTGGTTGAAGTGGACGAAGTCGTTGACGTAGTTGTTGGTGTTGTTGTCGAAGTTGTTGTGGTCGTGGGCGTTGTAGTGGTTGAAGTGGACGAAGTCGTTGACGTCTTTGTTGGTGTTGTTGTCGAGATTGTTGTGGTCGTGGGCGTTGTGGTTATAGTAGATGTAGTTGTCGGCGTAGTGGTCGAGGGAATGGACGAAGATATCGTCGTCGTCGCGGCAGTACAGCGGATCTTGTTAAACGGCAGACCGTTGCTTGTGTACCACTTGCCCCTTCTGCAGTACACCTGTTCTCTAATCGTAGGGGAAGATTTCACTCGCATCCAATATCCTCTCCTTTTAATACCCAGCGTGGCTTCAGCATTGGGGGCAGTGCAGTGAATAGTCGCTGTTCCACTGCACTGTCTTCTTCTGTATCTGAAAAACTTCGCAGTGAGTAAGCTCGCTGTAATTATTTTGCACAAATTACTGTTTTGTACTTCAAATTTTGGGGTTCAGCTACGTGATTTTGTTATTTGCGGAATGATATGCAGTGTAAGTCATGCCTAAGTATTGCAATGGAGAGAAAGTCAGATTCAATTATCATCCTAGAGCTGTGTGCATGATGCTGTGTATTTTGGGATCGCACATTATTGTCGGATACTTTTCACTGTTATGAAGTGTAAGTGTAACCTCAACCTGAGCAGAAAAGCATTAAACAAGAAAGATAAATTCTGATGGAAATCCAGGACTGAAAGATTGATAATTTGACGGTTTGGGAAGGCGTAGTATGTCAGAGTGAGCCGAAACTAATTGCGACGTAATTAAAATCTTCCACATTTACCAAGTAAAGTCCGAAGTATTGCTGCTGAAGAAACCTATCACGATCTGGAGGGAGCCGGATGATCTGTCACATAACGGATTTCCACAGCTTGCATTTGTCAACAGAATTGCCTTAGTTCCATACTTGCGTTTTCCATGAAGGAGGTGAGTGACGTGAACACGCCTTGATGGACTTTCTACTATTTTCGCGGTAAAGATGACATAGTATCAGAGCAGGAATCCATTCATTTACGATAGATAGAGAACAGCTGTGGACAGGGCTGTTAACAACAATAATGGTTGGAGAGAAAGCGGCCAGCTTGAATTTTGATGTCAAAAAGACAACTGCTTTGCACTGACAGCAATACTAAATGTGGAAGAAAGTTACGAATTTTCTGAAACGTTTTCAACAATAGGTCGCGGTGAGGGAGGCGCCACGATCTTTTTTTCATAAAACTGATCTGGCCATCAGACTCCTCGAGGCCGAACTCCTCCCGAAGCGAGCGCGAGGTTCATCGGCACCGGAAGGGAGGGAAAAGTGAGAAGTGTGAATACATGTTTTATGGAAACAAACCTTTCCATTCAACAAGAGGCTTCATCAGCCGAGCGAGTTGTCGGCGGAGGCGGGACATCCTTATTTTGCTTGTAACCCCCTGCAATTCAGGCCACTGACGCAGAGAGGCGAAAAGAGAAGAGGGTTTCTTGGTTCCTATTTCTGTCTTCGCCGCTTTACTTCGTTCTTTTTCTCTTTCCCCTTCTCAGTACTGTCCGTTCGCTTTTCGTACTGTTACATTGAGGAATACAAAAGTAGGGGCTGAGCGTCCCTACTTTCGTATTTCTCAATTTGCCAAATTCACCCCTCTCGATGTCTTTAATGGCGTTCACTACCACGTCTTTGTGCTTTGCGTGGCTCTGACCGATATGCAGTGGAGTGTTACGCCGCAAACCTCGTACGCACAGACAGAACGCAAAGATTGGCGTGGAGATTACAGACCTTCATTTCCCGGGTTTCAGATATTTAGAAACCAAACTTCGCTGATCTTCGACGGATAGATCGTTTGGTAGAGGTGATGAGACTTTCGATCCATTCTGAATTTCCCACAAATACCGGATGAAACAACCTCCTATTTCTAAGCCAACACTTTTTCGGATCTCACTTGGAGTCCTTTTCGCGGACAGAGGAACTGTGAGAGTCAAACTGGAACCATAACATTGTTTGAAGAGATCATGGGCCTTAGCTGGATATCTCCCCGTGTATCTTTTACATTCTATCCTCCAGTGCTTCCAGGTAAGCATCATAAGATGTTTGTCAGCCCGAAGTGACAACTGTATAACATTGCAGCATTTTTGACGACTGGTTCAATTTCGTTATTCAGCTCACAATGAACAACACTGAAGACTGGGGTGTGGATGGTTAGAATTGGATTTCGCAGTGCGGCTTGCAACGTGATGCGTGCGAGCCAAGGGTGTTGTATATAGCTGGTTCTTAGCCAGATCACCGTGTCCTACGCATAAGGTGAGGTGCAGAACATGGTATTGGGTTAGGACCCAATTACATAAGGCACATGTGTAGCGTTGAACGCCACAGTGACTAAAGGGATTGTGTATTGACAATATACGCGCCTCAAATGTAGTGGTGGGGGTTATTTTGTCGTTTCATCCATTCAAACCTTGACTGCCACTGTTCGACGCATTCACCTCGGAAACTATGTATAAGGAATATGGTCTCAATCGACACGGCCCCAGGGGTGGGCCGCGATAAAAAAGGAGGCAGCTGTTAGAACTCTCACGGGCGCACCTATTATCGGGAATCTTGTAACATATAGTTTTCTTAGTGTCTTAGCTTGTAATTGGACGATTCCCTTGTGGAGTTCCTAATCGCAAAACAATACCCTGACAACTGTTCCTTAGTCCAAAATTATCCAAGATCGGATAAACTCAAACAACCAGTGTTTTTGAACTTCGTTAAATAACAACCATAGGTTGCCTTCACTCATCTTATAACATGTTATGGTAACCAGCTTGTGGTAAATTCAATCGATCATAAATCATCCTACCTGATAAGAGGTTGAATGCAATCAGCTTGTCCTGGTTTACATCTTGTTGTTGAAATCCAGGAACACGTGGCGCATGCTAAAACACCTGCTTTAACAAACCTCATAGGACAAAGGTTTCCAGCGGTGCTAACATCAAAAGTTCCTTTTTACCTCTTTCACCATTTGGAGGAGGCGGGACTCGGTGAGGAAAGAGCTGAGGCGGAGGCGGAAAGAGTTGAGGAATCGGCGGCTGCTGTAATAGTTATTGAGAAGTACTCAGATATGGCGAAAATGGTTGACTAAGCAGTGCACGGTGAAAACCCTCTGGAAGTCTGAAACTGAGCCGAGAGGATGGTGGTGTACAGTAGCGGTCAAAAATATATGCGGTTTTGGATTCTAACCATAACTTTGGTCGAAGTTTACATTTCTTATTCAATTTTTTTTTTGTTTTTTGAAGGCAACTGGTACTCAGTGAAGCAAAGTAGGGTGTAGTGTTGAGATTGGAAAATTTACTTAACTAAAAACTCTAAAAATACCAAACCTTTTCAAAAATTCAATTGGCCATAAAAAGCTTATAACTCATCGAAACGGGCAGGTGGGCAGAAAATATTACGGAATGAGGCTGGGACTTTGTTGCACGCTATTTCAAATCCTAACAGCACTGAGGCACGGAGTTGACCATTTTCAGTGGTTTCAGTCAAATAATTTTTTTAACCTTCACACTGCATCCTACTCGGCTATGATACTTTATTTCATTGAGTAACAGTTGCCTTCAAAGCACAAAAAAATTGAGCGAGATATGCAAACACCGAACAAAGTTATGGTCAAAATCCCAAACCGCATGTATTTTTGACCGCTACTGTATAAATCACTCCAGTGGGTGCAGACATGAGGGCATCAGCAAATGGACAAATGCGGTTTGCAGGCGAGTTGAAAACCCTTGGAAGGCACCGTGAGCGGGTGTACCCCCTGGATTTTCATAGAGTTTTACTTCACTTCGCAGCTCTGTACTACTTGTAGCTATACCACTCTCAGCACTGACACGCACTTACCGTAAGACGAGTGGGAACGGGCTAGCTTTAGGTTTGATCAAAAAATAAAAAGTTACACATTTTCAGATGCATGCTTCAGGTATGAACTGAGGTGGAGCTTTGTGCAGCTACTTAAAGTTACTAGCACTAACTAACTACGTACCTGAGTGGCAGGTAAAGAAGGCATCAAAAGGCCCCATTACAACACAAGCACAACTATCTTCGAAAACAGATTGCATATTAAGAACATGAATGAATGGTTTCGGTTCGGTAAATGACTATTCACTTTGGACTCTATACCAGCAGCCTGACTTTACAAAGAACTTCGGAATGGCAGTACAGTACTGAAGAATAGTGGGATGGCAAGCCGGGTTTCCCTTATTACGGGCTCTCAGCCACGGTTCCCCGTCGCACACCCGCTGCGAAAGCTAATGATTCTAAGGAGACTACAATTAGATCCATCACTTTTTGGGATTATTGTAAATAGCACTAAAGTAAAGTTGAAGTAAGATGTCACAAGTTCTGTATGGAAGAAGCCTTACCGCACCGCAGTAGGGGAACAGAACAGCAAGGACCACAAGCTGAAGCACAGGCATGCTTGCTACGCTATTACTATAGCCAGGACACTTTTATGCGCACGATTTTAATTTCAGTGTCTTTCTTATGAATGTCTCATCACAGTTATGACTTCCACTGCAGGAATGTTCTAATTAGCTCCATGATGAAGCGTTGCTTTTTCACCAATGCACTTCTACTTAGCTCCATGATGAAGCGTTGCTTTTTCAATAATGCACAAGTGCAGTATGGTCTTTATATGTGTACGTTCCTTCTTTGGACTACGATCATGACTTGATTGGTCTAACCAAGTAATGCACTCCATCGAGCATACTTGAGAACAGAGGGGTGTGTAGGATTTCGTTGAGTTGAGACTTCGCACCGCGGAGTGCATCATGTTGCGAGGTGCGTGAGGGCTAGGGCCGCCGTATTTGGTTGGATGCTAGGGTAATTAGGCCTGAAATAGGGCGCAGGACCTGGCAATCGCTTCAAGATCATTTGCGAAACATGTTGCCTAACTAGGTTGAACCATAATTTCTGTTACACTCTTGGGGAAAACTGTGGAAGCTTCGGGTATATTTGGTAGTGGGGGTATATGAAGCGACTGAAAAGGGCTACTGATTAACACATTCATATTCTCTATGGCTTCAACTAGCGGTGAATCTACGACAATTTCGCGAGAGGGGCGAAATTCACGAACACCGCCTCGGTTCCTCAGCATGCAAGGCCAATAACCGAGTCAACGAATCGATGCCAGGTACTGTCTCTCATATGGCGGCAGCCCGATGGCTCGATCAGCTCAAATTGAAACAGAAAAAATTTCAAAAAATTGCACAGAGGGAAAAAATTTTTCTAAAAATTTTCAAAAAAATAGGGAACTGTTCCCATCCAACACGACAGCCACAGCCAATCTCTACTGCAGGCAATTGGACACGCGGCAAAACTTACCGGAAAAATGGACCAAGACTTCTCCCTCCACGACGACGCTCGCCCACATGTGGCAAAGTTAGCGTGTCAAAGGATCCAGGACCTTGGTTGGACGAAGCTCTCACGTCCACTGTAATTTTCGGGCATGGCCCCAACTGACTACCATCTACTCCGATCTCTGAGCCACTTCCTCGACGGAGGGCAGTTCAAAGATGGCGATGATCTCAAAATCGGCCACCAGACTTTCTTCGACCAGAAATCCTCAGACTTCTATAAGCCAGGCGTCTATTATCTCCCTATTCGCTGGCAATATATTGGTGATCATAATGGTACATATTTTGTAGACTGAAGTTAGACACAAGTTAAGAAAAATAAATTTGAAATTTTTCGCCATAGTGTAACAGAAACTATGGTTCGACCTAATATACATACCCATAGGCTAGTAGTAATGTGCTCTTCCTTGAAGGCATATTCCAGGATTATAATTGCGTGATATTTCGCTCGAATATGAAGTCAAGGGTGCTGAAGAACACAAAAGTGAAGAAAAAAACGAATGAAGTCCTGTTTCACAACAGTCCACACCTCCACTCCAAAACTACTTATTTCATCGCTCCCAGGCATCACCTTTACCGTTTCCTGAAATCTGTGTGTTTTCCTGTCATAAATACTCAATGATTTCTAGAATAATTCATTCACTTGTACCATGAGAAACAGAAAACTAGTAACATGTAACAAAGAACAAGCCTAAATCACAACAAAAGGGCAAAAAGAAACAACAAACAGTGGGTGTGAAATATAACCCACGCCTGTGCCTAAAAGGAATCGCTCATATAAAAAACTTACGTCAAATGTTATCTTTCCAACAAAGAGGCAACATTAAAAGTTTAGTATAAGAAGATCTTAAAACGACAAACCATCACAGGCGACGATGATTTAAGCTTGCGACAGCCGGAACAAGGAACAACAAAACACCCTTCCCAAAGGTTTGTTGATGTCATTGCAAAATGGGAAAGAATCAATAGCTATTACGCATAGGGCATTTCTCAATAAGACTTCAAAGTAGCTCACAAGACATCACGTAAGAGAAGACGGAAACCATGTCGATTGAACGCCAATCCACAAGAAGACTCCGAAACAGAATAACAAAGTACCTCAGAAAACAGACTTCAAAAACAACATTCTAACAAGGCGGCTATCTGCAAATCAACGTTGAACACGGCTTTAACAAAACTAAGAACACATTACTATGTAGAAGAGTCGAATAAGTAGAAAAATAATAACATGAACAAAAAGGCACAAAAAACAGCAAAAGCACGAATACACGCGTTTCAAAGTGACCGGGATCTTCAAGACAGTGTCAAAGAGTGCTTCTGACAATCACAGAAGCACATCAAAAACACTTGAGTGAAGATCGAGTCAAATAAAAAAAAGAGCACAAACCTACATCATATAACAACATATCTCCACTGTTTCAGGCCTGAAGAAGGTGTTAGACACCGAAATATAGCAAAAATATTCTAGAAACTTTTGAGACTTTCGAGGGGTCTTTAGAGTTTTTGAATAAATATTTTGGAGCCTCAATTGTTGTGAAACATTCAGATATCCATGAGACTCCGGAACAGCACAATATTAAAAAAAGAACAGTTCAAATTAAACCTCACAAACTCACCGCACTAGCAATTTCAAGGGAACTTGAAGTCCCACCGCGACCAAAACTTTCAAAACAATGTCAAAGAGTGGCCCCGACAAAAATAAGGGCACTTCAGTGACACAGTAACGAAAACAGGTCGGAAACAAAAAGAATAAACAAGGAATAAAAAGACAAAAACACAAAAGGGACAAAACGCCGTGAAAACAGGACAATACAAAATGAATGCATGCATAACTAACGAAAAACAATTGCATTATCACAAAAACTAACTTACCTCTCGAAAATGAAGAATGTAGAACCAGAAATAATAGGGAATATAGGAATAAAACGCCGGAGTCAGCAATTCGGCTCAAGGAATCAGCTGATACCCGGATATTTCCCAACGACACCCCAAACGACGCGGTACGCGGCCGCGTAGCGACTCGTGCGGTTCAAAATGAGCGTTGGGCGGGCACGAGCTCCGGGTGTGGCCGAGCTGTCTTCTGGAGCTCCATGAGCTGCGATGAGTCATCATCGTGCCTCGTTACGTTCACTGCCCGCCCGTCCGCGTGTGGAACTATTTGGTCATGTGCAAGGGTTGCAATGGTTCCCTAATCCTGGAATATGCCTTTAACTTTACCGGACAATTTGTAGCTATCTGCTCGAAAACTGCATTGGACTGGAACTGTGACTTCTCTGCCTTCAACCATCAGCGCCTTCAAGTGGAATATAATAATGCAAGTAATTTATCATATGCAGACCAGTTCTTATCTGATATTTCTGGCACCATTAAAAGCACCACGGGGGGGGGGAGGGGGGCAGGGTCAAGCCTCCGTTGAGGAATCCTCAACCGGGGGGGGGGGGTCGTATTTGGTCCGCTAGGAGGGGAGGGTCGTAATCGTTGAGGTACTAGTGATCAACAGAAGTTCTCACGCAGAGGGTTTAAAGTGTAAGGGAAGAAATGATAAAACTGAATAATTAGGTTGGTACCTGAAACTAGTTTAACTTAATCATCATGGAAACCTCATGCATGGCGCGATCTGCAACGAAACCGGTCAACGCCAATAGACCTTTCGTTGGTCCGCTGACACCGAAACCACGTACAGAGACACCTCCGAAATTCACGAAATTCACCGATTAACCGTGGAAAGCGATATCTATCAACAGGTACCACCGTGGATGGACACTGCAAAAACATTGGGATGAAAACGGAAAATTAGCTGATATGGACTTTCTTCATATATTACTACGATTGCAACTACGTAATCTCGTGTTAGCAGCCACTATACAAACCGCAAAAACGCTCGTATTCATTGAGAATGTGGATGAAATCCTCATGCATGGCGCATCCCAGAGAGAAGTTGACCGACGCTTCTTGCCCTCCCACTAGGCCTTCCAGAGCAAAGGATGCATACTAGAGAAATTTCAGTAACAATAAATCAATTTTTTCGGAAGAATCTTGGGAATATCTCGCAAATTCGGCGAAAAAGCTTTCCTCAACTGGCTTTTCTGAAGGTTTCTTCCTTCGTTTTAGAGATATGGCATAGCTCAGGCAGTCATTCGAAAGCGACAACCCAGCAGACCCTGCTTCACCAAAACGAACTCATATGGTTAAGTTTGAAGGAAGTTTTGGCCATTTCCGTGAAACACTTCGAAATTTTCCTCATCAAATCCTCATCTGGAAACCCATATCGAGAACTAAGCAACCATTGGGGAAAGCAAACGGGCAATGGATAGGTCTGAGGGAGTTATAAGGAAAACAGTTTACAGCTGCTCGAAAGATGGGCTCTAGGTAAAGTTTGAACTATTTCCAAAATGTCGTAGTATGGGGAAGATACCGCGCTCCATCGTGATCGTCGCGTCGCGGCCGATCGCCTGACATGAGATCCTTGACTTCTCTAGATGTGTAGAGTATTCTGAATTATTGTTCGAAATACAGTGGGTCGGACGTTCGCCGCATTGTCCTCATGTCAATGCCTAAATTCTATAATTCGTCTCAAAATTGCCCGGACATCGGGAGATCGTGGACCATGATGAGACATACCCTGTTTATAAACCAGGAGTTTAGTGAGTTTGGTTGTACGGATGTGCTCGAATCTCGGTTTTGCCAGAAAGGCAAGCTGGGAGGTCAGGAAGTTTAGGTTGGTTGGGGCATGGTCCAAGATGTACTGAGCGCACATGTGCAATGTAGGACTCCGCCTACTGTGGGCGGGGCTTGCGTCAAAATGGTCGGTGTTTGGGTGTGAAATTCTATAACTCGTCTCAAAATTGCTGGAACGTCGGAAAAGTGGGTAAATGCGAGTTTAGTGGTGCCACCTCCAGAACGCGGAGCGAGGTCTACGCTGTATTCAGCACATCGTCATCAGATGCTGTCATACCCTATTTATAAACCAGGAGTTTGGTGTGTCTATCATTTTGTATGTCTATCTGTCTGAAATTCAGCACCGCCTGAAAAACAAGCGGGGAACTCGGGTTAGGTGTGGGTCAGGTAGGGCATGGTAGAAGTTTGTAGAGTGCATATGGACTATGTGGAACTGCAGCTTCTATGGGTGGGGTTTGCGGTCAAAATGTTCGGTGTTTGGGTGCAAAATTGGTGCCTTCGCAATGAGGGACATCTAACAAAACGCTGTATAATTAGGTATCTCGGAGGGAACCTTGAGGGGTAACTCTGCAAATTGGGGCGCATTTTTTGCCTAAGGCTTAGTAGAAAGATCCTATATATCGTTCCAAAAGAATCCGAACGTCGAGAAAACTTGGGTGAGGGCGAGGTGATGGGGTTTGTATCTGTGAAGTTAAGAAAGGTCCGCCTTCAATGGGCGGAGCGTGCTCCAAATAGGCGGTGCTCACCACGATTAACTTCATAACTCGGCTACAGAGCACCCTAGAAACCATAACCTTTCATAACCTTTCATCAAGACCTATATATAAACCAGGAAATTGGTTTATCTGTTATTTTGTCTGTCTGTTCACCCAAAACTCGACAAAATCTGAAAAACAAGCAGGAGAGGTTGGGTCAACTTTGGGTTGGGCGGGTCATGGCAGTAGGAGATGTAAAGAGCGCATGTGGACCATAAGAAGATCCTCCGTCCACTTAGGGGGGGGGCATGCGTTAAAAAAATCGGTTTATGTGGGGAATTATATAAGTCGTTCCAAAAGAGCCCGAATTTCGCCAAAAAGGGAAGGGGGTGAAGGCGAGTTTGTGGTGTTTGTCGCAGGTAAGAGAGACCCGCCTTCATGAGCGGAGCATGCAATAGATGAAGTCGTGTTCGTGATTCGATGAAGTCGTGTTTTTGTCACTCATGAGAAATTATACTCCCTCTACATAGCGGTCTAGGGACCGGGTAAAAGCCGAGCAATTTTAACCGTGACAAATGTATACCAAATTAAAAGGGTAGACGGAGCCTAAGCTGGGATATTGGTTGAAAATATTGGATTTCGAGCGGAAGGCTGATAACGGCTTATCAGTCATACCATTGAGTGAGTGCCCAAGAAGTTGAAATCCTGTAGCCTCAACCTATCATACCCTATATATAAAGCAGGAGTTTGGTGTGTTTGTACTGTTGTGTGTCTGTCCGCTCGCTTGTTGGTTCTACCAGAAAAACGAGAGGAGGAGGTCAGGTCAAGTTTGGCTTGGGTTTGGCATGGTCCAAGATGTGCAGAGCGCACACGGACTCCGCACACAGTAGGCGGGGCGTGGGCTGCATTGTCTTCGGATCAGTGCCAAAATTCTGTAATTAGTCTCAAAATTGCCCCGACATCGGGAGGAGGTGGACCAAGATGAGATCTGGGTGTATGTAGCAGTAGGGGGAAACCCACCTCCAATGAGCGGAGCGTGCTCCAAGTGGGCGGTGCTAACCACAAACGTTCATAACCCGGCTCCAGGACAGTGTAGAGACTGAGAAGAAATCGGTGGATGTCACCGAGATCTGAGCTGTGTTCAGCATATCTGAAGTGAGTGGCGACCCCCTATTGTGGGTGGAGCGAGCAATCGGAATCGTATTCACTTAGGCCGCTTCCATACTTTGCGTAGGTGACGGCGTCAAATTGACGCTGTCGCCGCCGGTAACGGCGTCGATGCGCGAATATGAAAGCGGCCTTATGGACCATATTATTGATTTAGTGCCCTTATAAAAGTTGAAATACTACAACACCAGTTGGCGGGCGCACACTACTGTGCGCGAAACACCATGTGCGTCAGTAGGTCGGCCTGTATTGCTCTTTTTCTTGATGGCAGAGTATTTCAGTGCACACCCAGCCCACCGTGGGCGGAGCTTAAATTAGTCCATGTGTGGTCTTCACTTCTTGTCCCATGCTCTACCCATCCAAACTTGTCCCCATCTCCACAGGTCTTTTTTCATGTAACGTCCAAGCTCCGCCCACCAATTTAAATGCTACGCCCACTGTGCCCTGCATTCTTCCCTGACCTTCAGAAACTCATCCCTGACTTTGATCCATCTTCTCCTTATGTTTGGGGCACATTCGAACACAATCAACAATTTTTGAACATTCCACGACGGCCCCGCCCATTGTGGGCGGAGCTTAACTTGGTCCATGTGTGGTCTTTACCTAGTGTCCCATGCCCTACCCATACCGCATTTGTCCCCATCTCCACAGATCGTTTTTCATGTAACGTCCAAGCTCCGCCCACCACTTTAAATGCCCCGTCCACTGTGCTCTGCATTCTTTCCTGACCTTCAGAAACTCATCCCTGACCTAAATCCATCTTCTCCCTATGTTTGGGGCACATTCGAACCCAATCAACAATTTTTTAACATTCCACGACGGCCTCGCCCATTATGGGTGGAGCTTAACTTGGTCCATGTGTGGTCTTTACTTAGTGTCCCGTGCCCTACCCATACCGCATTTGTCCCCATCTCCACAGGTCGTTTTTCATGTAACGTCCAAGCTCCGCCCACCACTTTAAATGCCCCGCCCACTGTGCCCTGCATTCTTTCCTGACCTTCAGAAACTCATCCCTGACCTAAATCCATCTTCTCCCTACGTTAGGAGCACGTTCGAACGTAATCAACATTTTCGGGCTGAAAGCCAAACATTCCAGTGCACGCCCCGCCCCCGTGGGCGGAGCTTAATTTGGTCCATGTGTGGTCTTTACTTCCTGTCCCATGCCCTACCCATACCACACTTGGCCCCATCTGCACAGGTCGTTTTTCATATGATACCTAATTTCGTGACAGACGGAGGGACAGACGCCTTAGCGCTTTATATATAGTATGGATCATGCATCACCGATCGATATTGATTGAAAATGTTGGTTTTCGTGCAGGAGGTGTCTTTACTACCCACTATTTTACTGGACTATGTCAGACTCCGCCCACTGTGGACACTGAGGACGGGGCCTGCGTTAAAATGTTCGGTGTTTCGATGCCAATTTCATAATTCGTTCCAAAAGAGCCCAGGAGTCAGGATAAGGCTAGCCAAAATAAGTGAAGGGTGTATGTAGCAGATGAAGAATCATAACCTATATATGAACCAGGAGTTTGGTGTGTCTGTCATGTTGTGTCTGTGCCCCCAAAACTCAGCACTACCTGAAGAACAAACGGAGAAGTCAGATCAAGTCAGAGATGAGTGGATCTTGCTAAGAGATGAACAGGTAGCATATGGACCATGTCAGACTCCCTCACTGTCCCAGGAGTCGGGAGAAGGTAGGCCAAAATGAGAGGGTGTATGTAGCACATGAAGAATACCCGCCTTCAGCTGGCGGAGCACGTTCCACGTAGGTGGTGTTTACTACGAACGTTTACAAGTTGCCTCAGGAGCAGCCCACATACTGCGAACAAATCGATGGAGATCAGCGATGTCTAGGTGGTGTTGGACGTTATTGAGGTAGGTGGAGGCCCGCCTACAATGGGCGAACGTGCAATCAACAATATCACTCATAAAAAATATAACACCGCTCCAGAGCAGTCTACAACGCCGGAGAAAGCTTAAGTAATTTAAAGCTGCCAGAGTAACAAAAATAATGTCAACTGATCACGGTAGACGGGGTCATCAGGATATTGGTTGAAAATATCGGTTTCTGTGCGGAAGGCTGGAAACGGCTTATGCACCATACCGCTGGGTGAATACCCTCATGGAACATGAAGTTCTGGAAAATGATCAGCGAGCCACACCAATGGGTGGCGCTGTTGCAGAACTTCAATAAAGTCCTATTGGTCGACATCGATCAAAATCATTGATCGTTGAGCAAAGAGCTGAAAACAGGCAATGGGATCCCATTGAATGATTGTAGTCGCAGAAGTTGAAAAAGTGCAGCATCATGTGCCATGGGTCGTAATTGTCGGTTTTCGTACGAAGGGCCGAGCAAAGTGATGGGTCACACCAGTGGATGGACACAATTGCACAGGCTTACATTCTATAGAGCTTATTTCATGCATATCGATGCCTACTGTATTGCTATGATGAGCCTTTGTAGTGAAGGCTGTTAATGGATTACCCCTCAGCACAAATGTGAAATCTATTGATTGCCGCCAAACCACATTGCTGTGAAATTTCTTCTATATCATTTTGCCCACAGCCCGCTTCGCACCGGTACCCCGTAACGCGATGTAGATCGCGAAGCTCACCTGGTGCAAGGAAATAAAACGAACATTCAAAGTTAGAAGCGATAATCGGTGAGAAAACCCGGATTCAAAAGCGCGGCGCTGTGGTGTGTATTCGCATCACATTCGCACCAACACACTGACTTCCCGAGTTGTCCGCTGTAGACATGTCCTCTGCTGTCTTGTAGAATGTATTTCATTCATTGGTGATGATGTGAAATAAGTGAAACAACACACAGCAACAAACAAGTAAAACAATTAAGTGAAGAATAAGTGAAAGCGTAAGGAAAAAAGGTGATTACAACTAAAAACAAATTAACACACTTTCGACGTCTTGGCAAAGTGCCGTGCGTGCATGCGGCCACCGTCCTCCCGTACCGTAAACTAAAATTGCCCTCCTCCCAGTGTCTTCGAATAGTGTTACCAAGTATCTACTTATAGCTCCAGCCAAATATCCCATACACATTGGAGCAGCGCATGGATCAGTTATGTAATGTGAAAAAAAACGAGGGCTGAGAACACGAGGAATATTATGAAAACTCTGTTTTGCTACAAGTAAGAAAATTTATTCAAGAAGGACTAGGAAAACGTTCCCACCTGAACTGGTCATTTCCCAGCTTGTCTGCACGCCCAGCCTTGATGACAGCAAAATCGCCCCAGATTGGCTCCTCCATTACATAATTGTACCCATTGAACTTACGGGTCTATAAACGTCAATTAATAAGCACGAAGTTAAAGAAAATTACCAGGATTGAATTAATGAGAAAAAGGCAAAAGGGCGAAAGAAAGCCGCAAAGAAGTGTGTTGAAGGAGAAGTAGAATTGGAGATAATTATCATATTTTACAATTACTTTTTTCACAATCTCTTCTCCAATTAAATCTATTATTTACCAACAACTCTATATCTAAATCTTACATTAGGAGAGTGTGACCTAACAGATCTCCTCAGGGAACTAGCTCGCATACGTATGTGGTGTGAAACCCTTGGAATGTGAACAAACCCTAGTCGCGAGTACGATGCCATCGGTAACAATAGCCAGTGGAAAGGTCAGGATGAGGAGGTTTGTCAGCTGAACCTAATTAGTTGTCATAAACATGTTCATCGACATGTCATCTGTTCCTGTAAATTTCAACAGCCTTCTCTAGGACTCCCAAAATTACACTAACGCATTCCAGTTACACTTTCCAAATACCATGCTAGCCGGATCACCTTCAAAAGGAGCATGCAAAAATAACCCAGCAAGAGATTTCCATAACAAATGATCGTTGAAGGAAGACAACGTACTAGTGAGGCATGTAAACAGCGACTTTCATTGTAGGAAATGGTCCTTTCTCAATGAAAAAAAGGCAGTGAATAGAAGGAATGCGACGAGCTAGGCCCGATAAATGCTAACGATTCGAGCCCCTTTACGATTCAAAGCCTGTTTCCTGCCAACTCGGCTGCGAGGAGTGTGACGCCGCATGCCCCACCCACTGGCGCGGCATCCCGGTCCGGGTCAAGATACGAGGCACACCGATTCGCTAGGAACCTAACAAAGTGTACGGAGCGCACAAGCAGCAAGTTGGAAATGGGCCCGGAAAGGTCAGGCAAGTTGGGATTCGGCAGGCGCCAACTAAAGTGTACGGAGCACATGAGAACTAAGCCCAACTCCACCCACCGTAGGAAGGGCTTGCGCCAAAATCGATGAGTCCTCAGATTTAATCCTCGATTGGGCTACAACACGTAAGTTCTGAGCCTAGGTCCTGGACAGAGCATGGGCGGAAGCGCGGAAATCGATGGCTGCACAGATTTGAGTCCTCGCTTAGGTGCCATAAATCGGGCATAGAAAGGGCCTGGAGAGGTCGGAGAAGTTAGCATCTAGTAGGGACCAACCCTCCGTTGAGTGTGGCTCGCCCCGTCATTGATTGTTCCTCACACACTGGTATCAACGATGTGAAGGGGTCTTATTTCTCACATTTTTGACCGTTCCGCTCCATCTTCCCTTTTTTGCACCACTGAATACTTGAATTTTCTTTTTATAATCGGACCAAATCCTGCTACTCCTTCAAGTGGGATTTATCTTTGGTGGGCAGGGAATATAGGGGTATGGTACCTCTTAGTCTCAACCAAAGCCGATGACAGTGGAAGATTTGATTATAATATTTACAAACCGCAGCCTGCGACACGCGCGGAGCGCGCATGCAAAAGTCGAATCGCCGTCCTAGGTTTTCCAGCGGCGAGCCGAAGGTCGCTCATCGCCTGAAAACCAGCAAAGCAACTCAGCGGGGCGGCAAAGCCGCCCTACGAGGATTGGCTGGCTGACGCAGGCCAATCCAACTGGTAGTCTGTAATAATTTTGAGCATCATGAGGAAACATACAGATGACTTCATCTGTGCTTCTTATTGGATATCAGTACTGCTCTACCAAAAAAAGGCAATTTCAATAGAACCTTCTGGAACGACAGTGAGAAGCCATGATAGAAAAATAATCCATCGAAACATCATCCTGCGATGCAATATGTGCACTTGTGTGCAAAGTAATGCAATGATAGGTGCAATTGTGTCGAAATCTATCGATACACTCTATGAACAATTTCGCATTATCAGGCAGGAGGGCGGGGAGGGCCTAGTCCGCACAATTAACGAATCACAACGACTAATTCGAAGCTTGTTAAGCACGAGGGAGTGCTGCTTATATGATACGGTCGCCTGTTATTACCTGTCGTCCTTTCGGTCATCCGGAGTCCTTAGCAGAAATCAGCAATATAGGTTCGTTATGTTGCAAGGCATAGTGGCCCAGAGGACTTTATTGGACCAAGAACACGCACCATCACTTTCCTTTCTCGTAAACTTTGCTGAAGATATTGCCAGTCTGGCAGATTGTCATTATTGGCGTCTGTCTGATGTTCCGGGGGATCCAGTCGCTATTGTGGATTCGGTCATGGCGATATATCGCATGACGTCCCCAGTCCAAGTATTTTCGGTTCCTTGGTGAAAAACAAAAGCGTCCCTTATCTCACCCCCCAGAAAGCAAAGATTTAGACCGTTCCAGAAACACAATAGTTTTACGCGGCCACGCATAAAGCTACTGTTATACCTGGCGTGACTGCGATTCCTTGATCGCGTTTGTGTCAACTCGTGATAATAGTGTGGTCCTGCGCTCTAATTTGAGCGTACAATTTTCAAACCACAACACAACTCTATTATCACCAACGGCCACCTAATGTGTGCTTTACGTGCCTCATGCGGTCACTGCTTCTGTTAACGTGATCGTGAAATTTGCACCACCGCAGAGTTGCAGAATCGTTGAATTGATAAGTGCCAAATGTTTAGTCAAACCGTAGAACGTATATGGTATAACCACAATCTGAGAGAAGTTATAGCTACAAGGCAAAGGCAAGTTTCGCGGCACCTCGCTCGTACCACTACGGCGCCTGGGTTGAGCGATCTTAACAAGGGAAGGACCCCAGGTCGAAGAGGCCATACGGTATGGGGTACGTACGGCCCGAGGTAGTTCCGGACGATGATCTCGAATCTGCATTCCAAATTTGCAGAACGATTCTGTGAGCAGAGTTAAAAGGCCGTTTTCTGACGAAAGTCGGCTCAAATACACCGCAAGAATGCGCTGCCAGCAGCTGCTTTTGCAGTTTGTTGAACTTTTTCTACTGACTACAGAAAACACTTTTTTTTTTGGTAGCACCTTATTTTGATCATCTTCCTGGATCAGACATGTCAAATGGTAACCACTTTTCGCAAATATAATGTCCGATCACTACTTCGAATGCATTGGTATTTTCTCTTTCATAACCCTCTTTTATGTCTGGGAAACATACCTAAAGAGTAGTCATGTACAGTAAGTGCTATACTCCCTTCTGTGTACCTCCTATTCCTATCTTCAAGATCGCAGAATACTCCGCGATCCACCTTTTTCGAGTGAGCAGACTCCCATAGCGTGTTGATTGCGAATTTGTGTTAATTTGCAAAACAGTACGATATTCGCACTCGAGAGGTCGAATTAACACTCTGTGCAAACTTCAAGACGAATCGAGTTTATGGCCCAATACGGTCGGGGGTGGCCCAGGGGTAAATGATTTTTGTAAAATTTTCTATAAAAAAGCCATCAACCATGACAAACATAACCTATATACGTCTATTACAGATATCCATGACACCAAATGTACGAAACAAGTGCCAAATAAGAGCACCTGATCAGCAAGTGTCGACGACTCCTCCTTTGTTGAATGGTTTGCCAGCTAATAAAACGCGTGAATTTTTCCGAACTTTGATCAAAGTCTCGAATTGGCTAAAGACCACGAAAATCACACTAGTTTTGCGCGACAACGTCTGGATCGTGTGCTATGGGCTTCCAATCCTACCATATAAAGGTATTGTTATTTCAAAGGAACCTCCATAACTCCGCTCAGGGAATCGTTCTGCAAATTTGGAATGAAGAATTGAGATCAGCGTTCGAAAATACGTCGGGCCATATGTATAGAATTCAGAATGGTCACTTCGACCTGGGGTCCTTCCCTTGTAAGTAGCGCAGACGGTGTTTCGCGCTCGTCAGTTTACAGTCAACACGCATCTCCAAATCATGTTTTATTCGCTAGCTACTTGTTGTTGTTCAACTAGCCTATTGTGTCTTAAGGGCAGTTTGTCCACCTGTAAGAATACCGCAATTGTTCGGCACGAAACCGTCCAGCGCCCGTGGGAGAGCTGTTAAAGCGCGGGAATATTCAAAAAGAAACATGGTCCAAACTAACACGAAGGATTCTGATCTTGTTCTTCATGCAAAGTGAGTGCGATATTGGTACTCAGTAGGTCAACTATTTATTGGGACAAGTTTTGGCGAATTTGATGATCCACCCCATTGTAGCGCGGGCGCCAGACGGTTTCGTGTTATTCTCGTTTTCTACGGGGCGACTTATACTGGGGTACCCAAGAGTTTCGACGCGAATTCGCTTTTTCTTTCCAATTTATCTCGCTTTACAAATAAACATGTTAGGCAACTAGGTATCGATCGCAATGCACATTTACTCAAAATATAATCACAATCACATTCCAAATCTTTTGATCGTTCTTGGTCGTCGTTTATGTCATAGTGGTTGAAGTTGAAGAGGTCGTTGACGTCGTCGTCGGCGTCGTAGTGGTTGATGTGGATGTTGTGGTGGTTGAAGTGGACGATGTAGTTGACGTTGTTGTTGGTGTTGTTGTAGAAGTTGTTGTGGTCGTGGGCGTTGTGGTGGTTGAAGTGGACGAAGTAGTTGACGTCGTTGTTGGTGTTGTTGTCGAAGTTGAGGTAGTCGTGGGCGTTGTGGTGGTTGAAGTGGACGAAGTCGTTGACGTCGTCGTTGGTGTCGTTGTCGAAGTTGAGGTAGTCGTGGGCGTTGTAGTGGTTGAAGTGGACGAAGTGGTTGACGTCGTTGTTGGTGTTGTTGTCGAAGTTGAGGTAGTCGTGGGCGTTGTGGTGGTTGAAGTGGACGAAGTCGTTGACGTCGTTGTTGGTGTTGTTGTTGAAGTTGTGGTGGTTGTGGGCGTTGTGCTGGTTGAAGTGGACGAAGTAGTTGACGTCGTTGTTGGTGTTGTTGTAGAAGTTGTTGTGGTCGTGGGCGTTGTGGTGGTTGAAGTGGACGAAGTGGTTGACGTCGTCGTTGGTGTTGTTGTTGAAGTTGTTGTGGTCGTGGGCGTTGTGGTGGTTGAAGTGGACGAAGTAGTTGACGTCGTTGTTGGTGTTGTTGTAGAAGTTGTTGTGGTCGTGGGCGTTGTGGTGGTTGAAGTGGACGAAGTAGTTGACGTCGTCGTTGGTGTTGCTGTTGAAGTTGTGGTGGTCGTGGGCGTTGTGGTGGTTGAAGTGGACGAAGTAGTTGACGTCGTTGTTGGTGTTGTTGTTGAAGTTGTGGTGGTTGTGGGCGTTGTGGTGGTTGAAGTGGACGAAGTAGTTGACGTCGTAGTTGGAGTTGTTGTCGAAGTTGTGGTCGTGGGCGTTGTGGTGGTTGAGGTAGACGAAGTCGTTGACGTCGTCGTCGGCGTTGTTGTCGAAGTTGAGGTGGTCGTGGGCGTTGTGGTGGTTGAAGTGGACCAAGTAGTTGACGTCGTTGTTGGTGTTGTTGTAGAAGTTGTTGTGGTCGTGGGCGTTGTGGTGGTTGAAGTGGACGAAGTAGTTGACGTCGTTGTTGGTGTTGTTGTAGAAGTTGTTGTGGTCGTGGGCGTTGTGGTGGTTGAAGTGGACGAAGTAGTTGACGTCGTTGTTGCTGTTGTTGTTGAAGTTGTGGTGGTTGTGGGCGTTGTGGTGGTTGAAGTTGACGAAGTAGTTGACGTCGTTGTTGGTGTTGTTGTTGAAGTTGTGGTGGTTGAAGTTGACGAAGTAGTTGACGTCGTTGTTGGTGTTGTTGTTGAAGTTGTTGTGGTCGTGGGCGTTGTGGTGGTTGAAGTGGAGGAAGTGGTTGACGTCGTTGTTGGTGTTGTTGTTGAAGTTGTTGTGGTCGTGGGCGTTGTGGTTGTTGAAGTGGACGAAGTCGTTGACGTCGTCGTAGGTGTTGTTGTCGAAGTTGTGGTGGTCGTGGGCGTTGTGATGGTTGAAGTGGAGGAAGTGGTTGACGTCGTTGTTGATGTTGTTGTCGAAGTTGCGGTAGTCGTGGGCGTTGTGGTGGTTGAAGTGGAGGAAGTAGTTGACGTCGTTGTTGGTGTTGTTGTTGAAGTTGTTGTGGTCGTGGGCGTTGTGGTGGTTGAAGTGGACGAAGTCGTTGACGTCGTCGTAGGTGTTGTTGTCGAAGTTGTGGTGGTCGTGGGCGTTGTGGTGGTTAAAGTGGACGAAGTAGTTGACGTCGTCGTTGGTGTTGTAGTTGAAGTTGTTGTGGTCGTGGGCGTTGTGGTTGTTGAAGTGGACGAAGTCGTTGACGTCGTCGTAGGTGTTGTTGTCGAAGTTGTGGTGGTCGTGGGCGTTGTGGTGGTTGAAGTGGACGAAGTAGTTGACGTCGTTGTTGGTGTTGTTGTCGAAGTTGCGGTAGTCGTGGGCGTTGTGGTGGTTGAAGTGGACGAAGTAGTTGACGTCGTTGTTGGTGTTGTTGTCGAAGTTGCGGTAGTCGTGGGCGTTGTGGTGGTTGAAGTGGAGGAAGCACTTGACGTCGTTGTTGGTGTTGTTGTCGAAGTTGTGGTGGTCGTGGGCGTTGTGGTGGTTAAAGTGGACGAAGTAGTTGACGTCGTCGTTGGTGTTGTAGTTGAAGTTGTGAAGGTTGTGGGCGTTGTGATTATAGTAGATGTAGTTGTCGGCGCAGTGGTCGAGGAGGTGGACGGAGATATCGTCGTCGTCGCGGTAGTACAGCGGATCTTGTTGAACTGCATACCGTTGCTTGTGTACCACTTGCCCCTTCTGCAGTACACCTGTTCTCTAATCGTAGGGGAAGATCTCACTTGCATCCAATATCGTCTCCTTTTAATACCCAGCGTGGCTTCAGAATTCGGAGCAGTGCAGTGAATAGTCGCTGTTCCAGTGCACTGTCTTCTTCTGTATCTGAAAAACCTCGCAGTGACTAAGCTCGCATCAGTTATTTTGCAGAAATTCAAATTTGTACGTCAAATTTTGGAGTTCAGCTACGTGGTTTTTCGTTTGTAGTATGTGCTCAGATACCGTCGACAGGCTTACATTATATGCAATGTAAGTACTGCATTGCAGAAAGTTTCAGATCGAGCTATCCTCCTAGAGCTGTGAGGATGATGTTGAGTATTTTTCGAATCGCAGATTATTAAGGGATACTCTTTACGGTAATGGAAGTGTTACAGCAACTTCAATAATTGCCATGTAATTAAAGTCCGCCACATTTACCAAGTAACCTCCGAACTATCGCTACTTCAGAAAAGGTGTTGTGTAACGGAATTTAAATTTAAAACACCGGCAGGGATTAAACAACATTTAAAACACCGGGAGGGATAAATTCGGTGAATCAGGGGATTATAAAGGTAGAGGTGCTCAGCATATAAGAAGAGAGAAGTAACGACATAAAACTGCAAAAAAACCGAGGAATAGAACCTGAAAATCCCCCTCGTGTCCCTATGCTTCACTAGCCGGGGTGGACTACAGACAGGCCAAAGGCTGAATCCGTCGGTCGCGATTGTTTCCCGCCCCTCCTCAGCGACTCGCCAGGCCGCAGGATCGGAGGACGACATGCCGTGCTACAAGGTCGTCATAAGACCCCAAGCCTCGTTTTTTTCGACGATTTTCGCCACATATGATCTCTTCTGAAGCAGGAGGTTCGTCTTCAGAGAACATGTACTCCTAGATCTCAATTTTCCCTTACCCCTACTGGTGGCTTTAAAAAAGCGCGGCTGGGGTCCTACTAAGATCCCGGAGCACGGGGTGTTGTCCTGCGGTTCATAAGCCGGGCGAGGTGCCGGCGAAGGCGGGAGGACGTTCGCGGTCGCCTAAAATTAAATTCTAAAATTTTTTAAAATTTTTTTAGCACGTCTGCGATTTACCCCGGCTAGTGACGCAGAGGAATGCGAAGGAGGAGGAGAGTCTTCTGGTTCTTATTTCTCGAAGCTTTCGCCGTTTTATTTCGTTCTTTCTCTCTTTCCCTTTCTGTTCGTGCTGTCCGTTCTCTTTTGGTACTGGTACACTGCTGCGCACCCCTACTTTCATATTCCACAGTATGCCGAATTTATCCCTCCCAATGTCTTTAATGCGTTTCACTGGCACGTCTCTCTGTTTTGCGTGGCTCTGACCAATACTCAGTGGTGCGTCACGCCTCAAAAGTCGTACAAGCAAAAATCAGCATGGAGATTACAGGCCTCACTTTTTTGGGTTTTTGACTGCTCCGTTTCTTTCTCTCTCACTGCTGCGCTACTGGACACTTTCACTTTCTTTCCAGGAGCTCATCCCTCCTTATGCCTTTATACTCGTGATTGGTCTATATATGGCCCGCTGGAAAATGCTAATCAGCGTTTATGTAGTATGTGTATGCAGCATCATTTTGCTGGTCTTCGACGAACAGATGGTTTGGTAGGAGTAATCAGACTTGATCTTTTAATCCATTCTAAACTTCTCTGCAGATACCGGATGAAACAACCCCATGTTTCTAAGCTAACACGCTTTTCGGATATCACAAGGAATCCTTTTCCGCGGGCATAGGAGCTGTGAGAGTCAAACTGGAACCATAGCATTGTTTCAAGAAACCATGGGCTTCAGCAGGATATCTTTCCGTGTACCTTTTATCTGCTATCCTCCAGTGCTTCCAGGAAAGTATTACAAAATGCTTGTCAGCCCGAAGTGACAAGTGTATAATATTGCAGCATTTTCGATGAATGGCTCGAATTCATTATCCAGCTCACAATGAACAACACTGAAGACTGGGGTATGGATCGCTAGAATTGGATTTCGCAACGCGGCTTGCGACGTGATGCGTGCGAGCCAATGGTGATGTATATAGCTGGTTCCTAGCCAGATCACCGTGTCCTACGCATAAGGTGAGGTGTAAAACATGGTATTGCGTTAGGACCCAATTACATAAGGCACATGTGTAGCGTTGAACGCCACACGTGACTAAAGGGATTGTGTATTGACAATATACGCGCCTCAAATGCAGTGGTGGGGGTTATTTTGTCGTATCATCCATTCAAACCTTGACTGCCACTGTTCGACGCGTTCACCTCGAAAACTATGAGGAATATCGTCTCAATCGACACGGCAGTAATGCGATAAGTATCAATCTACTACCTCACCTATTTCTCACACCATCACCTTTCGTCAAAATACCATACCCAGGGGTGGGCCGCGATAAAGAAGGAGGCAGCTGTTAGAACTCTCACGGGCGCACCTCTTATGGGGAATCTTGCAACACATAGTTTTCTTAGTGTCTTAGCCTGTAATTGGACGATTCTCCTGTGGAGTTCCCAATCACAAAACAATACCCTGACCACTGTTCCTTAGTCCAAAATTATCCAAGATCGGATAAACTCAAACAACCAGTGTTTTTGAACTTCGTTAAATAACAACCACAGGTTGCCTTCACTCATCTTATAACATGTCATAGTAACCAGCTTGTGATAAATTCAATCGATCATAAGTCATTCTACCTGATAAGAGGTCGAATGCAATCAGCTTGTCCTGGTTTACATCTTGTTGTTGAAATCCAGGAACACGGGGCGCATGCTAAAACACCTGCTTTACCAAAACCTCATAGGACAAAGGTTTCCAGCGGTGCTAACATCAAAAGTTCCTTTTTACCTCTTTCACCATTTGGAGGAGGCGGGACTCGGTGAGGAAAGGGCTGAGGGGGAGGCGGAAAGAGTTGAGGAATCGGCGGCTGCTGTAATAGTTATTGAGAAGTACTCAGATATGGCGAAAATGATTGACTAAGCAGCGCACGGTGAAAACCCTCTGAAAGCCTGAAACTGAGCCGAGGGGATGGTGGTGTATAAATCACTTCAGTGGGTGCAGACATGAGGGCATCAGCAAATGGACAAATGCGGTTTGCAGGCGAGTTCAAAACCTGTGGAAGGCATCCGTGAACGGAAGTAGTCATAAAGTTACACATGTTCAGAAACATTCTTCAGGTAGAGAAATTAGATGGGGCCTTGTGCAGCTACTAAAAGTTACTAGTACTAATTAACTACGAACCTGAATGGCAGGTAAAGAACGCATCAAAAGGCCCCATTACAACATAAGCACAACTATGTTCGGAAACGAATTGCATATAAAGGACTTAAACGAACGGTTTCGGTTTGGTAAGTGACTCTTCACTTTGGACTCCATGCCAGCAGCCTGACTTTACAAAGAACTTCGGAATGGCAGTACAGTACTGAAGAATAGTGGGATGGCAAGCCGGGTTCCCCCTCATTACGGGTTCTCAGCCACGGTTCCCCGTCGCACACCCGCTGCGAAATATTCTAAGGAAACTACAATCAGATCCATCACTCTTTGGGATTATTGTAAATAGCATTAAAGTTAAAAGTAAAGTTAGATGTCACAAGTCTGTATGGTAGAAGCCTTACCGCACGGCAGTAGGGGATCAGAACAGCAAGGACCACAAGCTGAAGCACAGGCATGCTTGCTACGCTATTACTATAGCCAGGACACTTTTATGCGCACAATTTTAATTTCAGTGTCTTTCTTATGAATGTCTCATCACAGTTATGATTTCCTCTGCAGGAATGTTCTAATTAGCTCCATGATGAAGCGTTGCTTTTTCAATAATGCACAAGTGCAGTATGATCTTTATATGTGTGCGTTCCTTCTTTGGACTACGATCATGGCTTGATTGGTATAACCAAGTAATGCACTCCATCGAGCATACTTGAAAGAAGAGGGGTGTGTAGGATTTCGCTGAGCAAGATTTAGCACCGTGGAGTGCATCATTTGCGAGGTGCGTGAGGGCTAGGGGCGCTGTATTTGGTTGGATGCTAAGGCAATTAGGCTTGAAATCAGGCGGAGGACATGGCAGTTGTTTCAAGATCATTTACCGGCGCCGCTAGCTCACATGCACCGCGCCGTACGCCTCAATGCGATAAACGTATATGCACACCACCTATACACACCCAAAAGCTATTAGTAATGTGCACACCCTTAACTTTCGGACAATTTGTAACTATCCGCTTAAAAACTGCCCTGGAGTGGAGTCATGACTTCTCTGTCTTCGACCATCAGTGCCTTCGACTGGACTATAACAAATAATTTATCATATACAGATCAGTTATTATCTGGTACTATCTGGCACCATTAAAAGCACCACGCGTGGGGGGGGGGGGAGGCGAGGCAAGCAAGGGAAGCATATTTGGAAACACTGTGCTATGTAAAAGAATAATCAAATTTGAAAAAGTTATGTGTAGCGAAAGTCTCATTAAAAACGCGCTTATGAGACGCTATCGCGATTCTTCACCTCGAACTACACCCTTCAGGCCCACTGTTATTTGATGTTTAAATTTAATTCATGCATGCTGTTAAACAAATGAAACAGCACACAGCAACAAACAGGTGAGAAATGAATGGGAGAGTAAGCGAAATTGTGAGAAAAAGGGTGTTCGTAATAAGGAACCTAATGAATTCACACTCGATGACTTGTTGAGTTGTCGTGTGCGCAGATAATGATGGCCATCGTAAGCCATACCGTGAGCAAAAATTGCTCACTCCCGATCACAGTCACGCGTGGCGTCGAGGGAATTTTGAAAAGGACGACCCACCTCCCCCAAAAAAAGAGGTCCTCCATACGATACCCCTCGTCATTTTCTGGTATTTCTTTGCTCTTCTACCCAGACGGTACGATTCAGTGAGGAAATTAATTGCCTACAGAGAGAAGCTGAGGCCAATGCGTGACAAAATAGGACTCAACAAAGTTTAAGGAACTATTCGGCTATTACAACCCCAGATACCCCGAGTTGGTCAAAAAAAATAATTTTCGCTGAAACTTTGCCCAGGGGGGTTATTTGGGGTGCTGATCACGAATATGGCATCCGTTTTTGGCGCGAACGCCAAAAACGGATGCCATATTCGTGATCAGCACCCCAAATAACCCCCCTGGGCAAAGTTTCAGCGAAAATTATTTTTTTTGACCAACTCGGGGTATCTGGGGTTGTAATAGCCGAATAGTTCCAAGTTTAATACTTACCAGTTGGTCTGGCGCACAATACTGCGCGCGTCATACATGGAAGCATGCTGCTTGAGCTTGAGCGATAGTGATCGATCAGTACCATCATTCGAACGGTTTGCAGAAACAGGGAATTTGCAAAAACGGAAAAAAGAATTAAAATCCGTTCTCGTCTTTCCGCATCAATGGATACCGATCAATCTCATTTTGCATGCTTACGTGTGACGTACCAGTGATGTGAGCCAGCCCAATTGGTGAATTTGTATTAATAGATATCTGGAGATGCAAAAACACATTCAGAAAGGAAGTATGCGGAATTGCTCGTTGCTGAATAAAGGTCTACATTTATCTCAGAAAGACTTCTCAAAACCTTCAGTAGTGCACCCTTACCCAGTTGCCGAATAAAGTAGGATAGGAAAAGGATAGCGGTAAAGAAGTAAGGTCGCGTTTATATTTCGCAGTGTTGGCGGGATAGCGTGGCTGCGTTTCTCTGCGTATCCGCCTGTGACACCCTGTCTCGTTGACTGTGTCGTCGGTGCACCTCCGCCGTGCGGATTGAATTGTGTAATATAACGGCAAATAGCGGTACAATTCAGTGAAACTCGATTTCCGAACTCGAACTATCAGATGTCGCTGCGGAAAGAGAAGGCGCATTCGTTTTACAGTTGGCCTACAGTGGTCGCATTGCAGCCTTAAGCAGTGTGAGACATTTGGTCATACTCACTTCTTACTTATTGTGGCCCTTCTCAGTCACAGTTTGGTCATCGCACAGTACTGCACGATTCTTCTACTGTGAATTATCTTCTGCGTGAATGAAACGGTAGAGCTATATTATGTGGAAATGATCGATACTTTGCTACCACTTTCGGTCCCTCACCATTGACGTCCCCTTACCACCTCATATATCATACCCTATATATAAACCAGGAGTTTGGTGTGTTTGTAATGATGTCTGTCTGTCTGTGTAACCGCTCTTTGGTTTAATTACCCAAGTTTGAGGTACTCGACCCTCGACATACCCTCGGAAATTAGCGGGAATGGTCGGGTCATGTGTGGGTTGGGTGGGGCATGGTAGAGGATGTACAGAACGCACGTCGACTTTGTTGATATTGATTGAATCGATCGATATTGATTGAAAATATCGGTTTTTGTGCAGAAGTCTGGAAACGGCTTATGGTCCATACTACTGAGTAACTGCCCTCATAGAAGTTAAATTTCACAACATCATGCATGACCGGTCGATATTGATTGAAAATATCGGTTTTTGTGCAGAAGTCTGGAAACGGCTTATGGCCCATACTGCTGAGTGACTGCCCTCATAGAAGTTAAAATCTCACAATATCATGCATCACCGAGCGATATCGATTGAAAATATCGGTTTTTGTGGAAATTAGCGGGAATGGTCGGGTCATGTGTGGGTTGGGTGGGGCATGGTAGAGGATGTACAGAACGCACGTCGACTTTGTTGATATTGATTGAATCGATCGATATTGATTGAAAATATCGGTTTTTGTGCAGAAGTCTGGAAACGGCTTATGGTCCATACTACTGAGTGACTGCCCTCATAGAAGTTAAAATTTCACAACATCATGCATCACCGATCGATATTGATTGAAAATATCGGTTTTTGTGCAAAAGGCTGGAAACGGCTTATGGTCCATACTACTGAGTGAGTGCCCTCATATAAGTCAAAATCTCACAACATCATGCATGACCGGTCGATATTGATTAAAAATATCGGTTTTTGTGCAGAAGGCTAGAAACGGCTTATGGTCCATACTACTGAGTGAGTGCCCTCATAGAAGTAGAAATTTCACAACATCATACATCACCGATCACATACCCTATATATAAACCAGGAACTTGGTGTATTTGTTTGTGCGAATGTTTTTTTGTCTGCCCGCTCGATTCTCGGTTTTACCAGAAAGACATGTTTGAGAGGTGAGGTCAAGTTGGGGTTGGGTGGGCATGGTCCTCGATGTACAGAGCGCACATGTACAATGTGAGACTCCGCCTACAGTGGGCGGGACGTCCGCTGCATTGTCCTCATGTCAATGCCAAAACTCTATAATTCGTCTCAAAATTGCCCGGACATCGGGAGATGGTGGACCAAGATGAGACATACCTTCCTTATAAACCAGGAGTTTGGTGAGTTTGGTTGTACGGATGTGCTCGATTCTCAGTTTTGCCAGAAAGGCAAGCTGGAAGGTCAGGAAGTTTAGGTTGGTTGGGGCATGGTCCAAGATGTACTGAGCGCACATGTGCAATGTAGGACTCCGCCTACTGTGGGCGGGGCTTGCGTCAAAATGGTCGGTGTTTGGGTGTGAAATTCTGTAATTCGTCTCAAAATTGCTGGAACGTCGGTAAAGTGGGTAAGTCGAGTTTAGCGGTGCCATCTCCAGAACGCAGAGCGAGGTCTAGGCTGTATTCGGCACATCGTCATCAGATGCTGTCATACCCTATTTATAACCCAGGAGCTGGGTGTATCTATCATTTTGTATGTCTGTCTGTCTGAAATTCAGTAGCGCCTGAAAAACAAGCGGGGAACTCGGGTCAGGTGTGGGTCAGGTAGGGCATGGTAGAATTTTGCAATGTGCATATGGACTATGTGGTACTACGCCTACTGTGGGTGGGGTTTGCGGTCAAAATGTTCGGTGTTTGGGTGCGAAATTGGTGCCTTCGCCATGAGGGACATCTAACAAAACGCTGTGTATCTAGGCATCTTGGAGGGAACCTTGATGGGTAACTCTGCAAATTGGGGCGCATTTTTTGCCTAAGGCTTAGTAGAAAGATCCTATATATCGTACCAAAAGAATCCAAACGTCGAGAAAACTTGGGTAAGGGCGAGATGATGGAGTTTGTATCTGTGAAGTTAAGAGAGGCCCGTCTTCAATGGGCGGAGCGTGCTCCAAATAGGCGGTGCTCACCACGATTAACTTCAGAACTCGGCTACAGAGCACTCTAGAAACCATAACCTTTCATAACCTTTCATCAAAACCTATATATAAACGAGGAAATTGGTTTATCTGTTATTTTGTCTGTCTGTCCACCCAAAACTCGACAAAATCTGAGAAACAAGCAGAGGAGGTTGAGTCAACTTTGGGTTGGGTGGGTCATGGTAGTTGAAGATGTAAAGAGCGCATGTGGACCATAAGAAGATTCTCCGTCCACTTAGGGGGGACATGCGTTAAAAAAATCGGCTTATGTGGAGAATTCTATATGTCATTCCAAAAGAGCTCGGATGTCGCCATAAAAAGAAGGGAGTGAAGGCGAGTTTGTGATGTTTGTCGCAGGTAAGAGAGACCCGCCTTCAAGAGCGGAGCATGCAATAGATGAAGTGTTCGTGATTCGATGAAGTCGTGTTTTTGTCACTTATGAGAAATTATACCTCCTATACATAGCGGTCTCCGGGTAAAAGCCGAAACCGTGACAAAAATATACCAGATCAAAAGGGTAGACGGAGCCTAAGCTGGGATATTGGTTGAAAATATTGGTTTGTGAGCGGAAGGCTGATAACGGCTTATCAACCATACCATTGAGTGACTGCCCAAGAAGTTGAAATCCTATAGCCTCATATCATACCCTATATATAAAGCAGGAGTTTGGTGTGTTTGTACTGTTGTGTGTCTGTCCGCTCGCTTCTTGGTTCTACCAGAAAAACTAGTGGAGGAGGTCAGGTCAAGTTTGGCTTGGGTTTGGCATAGTCCAAGATGTGCAGAGCGCACACGGACTCCGCACACAGGCGGGGCGTGCGCTGCATTGTCTTCGGATCAGTGCCAAAATTCTGTAATCAGTCTCAAAATCGCCCCGACATCGGGAGAAGGTGGACCAAGATGAGATCTGGGTATATTTAGCAGTTGGGGGAAACCCACCTTCAATGGGCGGAGCGTGCTCCAAGTGGGCGGTGCTACCCACGAACGTTCATGACCCGGCTCCAGGACAGTGTAGAGACTGAGGAAAAATCGGTGGAGGTCAGCGAGATCTGAGCTGTGTTCAGCATATCTGAAGTGAGTGGCGACCCGCCCACTGTGGGCGGAGAAAGCAGCCGAAATTGCATTCACTCATGAAACATTATAATTCTTCTCCAGAGCGATCTAGAAACGGGCAGAAACAGAAGTAATGTGTAACAGTTCAAGTAGCATAAATAATGTCGAATGATCACGTTAGTCGGAGCCTTCCCTACGGTATTAACTGAAAATATCAGTGTTTGTGCCGAAGGCTGAAAATGGCTCAGGCCGCTTTCATACTTTGCGCACCGACGCCGTCACTTGCGTCGATTTGACGCCTTCACCGCCGGTGACGGCGTCAAATTGACGCTGTCGCCGCCGGCAACGGCGTCGGTGCGCAAAGTATGAAAGCGGCCTTATGGACCATACTATTAATTAAGTGCCCTCATAAAAGTTGAAATACTACAACATCATGCATTACCGATCGATATTGATTGAAAATGTTGGTTTTTGTGCAGGAGGTGTCTTTACTACTCACTACTGGACCATGTCAGACTCCGCCCACTGTGGACACTGGGGAAGGGGCCTGCGTTAAAATGTGCGGTGTTTGGATGCAAATTTCTATAATTCGTTCCAAAAGAGCCTAGGAGTCAGGATAAGGTGGGCCAAAATGAGTGAAGGGTGTATGTAGCAGATGAAGAATCATAACCTCTATATGTACCAGGAGTTTGGTGTTCTGTCATGTTGTGTCTGTGCCCCCAAAACTCAGCACTACCTGAAGAACAAGCGGAGACGTCAGATCAAGTCAGAGTTGAGTGGATCTTGCTAAGAGATGAACTGGTAGCATATGGACCATGTCAGACTCCCTCACTGTGGGCGGGGCGTGCGTTGAAGTGTTCGGCGGTTGCATCGTTTGCAGATGCAGATGCAAAATTCTATCATTTGCTGTAACTCCTTGCAACAAAGCCCAGGAGTCGGGAAAAGGTAGGCCATGAGTTGAGGGTGTATGTAGCACATGAAGAATACCCGCCTTCAGCTGACGGAGCACGCTCCACGTAGGTGGTGTTTACTACGAGCCTTTACAAGTTGTCTCAGGAGCTGCCCAGATACTGCGAATTATCGATGGAAAATCGATGTCTAGGTGGTGTTGCACGTTATTGAGGTAGGTGGAGGCCCGCTTAGCGGAATGTGCAATCAACAATATCGTGCTCACTCATAAAAAATAATACCGCTCCAGAGCAGTCTACAGCGCCGGAGAAAGCTGAAGTAAATTGAAGCTGCTAGAGTAACAAAAATATGTCAACTGATCACGGTAGACGGGGTCATCAGGATATTGGTTGAAAATATCGGTTTTTGTGCGGAAGGCTGGAAACGGCTTATGCACCATACCGCTGAGTGAATACCCTCATGGAACATGAAGCTCTGGAAAATGATCAGCGAGCCACACCGATGGGTGGCGCTGTTGCAGAACTTCAATGAGGTCCTATTGATCGACATCGATCCAAATCATTGATCCCTGAGCAAAGAGCTGAAAACAGGCAATGGGATCCCATTGAATGATTACAGTCGCAGAAGTTGAAAAACTGCAGCATCATGTGCCATGGGTCGTAACTGTCGGAACTCGTACGAAGGGCCGGGCAAAGTGATGGATTACACCAGTGGGTGGACACAATTGCAGAGGCTTACATTCTACACATTCTATATTTTATTTCATGCATATCGATCCCTACTGTATTGCTATGATGAGCCTTTGTAGTGAAGGCTGTTAATGGACTACTCCTCAGCACAAATGTAAAATCTATTGATTGCCGCCAAACCACATTGCTGTGAAATTTCTTTAATATCATTTTGCCCACAGCTCGCTACGCACCGATACCCCGTAACGCGATGTAGATCGCGAAGCTCACCTGGTCATATGTAAAATCCAGGATCTCATCTTTGCTGCTACGCGAGATATGATTCACCGCCATTCGCCTTTCGAGGCTCTTTATCAACCCTTATCACTTGCTATCGCTTCCGGTCCCTTACCATTGATGTCCTACTACCCCGTATATCATACCTCAAGTTCAGGATCCCATATTTGCTGCGACGCGTGATATGAATTTCTGGTCAAACACATAAACACACACCAAGACACAGCCAACTATATATAGTAGGATATTCCGAAACGGAGGCGTCGTCGACCATAATTATGTATTCGTCCTCTAATGACAGAGAAGAAGGGTAAAAAAATTATACAAGTCATGCAGCAGAAATAAAGAAGAAAAAGAAGGGTAAGAAAGCTAGAAATCAAACACAAACCATGTAGTGCGCCCCATTGCAATTATCGCACTAGCGATGCGGCGATCGCAGTGGAGCGCGGTGTCTTCTCTACAGTGTGCGCAATGAATACTGCTACGCGGTAAAAAAAGACTAATTTTCTCCGGCAAGAGTAAATCAAAGTAAAGAAAAATTGGCCGAAAGAAAAGAAGAGCAGATTGGAAGACAAATATTTGTAACGATTCCGAACTGTATGTATGTAATCATCTCTTTCCGATTCCCTTTCTTGGTTTCGGATGACGGCGCGTAAAAGTTCGCAGTACGGGTCGATGACAGAACGCAGGGTCGTCGTCGACCTTTGCCCACTCCCGTCGAAGGGCAGTCTTGAAGAACTCAAAACTTCGATGACGTGTTGCGCGAATCTCTTTCAGATATCCCAAACGGCGTAGTTTCAGAGGGTTAAAGTTGGGCGAGGAGCATCTCGTTCGAGAAGACCGTCCTCAGGTGCTCGTTGTTTCACGTCCCTTCATCGAATCCTACTCTAGGCGCCGTCATCAGAAATCGAAGAGGCTCACTCGGAAAGTGATGATAATATTTTGTTCAGAATCGTATGAATATTTATCATCCAATTTCCGTTTCTTCAGTTGTGCCTAGCCAAAGATATTCGATTTTTTTTACCGCGTAACACTCTCTATTACGCACCCTGTCCAATTTTTAGATTGAGGTGTGATTAAAGGAACCGGAAGGGGGTCCGAAACAAGAGAAAGATGCAAAGAAATGAGCATTTTGTATTGAACACTCAAGGTTAGAAGCGATAATAGACGAAAAAACCCGGACTCAAAAGCGCGACGCTGCCGTGTGTATTCGCATCCCATTCGCATCCATCGCGTCCATTCCGAGTTGTCCGCTGTAGGAGACGGGCCGCGGGCCAACGTTAGTTGTAGCACGACTCCCAGCGCAGTGGAGTGTTTCCTAACTACATTAGCATTCATGTAAGTACACCTAGAAACAATATAAAAAAGAACAAAGTAAAAAGTAAAGGAAAAAACAAATTTATAATAGAAACATCTTCTTCTGGCACCATGCTAAGGCGTCAAACTGGCGAATTTGTGCAATGGCGGCCACTTAAACTCGTCCACACTACGTCTGGTCTACCGTAAGCCAAAATTACCCCCTTCTGGTGTCTTTAAGATGGTCGCTGCGAGAATGAAACTCAATCTTTGGAAGAAATGTAATCCACTTTCATAATAACTCTCTGAGCCCAACTGATTGGTCGTTTAACTTCCCTAATGGCTGCGTAGTTCTCTGTATGCAAACTAGTAGAGCAAAAATTTTGAAAATTCTCGATGTTCATCATCTAACATGGTCTTACCTCCTTTAGATATGATTTTATGAGAGCGGAAATCCGAGCATCGCTAGCACCAATTTGAATGCTTGCGATTGTAGTAAGACTTGAGAGGAGCACACATCAGCTTACTTCTTGTTTTCATCCCATAGCTTCTTGAGTATTCGTGCATGCTGTAACCCATGGACAGATAACGCGACCCACGGCTAATCAGTGGTGTCGGAGATCACTTGTACGTATTGTCGTGCCAGCGGAGCAACGGGAGGACGATTGGTGTTGGCCGACTTTGTTGTGGAAGGGGCCATACGTGAGGTTTCCATTGACAATCTATCAGCTTAAAACAAATTTCCCGTGTTAGTTATGGAATTGTGAACTGAGCAAGGTACCACGGTGATAAGGTATCTCGTACCACAACATAAGTATGCGCGTTTGGTTACAGAAACTTGTCACCTTGTTCACAGTGCACAATTCCAAGAGGACCAAGGGAACAGCGTGCCCTTTGACGTTGTATGTCTTTTGTTTTGTGTCTTACCTTGTTTCCTGTTTGAGGGCTGCCTCTTTCTACGTTTAAAATTAAATATTAGTTTCGAACTTGCAACCAGCTAATCAGTTTTACCACATCTCCCCATTACACTTTGGTCCTTCAGCCAGTTCGCCTGCCGATCGCTACGATCGTGTCCGAGCACGCAAACGTTCTGGCGAACCGTGAAAAGCCATCGCTCGTTAAATGCGAATGCGGTTCGAGCAATGACTCACTCAAAATGTGTTGTATCTTTGCTAGCTTATTAGTAAGGAGACTGCCCATAAAGAGGAAACATCATGGAAATCATACAGCTGCCACTATACAAAATTGAAATTTGGGCACATATTAGCACCTTATAGTGGCTCTAAACATCTAAAGAATTTCAACGATGACAGTTGTCAAAGGACAGGACATGCAGGATTGTCATTGTTTTGTTACAGAAGAATGTGCAAATGAAGTGTGAATCAATGTGTTTATAACAGTTTCCAATGTGGACACATAAATATTGAACGTCGATCGTCGATCATGCCATCAACCACTTCCACTTATACAGGGAGAGGGGGTGGAGCTAGATAAACTTGTGCGCATCTCCCTCATAGGAACTCTGTTATGTGCAGAGGTATGCACTTACTTGTGCTCCAACGTCTCTGTACCTCTACACGTTAATGAAGGCGGTGCTAAAGAAAGCTTGAGACAGAAGAATGGCCTGAAAATATAGCATGCTGACGGGTGTGCATCATTAGGACAGTAAGTTCCCTCGCTGGGTGCCGCTTGAGACGCAATTAGTGGAAGCTGCAAGCGATATATGTATAGAGTGTCCCGGAATTAGGGGTGCCTAAGCTCACGTTTCTTTGTATTCTTCTATACAAATTGTATCAATGCTTTTTCTTTCATTTGCTGCTCGGAGAGTGCACAGGATCTTCTTCTACCTGGGTGCGTACTTGTCGGAGTGAAGCTCATGATATTTTTGAGGTTTCAAAACTTTTTCGAATGAACTTTGCGGTCACTACTTCAACGGTGACAGACACCTCACCGTACTATAGTTCAAACTTTTTTGAACTTACTTTATTTTGATTTTTCCAAAGCATTTGACAATGTCGATCATGCGAAACTTTTATTCTGGAGCGGCTTGGATTCTATCCATTACTTCTACAATGGATGAAAGAGTTCCTGTCTGATAGAACGTTTCAGGTCAGAATTGGTTCGACCTTCTCGACAGTGAGAGATGTTAAAAGTGGTGATCCCCAAGGGGGTGCCTTATCTTCATCCTTTTTTGCCAAATATACCTGTAATCTTCCCGGTCTTTTAGAGGAATGTGGTGTTATCTGCAAGCAATATGCGGTGTCAAAATATACAGAAAAGTTGAAAGCTATGATGGTACTCGAGTCATTCAGAAGCCGTAAGATTTCATTTTGAGTCAATCGTATGAATGGAACTTGCCACTAGGCCCCGACAAAACAGTTTACATGAGGATCGGTACTTCCAATCTGTTGTACCCCTATTGTCTAGGCCGTCACATTCTTGATAAAGTTTCCTCTGTTAAGGACCTTGGCTTCCATTATGATTATGAACTCAATTTTTCTACTCACTTCCAAGCTCTGTTCAGAAAGGCCACATTTCGCACTTATCAAATCTTCAAGGAACTGATGATAAAAGAGAGTGATATTCTACTGAAGGCTTATAAAACTTACGTCAGACCTATTGCAGAGAGTGGAACATCTGTATTTTGTCTTCATAAGAAATAAGATATTCGATTACTCGAGAGAATTCAAGATAATCTCACGAGAAAGTTGGTCAATGAGTCAAGATTGGCTGCCTACTGTAATCTACCTAATCCAACCAGCAGGAATCGCCGTTTCAATTTATACGGCTTCTATTCCCGCAGAAAAGTATACAATGTCTGTATGGTCTTTAAGATATTATCAGGCATTTCCAGGGTTGATGCTTCAAAGTGTTATGTTAGGACACACTCAATAACTAGAGGTGGCTCGGTTAAGATTTCATATGCTACACCACGAACCATCTTGAAGCGATATAGCTCCAAGTGTCGCGCTGGTACTACATTTATCAATCTCAAATCCAAGGTGACACCTGTCTTCCCTGCTTTTTCACTTTTTAAAATCCGTGTTAAGAAGGAATTGCTGAGCTATGGTCAATTGAGGTGTGATGTGATCATTTGGTGTTGCCCATTGTATATTTCTTACGTCTGCCTTAAAGACAGTGTTAGGGGTAATGTGGGTGATGAGACTCCCTAAGAGAAGTCATTCACTCGAAAACTACGGGTTTGGAAAGCCTATTTGCGGCGAAATCCCCCACGTAGGGCGCGCTTCCGAGTTGTGGCAGAGGCGGCCTATTCTGCTCGAGCCGCCTTACTGTACTCGGTCCGCCTTCTAGCGACTGATTTGCTCGGGTGGGAATAGAAGGTATCGCGGCACGCTTTCTCAGTTTTGGCTTGAAGCGCATCCAGAAAAGGGATGCTTACTCATTCTCGAACATCTCTTCGTGTTTACAACATGGCAACACGCCAATGGAACACTCGTCCGGACCACCCGCCTCCTCACGGTAATGCTCCACATCGAGGATCAACGGTGGGAGGGGTTTTATTTCTCGGGTTTTTGGCCATTTCCATCCGCTTTTTCTTCACTATCCTGTTACTAGGCATCTCGACTTTCACATTCACTACTTCTTTTACTTTTCTGCCGAATTTCCCTAAACGCTGCCTTTAAGCAGCGTTACAAACAAATAAATAAATAAATAAACTAAAAAAAATTTTCACGATCTGTACCTTTGAAGGCAACCCATGGTGGCCAACAAGGTGTGCCGGTATCATGCCGAGAGGACACTTGGATACTTCTAACCAGGAAGGGCTTTTTACTTCCCATGGAACTTCGAATAGGGACCCCTACAGATCGACAGGGCTTCGAACGCTCATTACAAATGTGAAAGCCAAAAGTGCTAGGGGCTGTTCGGAAGCGAGTTAGGAGGGGTCAAAGTTCGTATGCGAAGACTCATCGACGGGGGACTCTGCTAGTGGTGACTCGTCAACGCGGCTAATCATGTATGTCACAACAGCCACGTTGGCTCAAAGGTAGTGATCCTCGTCTCCAGGCGTGGGGTGCTGGGTATGCTCCCCGCCTGTTGAGCCTTTTTGCGTTTTGTGTTTCATGGCCAGAAAATGCTTTTCTTTCACTTCTGAACGTTTCCTTGTACTGGTACCTATCACACCCATCATTTACTCTGCCACTTTATTTATAACTACTAACAATACTCACAAGGGAAGCACATCAGGTCGAAGAGACTCCCATACCACTCGAATTAGGCGTTGTTGCGTAAAAAGATTATGATATTCGCGCACAGGGGGTCAAATTACCCCTCTGTGCAAATTTTCAGCCGAATCCAGTTTTTGGTCCAACTTAGGAAAATTAGGGGTGGCTAGGGGGTAAACTGGTAATTTTTTGAATTTTCTTCTACAAAAAATCCTGGAACCTGAACATAATCACCTACACATACCTGTTACACTTGCCCATCGCACTGAACGTACGAAACAAGCGTCAAATAAGAGCATTTGCTCGGCAAGAGTCAACGCCTTCTCCACTGTTCATTGTGCTGCCACCCAATAGATCGTGAATTTTTGCGAAATTTGGTCAAATTCTCGAATTGGCTAAAAGCTCGTCTCCTAGGGTAACTTGATTACCTCAACACGAAAATCATACTGGTTTTGCACGAGAACGACTGGCTTGCGCGTTATGGGCTTCCGAACGCACCATGTAATAATATTAGGCATTCAGGTAAACGTGTAGACAATGAGACACAAAATGCAAAAAAATCTCCACCGGCGGGGAGCAAACACAAAACCTTTGTGCTGCAGATCCGGAGCACTACCAGCAAGCCACAGTGGCCGTTGATAGTTCAAGAGCAGCCGTGCCGACGGCAAAGTGCCTCGCCAATGAGATATTACAAGCAAACTTTGTCCCCTCCTAACTCGCTTCGGAACAGCCCGTAGCACTTTTAGTTTTCCAAATCGTAATCAGCGTTCGAAGCTCTATCGAATGATATGGGTCCCTATTCAAAGTTCCATGGGAAGTAAAAAGCCCTTCCTGGTAAGCGGTTTCCAGTAATGATTTGGGGTTCAATGATGACACGCTGATGGTTTCCGTCGATTTCGGCTCAAAGCTTGCGGGATGTGAACATGAAGAACACGCTGTCAGACATGATGAAGCATTGGCCTCACTAGTCCTTCTGAACAATACTTGGTGAGTACAGCGGCGAGGCGCTCTAATTCATAAAATCAAATTGATTCAGAAGCGCTGCCGACTCGATCTCTCCGAATTCATTTTTTTCCTAGGTGTCCGTCAAACCTCCCAAAACTTGGTTCCATTGATCTCCTGCCGGGGTCCTCAACTAAAAGCAAGGTCTGACGAGTCAGTCATCCTAGTATGAAGTCACATAAGGTAGCCCTGGGAAGGATTTGGGAAGGAATCTATGGAAAAACTTGCGTGTCAAGGGCGGTTGAGTGATGAAGAGACTTTGAACATGTATCTCTGTTGGGATAGGACAACTCATGATATGAGTGCTGTACCTTGTTACACAAGATATGAATAAAGTTGTGAATGAGTTGATTTTTCATTCACTCTATTGACGCCAACAAAATATTGCAACACATTGGCGCCCATAATTTTGGGACACCCTGTAGTTGATCCTAGGCCCATTACCCATTACACCTTATTTGGAGTCTCCTCTGGACTCAACCACATACGGCGAACCTAGCTAGCAAGCATCGCGTCGCATGTCGCACGCGTGACGCGAACTTTCTGTCATAATGGTACATATCTCACTATTTTGCGGACTCGAGAAGCGTTCCGCTAGCTCATACTTGTGTGTCGAAAGAATAAATCCCAGGCTACCAAAAGCCCATATACAAGCTTTCATTAGAGGTGCGACCTGAATGTGGAGCTCAGCATAACACAAAAACGTAGCGTGCGGTCTGGATGGCGCGCATTGGAAGAGTCGAAATCTTCTGCAACATATCACCTGCATTCGATGAGAGAAGAATCATAAGAAGGTAAAAGGACTAGCCCATAGGCAAGATACTTGTGTACGCAAGGAACGCACACTCATAAAACAATGATGCTGAGAAATCAACATATGAAGGAATTGTCGCGAGTGAAGATGAGGAGAAGCCTGCCAAACAAAACAAGTAGGTTTCTTGGATAAGGATGGAAACACAAGTGGTTAGCACCATGAAAAACATATTTGTAACTTTTGCACTGAAGGCGATACCTTCCCTTGTTCACCGCAAGTTTTCAAGATAAGGGCTCAAAGGCAGTGATAGGGGTTAATCGGGCCGGATATGATTGGATCATCGCATATGAAGGTCGACGTGTTCAAAAACCCGAGAAATAAGATCCCCTTCCCCTCGTCTCAAAAAGGGAGGGTCGGGCCGAAAAAGGGGCGAGGTGGGATAAAACAAGTGGCAGCTCTTGAAGAGGACGGTTCTTATGAAGCTCGGGGGCGCTCCTTCTCATCGAAAATTTAGCCACATATAGTCTTCTTAGTGTTAGACCCCGCTTTCATTTGTGCGACCCCGTTTAGGGTTCGCATTTTCCATATTACCCCTATCGCTGTGTGACGATATCGTGGAAAGGAGAGAATATGGACAACACAAAAGATACCTGGAGTCAAGGGGCACGCTCTTTTCCTGGTCTCTTTGAACTGTGAACTGTGAACACGGTGTCATGCTTCTATAACCAAAAGCAATAACTTATTCTGTGGTGCTAGGTCGATACATGATAGCTTGTTCACAGTCCACCAAGGAAATGTGTACTCTTCAACTTGATGGCATGTCTTTAACTTGATGGAAACCTCATGCATGGCGTGACCTGCAACGGAGTCGGTCAACGCCAGTCGCCATTTCATCAGTCCGCTTGCACCAAAAACACGTACAAAGAGACTTCCGGCATTCACCGATTAGCTCTAGTGAGATGAATGAATGTATCCACGGGTAACAGCGTGGATGAGTACTCAAGAAGGTATGGGACGAAAACAAAAAAATAGGCGAGATGGCCTTCATATTTCACTACGATTGCAAGCAAATGGTGCTTACGAGCCACCAGCGTACCGGAAAACCGTTTGTGTTCACTGAGAATGTGATAAAATCTCATGCAAGGTGCATCCAGCGGCGAGGCTATTCGCCCTCCAGTTGGTCTTCTGAGAGCGAAAGATGTGTACTGAATGCAGGGCATCCCCAGGCAGGGTCAAGCGTGGAGGAAAATTTTCAAAGGATACACCCCCCCCCTTCAAGGGGCTCCATAAGATCCCGCCCCCTTTTTCAGGCTCCGCTATTTCTGTGATTTCTACCCAGCACGATTCACCAAGGAAAGAGCCTATTGTCAAAAAAAAAAAACACTGAGTCCAAAATGCTGACAAAATGATAGGAACCTAACAAAACTCAGTACTCATATTCTAAAACACAAAGTGTTTGAGATAAGAGCCTAACAAATTCAATGCTAATATTCCGAAAGGAAATCGTCGCTGGTCATGGGTTATGTGCCCGTCTTCTGATGACAAAAGAGGCTTCAAAGTCGTGAAAGTTATGCGGCAGGGATAAAGGATGGAAAAGCCAGAGTATAAATGTTAAAAGTCAAAAGTTAAAAGAAAAGCTATATAGAAGCCATGTAATACACTCCACGGCGCCCCATCTGGTCGCCGCCTTGCTACCGCATTAGCGACGCAGAGATCAGCTGGGGCGCGGTAACTTTTCCATACCAAATTTAGACATTTTTTGAATACCTGAACCTTTACTTAGACTCCACCTTTCGAAGGAACGTGACCTGTTTTCTTATAACTTCCTCAGACCAATCTACTTATCGCTTGGTTTCCCTGATGGCTGCATAGTTCTCGATATGGGTATCCAGTCGAGAATAATTTTGAAAATTCTGAAGTGTCACACTTCGCACGAGCCTTCGGAAAAATGATCCATTTTGTCTGTTATCTTCCACTACGCATCTTTGCTCTCAGAAAACCAACGGGATGGCGAATAGCGTTGTTCCGCCTTGTTGCGGGGTGCGCCATGCATGATGATTTCCCTCCCATTCTCAGTAAGCACAAAGGCTTTTCCGGTACGCCTAGTAGATTGCTAGCACCAGTTTGCGTGCTTGCAATCGCTGCAGGATATGAAAAAAGTTCACATAAATTAATTTTTCGCTTTCATCCCATAGTTTCTGAAGTGTTCATCCACGGTGGTACCCATGAGTACAGATCGCTTCTCACGGTAATCGGTGAATTTCAGAGGTGTCTCTGTACGTGGTTTCGGTGTCAGCGGACCATTGGAAGGGTTATTGGCATCGGCCGACTTCGCTGTGTATCGCGCCATGCATGATGTTTCTACGTTGAATAAGTTAACTTAGTTTCGGGTTCCTGTTAGTCAGTCTTATCACATCTCCCCCTTTACGCATTGGACCCTCAGTCTGAGAAATTCCGTTGATCACTGCCTAACTTAATGATTACGACGCCCTCCCCTCCGAGTGGACTGAATAAGACCTCCTTGTTGAGGATTCCTCGTCGGAAGCTTTATCCTGCTCCCAAGTGTCAGGAAAATAGCGCTTTAATGCTATCCCCTCCTGTATGGGTACCGAATACAACCCCTCCTCATACGAGCTTGCTGCGAACCACCCTTCGCTACCGGGTGGCATGCAAGTGTTACGACCAGTGTTCCAGGAGGCAGGTCGCCAGTGTTGTGTGAAGGCTAATTCACTAAAGAAACAGCGAAATTGACATTCTTGTAAGACTAAAACATTGTATCATGGACTGTTGCAGTAAATAGCTTCCCTCTTCATCGTGGATCGTATCTACTTTCAGTCAGAAATTGTAAACCTACTCATGGGAGACCTGACCCTGCACTAATCACCGGAACACTTGCAACACATCCATTCGCTACCATATGCTTATTGGAAGTTTAGATTCTAGCGCTTATCGCAGACCTCTGCAAGGACGACCCCACCCTTTCGTCTGGTCGATTAATACCCTCACCCTGTCGAAGAGTCCTCGACTCCCGGTGTACCCTGACTGGAGGCATTGCAGACACTGTGGGTCATTTTTTCCCACGAATCGTTAAAAGATTCCATCACTTCGACGAAAAAAATTTCCACGACAGGCATCCTTCGAGACAACTTCTTTCTCTTTGATGATATGCTGTAGTTGAATAGTCATCACAGAACAGCAACCTCCTAGATCTCACAATCAAAATCCACACTCATTAAGTTGCGATTGAAGGTGTTACGACCTTTTGAAGTAAAGATTTCGAAATTTTTGCAAAATCCCCTCGATTGGATCGCTGATTTGCATATAGAGGACTACACAGCCATCAGGGAAGCCAAGCGGCCTGTAGATTTGGGCAAGCGCTTATTCCGACAACAGCTCACATTACTTCGAAAGATTAAGTTTAGTAAAGTCACAAGTTTAGAGGATGTTCGAGTTACCTGTGGAGAACATACCGCGCTCCATTGCGATCGCGCGTCGCTATTGTTGGCGTTGAATTTGCTGTGGAGCGCATTACATGACATCTGTTTAGCTTCTAACTATTTTATCATACTTTTTTTCATCCTTTATCATTGCCGCATAACTTGTGTGCTATTTGACCCATGGTCGGCAACGCTTTCCTTTTGGTATGTACGCACGGCAGTTTCTTAATTCTCATTTTTCTCATTTTATTACGAGTTTGGTCTCGGTGTTTTAACCACAAGCACCTAATTTCTTTAATGAATCGCATTCACTAGGTACTGACCACAGAAATAGGAATCTGAGGAGGGAAGGGGCGTATGGAGGCCCTCTTTGGTGGGGGGATATATTTTTTCGGTGCTAAGGTAGTTGGGGGGGGCCACTCGAAAATGGCAAAAGTCGTGCCCAATTTCTGCTCATAGGCACTCTCAAGGTTATTTTATGCCTAGATACAGCTAACTGATTGAGAAAATGATTGAATTATTCTTCCATTAAAATATTACAAAAAATTAGTTACAACTAGACCAAACAACCACTTAAGCGTATTCGCCTAAGCCTAGGGGAAGGGAATCTCCTTCCCCAAGGCTTAGGCTAACATAGGATGAATAAACAAGCACGAACTTACTTTACAGAATCGTTTTTAAGCAGAATTCGAACCCGATTCGGCAAGCGCTATGGCTTCTCTGCGCTCCAGCTATGCGTTAGAGACGCAGAGACACTACTGCAGTGGCCCCCCCCAACTACCTTAGCACCATTTTTTCCTCGACGCTACGCTTCACCCTGATAACGAGGCATTTGCTGCGCGTGTGGACGAAAATCGCGTACCGCGATGACCCAGTTCGAGTTTCCTGTCGTAGAGCCGTTTATTTCGCCAACTTGAACATCCGATTATTTCTAGGAATGTCGCTCGTATATTAGACTTTCGATCGTTTTGCACCCCTAAAGGTACCGTTTCCAGTTATAATGTGCTAGGACCTCGCAAACTTACAGTTCTACAATATGTGAGGACTTGTCCTTCACCACCCCACAAGTATGCTTATTTCTGGGGCTTTTTACAGAAACAAAAATAAGCATCTGAAACAATCACTGCTATGAAATGTCCAGGTGTTGCGGAATAGCCTCAACCCCAGGTGAGGTAATGTGCTCTAATACGAGGGTCACCACGCAACCGCCCGAAGTGCGGTAATGTTCACCTCGTCGTGTCTGAAATTAGGTTTCATTTTTCTTACGCCGCTGTTTTGCGTGGCAGCAAAAGTATTTACAAGGCAATGTTTCGTTCACTGACGTTTTGTTGGAAAGTATGCGTCGTCAGTGCGACCGTTCGTTTTCCTTGGCGCCTCTTACGATTTGAGGCTATCTCTCTCCTTGGTTACGGAGCCGTACGGAATGGATCCAAAGATCTCTATCTTGGCATACAACGAGATGTAGGGAGTCGTTCTCAGTTCACTTCCCTTTGTATTCGCGTCCTTCGCCTTCACTATAACGTTAATTCAGTGAACTGAATCTCATGACTGATTTTTTGCAAACACATTGCTTTTATATACCAAGTATACAGTAAGGTTTTTGTAACTCTTGTTATAATTTTCCGTTTAAGGTGGCGTGTTGCTATTTTTTGTAATTTTTCAAAGTAACTTCTCGTTTTAGGGTGGCGATGTTGCCGATTTTTTTGTTATTCATGTCTTTGTCAATAGTTGACGGAAACTTACTAAGCGCTGGGATCCTTACTGAAACTGTTTCTCTTCGACCAAAGAATGTAAGTGTACTTTTCTCATTTCATGTTTTCTAAGCCGTTCTATTCTATTGTTCCTAACTGTTCCATCTTTTTCATTCTAAGAGTCTTTTACAAACTTTTACTCCTTTTCACGAACTGAAAGCAGCTTAGAAAGGGATTTTTAAGGGTTATGTCTGTGTGTGTGGGGAAGGAGGGGGGAGGTGGTTGGGGGTGGTGAGCGCGGGAGTATTTTGAGGCTTTCTTTGCTAACGGCCCCTTCAATAGATTAATAGGTTTTCTATCTAGTTTAAGTGTAGCTATTACGTTTTATCTGTAGTTCTTTCATGCCTGCTCCCTCTATTTATTTATTCATGAAACTTGGTTCCCGATTATGAGTTGCTTCTCTAGGGCACGAGAACCAAGGTAGGCCCATTCTCCAACTTTACTCATAGCTGTAACGACCATGTGTCTCTAAGTGGTTCCTCTGCCGCCCGATACTATGTTTGATTCTACACTAAAGCAAAGTATGAGTGTTAGAAAAGATCTTTGTCGCATGTAGGTAGTGATATCTCCATATCCTTGAATTTCAGTATCAAATGATCGGCTTCGCTCAGTCAGCTTTAAATCAAACGCAAATTGAAATAAGGTTGGCGTGTGCAAACGAGAACGAGGATCTGGACTTTCAGGTCAATCGCCATTACTCCTTTCCATTTCGCATTTTTTCAAAATGAATAGGTTGTGATTTTAGGTCCAGTATGCTCTCCGCTCTTCTCCTTGCGACAAGGAATTTTTCGACGCAAAAAGGGCTGAAAATCTGAAGAAGTTGCTGGTGAGGTTGAGTTTTCCTTCTGTTGTTTGATATCATTTGCAGACTGATTGTAGTGCTGCTCTCCCTGACTTCTGCTGACAAATCTACTGCTCATTACAAATATCTCCAAGGTTATTTCAAATTTAGTGTAGTGTAACCTTTTTTCAGTCGTTCTACTTTGATGATTCCAATCACATTCCGGATAACTATGACTACGATAAAATAGAGTTCTACAAGTCCAAAGCTCTTAACTTCTCTTGCAAGGTATGATAACAGTGGTCCATCTAGTGATTTTTTCTTTCGCTCTGTGTTCGAAACTTCTTGGAGCGCTTTGTGTATGGGTGGGTAGTGGGAGGCCCACACGTCCTCGCTCAGAACCATTTCTTCGTGTCCTGCTCCAACCGTCTCGATACGGTCGGTTATGCTGGGATGTGAGTTAACATCAGCTGCCACTACTCTTCACCCCAGTATCTTTATAGCGCCCTGCAACATCATTATTCAGCGCTAGTATCGAATTTCTAGTTCTCATACTATCAGCATGAGCAATTTTTATCTTTTAAATTGGGAAAGGTGTGCTTTACTTAGTATTAATTCATCGCTGCATTCTCTGCACCTGTTTGAATCTCAATATCGGCAATCCGTACTATTTGTTTTTGGAATACTCATATTTTGTAATTTCCATGATGCCACTGATATGTTAAGGATTCACATGGTTCGATAATTCTCTCCGAACCAGATCCTCATCCGATGACTGTTCAAAATGTTACAGGACTGGTGCGTAAAGAACTTTTTTGCTCAACCTTAGTCATTTGCAATACTCCTTTGTTTTAGGTTCCTTTTCGTTATAAAAGAAATGCAGCAAGCAATCTTGGTCCTTCATTGTCGTAAGTTGTTCGCTTCCAAATTAATCTTCCATACAAACATTGTAGAATATGACTCTAGCTCTTGGCATCCTGCGCAAACTATACCTGCCGATGGGATATATTTTCTGGTTATGAAGGTATACCATTTCGTTCAGCTCTTCCGTTGATATCGATCGTTGTGCCTTAATAGCAAAGTATTCGTTGAGGTAATTGGTATACGTTATCCTGCAGTCAGTAACAGTGAGGAGCACAACATCACAATCACCGTGAAGTGGAGACAGCCTCATGGATTTCTTAGTGCCATCGACTACCCATTGCTCAGGTAATCATCTTAACATAAACATATGCGACAAGACAGGGATTCGTCGTTTAGGCACGCCTTAGCACTAGTTTTATGGGGTCTGGTCGTACTTGTCTTTTGTGATGGATCATACTCGCTTTCTTTGTCTCCTTGTTTGACTTCAGCTTCGGCTAGGCACTGGCCGCTGCGTTCTTTGTTTTAGGTCTCGAGTATTACCGCGACGATGGGTAGGACAGTTTGAGTGTAATTGAGACTGTGATTATTGTAATTTTAGCTGCTATTCTGTTCCCTGTTATGAAGTCGTAATTCTGAAGCTGTTTTCGTACGGTAATTTGACGATGAATCCTGAGAGTAACCACATCCTTAGCTCTGTTGATTGTCATAGCTCATGCGGTATCATCCTTGTAACATCCAAAAATTATTTTTAGTAGAAGGATAATTAAAAGTGAGACTGCAAAGGCGAGTGGCGGGGCTTCGAGTGTTCCTTGACCATTTCAATTTTCGGTCTGAATCATTGTGTCTTTTTAAGGTTTTATGTGCTGATGTGTGTTTTCTATGCCACATTAGCTTTCGTTTGGATGGTTCTTTGTATCAAGTACTACAAGGATATCCTACGAATTCAGTATTGGATAGGTAATCGATCCTTTGTGGCATAATTCTTCGACTTACAAGCCGCAGTTGGTTCATATGTTCAGTTTGGATGTTAAGGAGCGGTAATAATACTCGGTATGATCGAGAAGGCTTTCTTCTTGGCTGAATACTCCACAATGAATAATACTGGACGGAGTGTAGAAGGTGTATTAGAGGTGAGATTATCAGAATCATATCCCATTCGGTTTTCAGAATGACGATTGCAAATTTATCGGGACAGAATGCCCAGCTCAGTTATTTTTAACCACTACAATAAAGATGTTAAGCTCGCTGAATTAGTTTCTTGTGCGAAGCGAACGATGTCACGTGTGCTTGTGATCATTGTCTCTGTTGGATACGGTGTTGTGAAACCCCGCCTTGGAAATACGCTCAGTCAGGTAAATTTGGAAAACTTTCATTTCCCGTGTTTTTAGCTCACATAAAGTTTTCATTCTTGAAGTTTCACATTTGAAGAGTAATCGAGCCTTCCAGTAACTCATATAGTTCAATTGTAAAAGCAGGTATAAGCTTACTTTCTACGGGTGTGATGCGCGAGGAGCCGTTTCGAAGCTTTGCCGCGCGATTGTGTATCTGTTACCACATCGCCCCCTTGGTGCAAGTGTCGCACTTGTCGCGTTCACGACGCAGCATGGGCTCTTTTGCACCGCATCCGCTTTTTCTGAACAGTGATTCGCACTTTTTTTGTCAATTTGGTGTTACTAGACCTACTTGCAGTATTAACCAAATCGATAATTAGGACTTTCAATTTCAGGTTGCTGGAGTAGGATTGGTGTACTTCGTGTTTTGTGCTATTGAAGGTCTAGCGCGGGTTTCTAAGGTAAGTGTTTTTTCCAGTTTGTTTGACTGCTGTGCTTCCTTTTATGGCTTCGCAATTTGCCGAGAGCCTGTTTGCGCTATAGACTTATTCATCTCTCTTCGTTTTAGAGTTTCCATTAAGCTTAAGTTGGCTTACTCCATTTGCTTTGCAGAATCATGTTGAAGCTGCAAAACAAAAGCAATTTGCTGCACTTCCGTTAGTTATAACAGAGATGGTAATATTCTATTGGATCTTCACTTCACTAGGATCAACTATGCGGACACTCAAGTTAAGGAGAAATGAGGTTCTGTGTTGACGGTTAAAAACCATGTTGTGCTTAATGTTTATATTTATGTTTATTATATAAGCTATCTTATGAGCCCTCCATTCGAAAGTGTGTTATTCGTGCAAAGTTCAGGTAAAACTCACCGTTTATCGTCATTTCATGAACACCCTCGTATTCGCAGCTATCGCCTCTGTGATCTTTATGATGTGGAGTTTGGTGTACCATATCTTCCCAACGTGTCTAAAGGACTGGAAAGAACTGTTTGTTTATGTTTTTATTATCGTTTACGTTTCAGAAAGAGTTTGTGGTGTCTTTTTGTGGTTAGCTTGTCTGCCCTTAACTCATCTCATTTCCTGTGTAACTCGAGGCTTTCCCTTTATTCTTGTAACCCTTCGATGCCTGCGGGCGTAAGGAGTTGTTGGCCTGACCAACACAGAGTCTTGATACGTGTGTCACACTTTATTAGTGATCGAGGTTCTGATCGGGTAATTCTTGAGTTGTTGAAACTGATGCTTCTTTAGAGGTCCGCGAAGTTCTTGCCGTTCCCCACATAGTTAATAGGGGGAAGGGGTACTTTCTCATGCTATGAATCGTGCAGTTTAAGCCACTACGGCACAGGCTACACTGCCCTCTCTATAAATTGGATTGAGTCACCAATCGCAATTTTTCCTTGACAGCGCAGCTATGCTGATCCTTTTTCATTGAAAATATGCTCTGTTACATTTTCTTGTCGAATACTCTTTCGGGTGTTTATTCTTATTTCAAGGGAAGGCCTGTGGAAAGCGCAATAATCATCCTCCCTTTCACTACTCACCATATCAAAATAATGCTTCAAATTTGTAGTTATATAAGTAGGATTGCAAAAGACGTTTTTCTGGAAGGAAGTTCGTCTTTTCTTTCAATAGTTTCTTTGATTAATGGTGAGGTATTTGTTACGTGAGAATGTCTTTTTGAGCTTTAGCTCTGCAATTCACAATTTATTGTAGATAGTTGTTTTTTACTCCCTGAATTAAATTTGATCGTGAAGACTGTCACAGTTGCGCCCTCTCAAATTTCATGCAAACATCCCTATTTATCATTCACGTATTGTACAAATACTTCATATTTCTCCATTATCTATTTTCTACGAGCATGTTTCGAGTGAGACAAGCACCGTTTTCAGATGGGTGGACACAGCTTTTTGGCACGTGCTGTTCTGCTTTATACTTGTCGTAATTGTGATTTTGTGGCGTCCATCGGTGAACAATCAACGCTATGCATTCACTCCTCTACTGGATGACAGCGAAGACGAGAACGATCAAGGTTCGTTCAGCTCACATCGTCGTAACTATTTTTAACCCTGAATTTTTAGACGAAATCTTTAATGCCTCCGCTCCCGGTTTTGAAATGTTAAAACAGCGTGATTCTGGGAATGGCGCTGATGTTCGTCGTCAAAGAGAGAAAGAACGAGAAGACCATAGATTGCAGGTGTGTTGGCCTCACTAGATGCTATTTGCGGAATTCCATTTTGTTACCTGTAAGCGCTGAGGCCCTGTTTGAAATATATCTGCGGTGATTCGACGTTACAAGGATTTTGGGCCTTGTCTTTGGAGCTGTAATTGTACGCTATGGAAAATTTTGGAATTTCTAATTTTCTGTTTTATCGTTATGTTTCGAAGCTGTAGAGTTTCTTGAGAGTTGGTACTTTTCAAGGAAGGAATTACCGTCCATGCGTTTCAGGATGACTTGCGGTGGATCGAAGATCATATTCCATCATCGTTGGCAGAACATCTTATCATGGATGAGGATGAGGATAAGGAGGCACGCGAATTGGAAATCAGCAAAATGTTGTAAAGGCTTGGATTCATGACATCATGGTCGGAACGAAGTCAATGTGATATTTAACACTGGTGTAGCTGTTTACCAACGATTTTATTCGCTATGCGACTTCGTCACCTTCGTTCGATTTGAGTTTTCAGTTGTTGGTGTAATTGTTGCGTAGAAATGACCACACCAGTGATTTATCCAATTAAAACCATATGAAAATTCTTTAGATCGTACTTTACGGTTTCCGTATTATCTCCTAGACAGTACTTAACGAATGCTCGGATCAAAGTGGGCGTCATGCGCATAGGGATGGGGTCATCAGCTCAGGGAATAGAGTTCGCTTGCCGCTACTTGGAATACTTTTGCTGTTAGAGTAAGGTTCCTTCATGCGTATAGTGCCTGGATTTTAGCGAAGTTCCTCGGACATGCACGAATCGGATCAGTAAACTTTATTTCTACAGCGCAGCTTACTATTGTGTCTTCAGAAAGCTGGTGATGTTATTTCAAATGTTAATTTGTTCGTATCATTATTTCAAATTCGAATGCATAGATCTTTTTGTCGATTATCCCATGAGACGTGTGTGCAATGTTTCAAGTCTTAAAATCCTGCAAATTAATTTAGAATGAAAATGATCATGATGTGTATAGTTGGTGTCATAGATCTTCATCATCTGGATATTGTTCAAGGATATTTTCAGTCCATCAAACATTAGAATATATAATAATAATTCTTTTATAAAGCGGGATGTTTGTTGCTACTATAGCTTTTAACCATGATTTGTATTAAGAGATTTTTTGCTTAAATGAATTGCCGTGACTCATATTTGTTATTATGTACATTAAAGGTGAAATATTACTAGTAGCTTATTCGGTGTGCGAGTTTTCTGATGATTGAGCTTGTCGAATTCCATTCAGGGCAAGAACATGGTGAGAAAATCAACCGAATCGTATTAGGTTGTACCAAAAGTCGTGTACGGTTTTTTTTTTCGATCACCACTTATTATTATTTCTTCCAAATGTGTATTGAACAATGTGATACTTGCAAACCATAAGACAGAAGGCTTATACAAAATCGGTTGCAAAAGTCGTTGCAAAAGGGTTTTGTAGACTTATGGGGAAGCTTTCGGCGCCTAGCGCCTTACTCAAGCTTGAAATGGTACAAATCAAATCCTATCGAGGGACTCTATTTCACAGCCTCTCTGCTTACTGGTACTATACCGACTTACCGCTGCCACCGGAACACTAACCTTACCGCCTAGCTTAGGATCCCTGGTAGTGGAGCGCGAATTGACAAGACGTTCAAGATTATTTCTTCCAACAAACAACAATTAGGCAGAAACTTATTCACCATTATTATATACAACACTCTGCCACTCATAGGTAGATCGTCGATTCCTTTGTACCAGAATTGTGGGTTCTGAATGTCAAAGAAGTTACCGGTCGCCTTTACAAGCAAGTCATAAACAACGAATTTTCTCTTGGCCAGGAAGGATTCAATAGGATGGGTAAGGTGATAGTCAGAAGGGGCAATGTGTGGCGGGTGGGGTAGGACATCTCAGATGAGCTCCTGTAGTTGACCTCGGTAGTCTTCGCGACGTGGGAGCGAGCGTCGTCATGAAGGAGGGTGACCGCGGACCTTTTCTGGCACTTTTCTCGAACAGCGACGGCGAGCTGCTGAACCTGGCGGGTGTGTACGACAGCGGTGCCTGTCTCGCCTTGTACCAGCACGAAGCATTCCTTCCGTGTCCCAGAACCAGCACAGTCCCAAGCGTGGTTTGCCTTCCATGTCAATCTCGCCGTTGCTGAAGCTGATGAGCCAGCGGCGCACGGTCTCGTAGCTCACACATCCCTTGCCCAATGCAGTGTTGATGGAGTCGCAAGCTTCCGTCGCTTTGGTGCCGCAAGACCACTCATAGTAGATGATACCGCGTGTTGGGTGGGTATCGACTATGGGCATTGTAGCTCTCTCCACGGAATCTGATGGGTCGATAAATACTTCGTTAGAAAGCTTAGAAACCGTTCTACCATATTCCTGAACAGCCCAGATCTGTCTCGAAGTAAGCAAGAGTTATTGATGTTTTTGGAAAAATCCTACAGGACCTTTGGTCCAACATTATATCTAGGCATCATGTCATATTTGACTCTTTTTTTTAAGTCATCACGAGTGGATTTAGGCGTATGGGACAATACCCCTACGACAAAAGGAGTATCGTGCGGAGACGACCACTTAGCGGAGAGGTTGAGAAGATGTAGTGTTATCTCTAATTTTGAATTACTTTTGAGAGTTCTTCGGGTGGAGCTGATGAGTATATTCATTTCTTTGGAAAACAAGACCAGTTCCAACTTTTAAATATATAATATCCAATACTGAAGCTCATTATGAATACTGTATAATAGGATTGATCATGTACAAGGTTAAATTATTGTACTTTGCATTAGCCTATCTCGTATAAAGGTAGCCACGCATACTACTTTTATTCAGCATTGTAGTGACTTTTGAACGCGTATTCACCCTTCCATATGACATTCAATCACCGTACCAACGAGTGCTAACTGTTCCACTTGTCACAACCATCTCACAATTAGTCATGCAGGCGCAAAAAAACCCAGATAATGAAGGGTCCTGCAGTGATCTTTCCACATACCATTCGAATAGGGCATCCCAACAAGAAAGTCGCCAGGATTAATGAGGTATTTCAAGTAAGATTTGAAATTGAAACAGTAATCACATAGAAGGCCACTGAGAATTTCGGCACGTGCGCATTGAACGCGAAATGTCCTTGAAATCACCAAGGTCTTCTGCATAACGTGGCTGAAGCATTGACAAATGGCTCACGTACGGACATATATGATGACGAGAGGAGAAGCAGCCCCCACCCTGAACAAATCCTCCCATAAGTTCATTGAAGGCGGTGGCAGCAGGAAAACGAGCGCTTGTTGACGTGATGGGCGGGCGATGCAAAACGAGCCGCATCGCGTGCCTCACATGCAACGCGTGTGGTTCGCACTCAGCTGATTGCTGTCATGGAGGATGAGACGTGCTCGCTCGTTTATAGACTCGAGCAGAAGTATTTGGACGATGACGATGCGTACATGGATCAAGATCTTGTGCTCACCAATTTTGTAAGTTCTACTGATGCCTTACATATGTGTATCAGTGGACTTGATCACATAAAAACCGCTTTATTCACTTTGAAAATCAAATTTTCAGTTTCTTTTCATGCTCATTCTTTCATGCATCCATTTTTCTTCGGTTTCATGAGGAAAAGACCTCAACTATGCCTTCTAATAAGTTTTTTAATTGCCATCGGCGCTACGCACTACGGCGGCGCACCTATCGTATGCCGTCATCATGCAAGACTTGATTCCTCCTAATTAGATCTTCTAGCTAGCCTAGTGTATTTGATCCATACTCGAGATAAAGCTCAAAGCGTGTTTATCGCCACAATGCCTACTGGTTTCAGCGCCGTCACACCGGCTAGCAGCACTAAGCAAGCATAATGTGAACCAGACACAGAACCAACACACGTGACTGCATGGCGTTCTGATCATTGGCTAGAAAAACATTTTTCAGACTGGAAGTTCACCATGTAAAATGGCCAGTAAACGTGCACTTGAATTGGTTGTATTGAATAATGCTAATATTTCACATTTGGGTGATGTTACACAGGTCACAACACTCATGCAACATGTCGCTGAGGTACGCGACACGTTCCCGTCAAATCTGTTTTCCTTTGACCTACAATCGTATGTGTAGTGCTCTACCTATGATGTATTCTAGGCTGATCTCGCTTGGAATAGTATTCGGTGGGATTGTGTGGTAGCACTACTTCAACACCTGCCACGGCTGCGCACACTAAACCTTAGTTATAACCCGTTGGATGGTGAGGTGAATATGCAAATCATTTTTGGCCCTTTTGGTTTCTCTTCCCTCTCTCTTCATCTCGCTCTCTCTTTTACTCGTAACTAGACGGGTACTATCGGTTTCCGGCCTGATAAAACGTTTTATGGGCCTACATTTAGGCTACATGCGGGTAATGAGGTCTACGATGGTGTAAGGTTCAATACCAAAGAAGTAGCGTAAGTATCGAAAATAATGGTGAAAGAAGTAGCGGGCAATTTCTCTTCACGTAAGAAAAAAGAATCTCGGCTATGTGTGGTATTCGAGTGGTTCACCTTGGTAGGGGTCACGGTCTACAAGGCAGCAGGGTCTTTAGGCGTGAGTAAGGGGGAGAAAAGGCTGGGGATCTTGTCTCTGACACTCTTATTTCTTTTGACCAAGGATTTAAAAAGAAGTCAGTGGAGAGGGAAGGGAAGGACAGTTGGATTACTGCTTCCCGTAACCTCCTCATAGTGCTCATAGTGTTTCATAACAAGTATTATACCCCTCACATGTTAGAAGTGCTGTAAGCAGGGTACAGCCTGTGGGTACCGCTATCTTCTTCTGGGGCTTATCAAGGGGTAGGGGGCCTTTTGACGTCCAAGTGGAGTTTCACGGAAAGGATCCAAAAGTTCCTACGTCAGCTCATGTCGGAGTACTGTGACAATTAGACTCGTTTACGGTTCGTGGAGACTTGGCGCCATGTACCAAATGTTTTCCTCGGTTTCAAATGGCATCATCACGCATTTGGCCTTTTTCGGTCTCTTTTTTGGTGTTGTGGTCGTCCCATGGAGCGGTCGGGGGGAGACAACAGCTCGGCGGCGTAGATTGTGCCCAAGTTCAGTGGTAAGGAGCTCCGGACTGGGTGAAACAATTTTCGAAGGGCATCTTATCGCAATGGAAGTGCTTGATCTACATACTTCGATTGCTCCTCTATCCTACGTCAGTTTTCCCCCTGCTGCATAGCACTTTTTTCATCTTTATCATATTTCCGAGAATCTTGATTTATGTTGTTGATGATTTTTTATGCTTCAGATTGCCGTAGATCTGCCACCTGCTCCACTATTACACACATTGATTTTGAATGGAACAAATCTATCGCTAGATTCACTGTCACTAATTCTAAAAAATACACCTTCATTACAAGAATTACATTTATCGGATAATAGACTAGATCTTTCCTCTGATGACATGTCACCGATGAACGAGACGGTCAAGACTATCCATTTGAACAGGTATGTTTCCACTACACCGGTTTATTACACGTTTCCTTCTCATTTTACGTTTTTGATGTGTTTTTTCACTTTCCAATTTCCCGTTACACTGATCTGAGTGCATCATGCCAGAAGAAATCTCTCATACGATTTTCGGCGGCGCCATATGACTCGTGTCTGCCGGTGCTGTGATTTTTTGCTGTTTTGTTCCAGGTGTCGTATTGATGATTGGGGTGTGATCGTTCGTCTGATGCATCGATTTCCCAGCCGTAAGACGGTGTTTCTTTGTGAAAATCCGATAAAAACAGTCGTACATGAGACGTCTAACGATGAACTGACGACACTCGAATCATTGAATCTGGCCAAGGTAAATACGCAACAGTTCTGTGTTTGCTTGGGAACATCACATATCATGACGGGCGCGAAGGAAAATATTTCCGCTAAGCAAATGACTTAATCCCAATCAATAAATTATTTCAAAAAGGCTTTTAGGCTCGGTAATAGATATGCTCAAATGAATCCTTTTTTTGGCCTTCAATAAAAAAAATCAAACGAGATAGGCCTTGTTGTTGGGGTCCCAGCTGAATTCCTTCAAAACGGTTCCACGGAGATTGGGGCTTATCCTGTCGGTCTATGATCTTTGACATCGATGATAATGCAGAATGTAGAGCGACTTCTTATTTCCAATTTGCTGGGTAGTAAACAGTTAAGGAAGACCTCTTTTAAACTTGACTTGTGAAGCGCATTTTCCCCCCAAGCGACCACGCTGCGATATGGCTTGTCGTCTACGCCGGTGCTATCCAAGACGCAATGTAAATAATCAGAAACAAACAATATGTGCACTCTTTCAGACGGAAATCTCCGATTGGGACAGCATTGATAATTTGGATCGATTGCCATCGTTAACGGATCTACGGGTTCTTGCCATACCGTTGTTGGAATCGTTAACCGAAGAGGAACGTACCCATCTAGTCATTGCACGAGTTCGTAATCTTCGAGTATTAAATGGATCAATTATTACACCCGAACAACGAGAGCAATCTGAACGTTACTTCATTCGTTATTATCAGGTTAGTCTTTTGTTTGCGTTCAGCATCGTCGTCCAGATGGCCCTTGTCGGCATCTTTTGACGCTGGCGGAAAGCCAACCTCGCGTGGTCATTCTACACCCATTACAGGATCGAGACGATAAACCGCACCATTACAAACGTCTTATCGAAAAGCATGGCCATGTGGAACGACTGGCCAAAGTAGACCTTACTCCAAAATGTACTGCTCATGTGCAGGTGCTTTGTGAGGAGACCAACTATCAAGCCAAGCTTCGTATCAATCTTAACAAAAGCGTTGGACAACTGATGAAGTGAGTACTGAGGATTTGACTGAAGTGTTCGTGGAGTGGTCCCATTAGGGGCTGGGATTGGAGGGTGCGCTCAGAGAAATGGAAAAGAGCGATGAGAGATGTAAGGAACGTGTGCATGACATGAATGCATTATGAACACTCGCAAGAGGCCGCTCCAGAAGATTCATCTGACAAGGTGCAAAAAGGGGGAATAATCAGGGGCCACTTAGCCCTGCAGTCTCCCCTACCACTTTCTACCTTGTAGGGTCATTAATGTTACTATTTTATGGCCTTTATTATTACACTATTTAAATTGAGGTGGTCACCATGCACCAGGGACTTACTGACTTATTCATCGTTTGTGTTAGCCATAATGGTGTCTGCTAATGTTTACCTATTGTTCTAAACATTTCATGCCCGACCTCAATTACCCGATACATGGGTGCAGCTACCCAGCAACCGGTTGACCCAGTTTGACCCACAGAGGGGTAGAGAGAGTGCACCTGATCGCTAATTGCCGTGCGTTCAAGCGCGCGCTACTGTCACCGCTGTTCATTTTCTTTCGCTCTGCGGAAGGGGCCTGGAAGAAGGGTATCCATTGGAATATGATTCATTGATTCTGTACGTTGAGTAGGTATCCAGTGGTGGAAATAAGGGGTAAATCGCTAAAGTACACTTCAAGCGTCTAGAGGGGTCCTCACGATCGAGCATGGGTTAAGAAACCCTCGAGGAGGGTCTTTTTTTGGGTTATTTGGTGAGCTGAAAGCAGAACCTTTGGGTTTTCGTTGTTTTCGGGGCAGGTGAGTGGCAGTCCCTAAAATCCTGAAGAAATGTGGTGGAATGGTAATATTCTCTAGTGGCTGATGGTACAAAGTAGAAGAAAATATGATCAGCAATTAACGCCTCCTCTTAGAGGGTCGTATTTCTCAAAAAATCTCACGCAATGTTTGACGCTGGATTGTTTGCATGGATGAGGCGATTTTTGTTAATGATAGCCTTTTGACAATGTTTACTTGTTTATAGATCTTTGGAAAAGCAGTGTGGCATACCGTATCCACGACTTCGGATGTTTCTTGCAACAAAGGATGGTTCGGTTGAAGAATTTCGTTATCCGGGCATGTCATTGCACAGCTATCGTATCGAAGATGATGACGTTCTCATTTTACAGGTGTGTCATTGCGTCCAGTCTTTGTCGCGTGATGGTCCGATTACGCTTTCGAGAGAGCGGAAGGGTCTTTGGGCAAATATTGTTGAGATTGCGTTTATGCATAGACCAATACTAGAGAAACATTGTGAAGCGATACAAGCGCGCAATGCTATTCAAGTGCCATTCACCTCGCACTGCTATTTGAGACTTGTCGCGAGGACGAATCGAACGTTTTTCGTGGGCAAGGGAAGGAGTGGAGGGAGCGCCTCGCTGAGGAATTCCCCCTTCAGCCGCCATCCCTGCGCTTCCTCCATTTGCACCAACCAATTTGTCAGCGACTCTAGCCGTTCAAGTGTATTTTGGCGTACGAATAGATACACTCACACCCACGGGACATGCGTATGTGTATATGCATTGTTGCGTCGGCTTATGGCCATTAACTATGCCATGAACGGGCGTGTATGTCGCATGCGGAAGCCGCGAGCCCAATCCACCTGCCTCTGGCTGCCCTTTTGGAACCGGTTCCGTTTCCCGATATTTCAGGATAGACATCGCCATCCACGTGCTGTCCACTGGCGCGGCGCACTAAGCGTGCCCTCGGCTGTGGCTTTGTGGCTTCCAAAAAACCTGTTGTGGCTCTCGGGCAAATATATTGAGCGCCTCTAGATTTATTGGCTTCGTTTGAGAGTGCCCAGATTGAATAGTAGTTATACCTCTCGAAGGGATCCTTAGACACCGCTCCCCTGATGTGTTGATAATTGCTCTTTCTCCACCGAGTTCAGGCATTTAAACAAAGAAAACGAACCGTTCGACAGTTTCCAGTCACATAAAAATTGGTTTATCTTTTATGTGGTCGCAACCATCCACATACAGATGTGCTAAAAAAAAGTCCGCCAGAGGGATAACTCGGCGCATGAGAGCATAAGGATGTGCGAGGAGGGACTGGCGGGAAGGGGGGGGGGGGGTGAGGTGGGAATAAATTCTGGCGCAGTGAGATAAATGAGCGAATTCAGAACGTCCAGAGTGTAAAGCAAAACCAATGAGCAGTATAGCAAAGCCCACTGCCCGTCATTCGCATTATCATTATTTATGTCAATTTCGTATGCAGCCCAGTATGGACGTACACTAATGTACGAAGAAGAAAAGAACCATTAGTGCAGAAATTTATCGCTCATGGGAGGGTAGTAACGCTACACTTTGGTTTGAAAAGCTATGCATCTCTCACTGGGATCAAGCATTACTTCAGGCCCGACAGGTTCCATGGGAGAGGGGTGTCTTATTTCAGATAAAGTGATGTGGCAGTGTTGCCTACGGTGTTTTATTCAGCAGCTTTATCCTCCTCCTGCTTTATCGGGAGTGGGTTGACATGTACGAAGACCCAAAGTGAGGGTCATGCTGGGGTTGAAGGGTCTTTAAGAAAAGAGGGTATTTCGTTTGAGAAATGGGGTCATACTAGGGCTTAAATGATCCTCGTCAGGCTTCTGGTTCTTTTTAGTGTATTTAATTCTTTTTAGTCTTTTTAGTATTCTTTTATAGTTCTGGTGACAGAGGTCGTCAGCTGGTCTCTAAAGGAAGGTTCTCGATCAATAATCATACTTTGTACTAGGCGGTAATTCGAGCGACGACTTTTTTGGCGGCTACATTTTGTTATGCCAACAACATGTAGTAGCAGTCCTCCGAACATTTGGAGAGGGAAGGGAGGCGGGTAGAATTCTTTTTTTTTCATCCAGGGAGTTAGGGTACCCTCTACTTTGCTTAATTCTACATCCTATGTATTTCTTTCCAAGAGCAGCTGTTGGAGAGCATAGGTTTCTCATACAGGGTCGCTCTATCAATTTTATTGCCATTTTTGATGCGTCCACGTCTCTTCAGAGGCTCTTCGCAATTTTTCGTCTGGTAAATCGTTCCTACAAAAAATCAAAATATGTGCCGAGTCGTTCCGGATAAAAGTCCTGGGCTAATGTTTGTGTGAAAAACTCATTAGGTCTTGTAGATAATGCGACTAATATGATGTTTTATCTCCCAAACCACTGACCACTATTTAGCCATCCTATGCTATCCGACTTGGTTAAAATGTATAATGAGCAGTATCGGTTGATCCTTGAATTAATAGCCAACAGAACCAGGGAAATGAGAAGAGTGGAATTCATATCGTTCCTGAAGTAGGCTCAGCATCTCAGCTCTACAACGGCACAAAACAGACCACACTCCAGGGCGAATAGCTCGAAGCAGCTCTAAACTCTCGTTTGACATCCATAGCCTGCTACACCTCAAAAAAAATCGTTGACGTGGAGTATTCTGACGGAAACGATCATCCTCAAGCAGTCCTATGGCGTAATGCTCTCATTTGTCCGAATATTAATAGTTCCCCACTTTTTACCAATTTCTCGCTAACGTAAATTCTTTTTTTGCACGCGTTGACTGAATGTTCGCTCTGTTGAATGATCTTCAACGTCCTAGGGAAGGGCTTGCAGTCGGAGTCTTCTATCGGTTAAGAGCCTCAGGCAGTCACGTAGGAAATTGGTGAGGGATCTCCCTTGGTGTTATCTACTATCAGTTGCAGTCGGGTAATATTGTCAACGAGCTGAAAAATATCAGAAAGTTCGTAAATCTCATCATCATCGATTTTCTAGGGATCTTTGGTGGTGACGGTGAATTGTTTCAACCTATTCTGCGTAACTATCGATCCTGCTCAAGCCTTACGCCTCCACTTGGTCGAATGAACATAGTTAATCTCTAGTCATAAAGTGCACTTGGTATCAATACAAAGTAGTACAAAACATGGTTATCGATCGATGGTATTTTTGGATATTACAATTTATCAGCACACCAACAGTTTTGCTTATGGGAATGGGTGCATAACAGGAGAACATCCGACATACTGAAACTAATATACCCACACTGAACCCTTGAATCTCGTGACCTGTAGGGACCAGTTGTGATGTTAAAATAGCTGAAGCAGCTTTGAGCGTGGAACCCTGTTTGCTTCATGCATTTGTTTGTGTTCATTGTGCTAATGATTCTACATTGGTATCGATATCGTTGTTTACACATTTATCGATGCCAAATAGTCAAGTGTTGGGTTTCAATGTCAACCAGGTGTCATGTGAACAGCTGAGATGAATCTGGTTCACTTTTAGTCGAAGATCGTCTCGACGCGTCGTCGACCATTACACAAGAGCGGCACGTGAAATATCATTACGAGTGAGAATATATGGAAATGGGAGTGAACTTCACACTCTCCACACTCATCGTAATCATCACTGAGCCATTGGCTTGCCTCAAAACTGTCGCTTTATCAGGGATTTGTACAAAATTGATTATGGAATGTGGCGCAAGAGGGGCTGATGCGACCTCTCCATGAAGAGCGCGGTAACGCGACGCCGCATTGGTTCCTCATGCGCCATGTCCATTTGTTGTGTGTCACATTGTGGTAGTTGAGTTTAGTGTTTCTAGTTCTGTTCATTTATTTCGCCTAGGTCGTCATCAATTAATTGTTAGCCATGAACAGCCTTGTCTATTCTACTTTTTAGTATAGAGAACCAGTCTGTGATGTAATAGTAAGTCTGGTGTCTTCCATTCAAGTCGACGAATGTTTTCTTCTTCTTGTAAGTACTGGTTCTGACGTGAAATTCACGACATATTACTAAGGTCATCCATCCCATGATCATCTGTACAGAAACTTTTGCTAATACTTAGTAACCTGAACTTGTTGTGTAACTTTGTCTTCAATTTGTACATAAGATTATTTTGGAGATACATCTAAAACTTGTTACTCCTCCAGGATTTGATTTGCCCGGTATTGTGTTCATTATGATTTCTTTTATTTTCTTCTCTTTTTCACGTGTATATATGACCAAATTCATAAATGAGAACTTGTCTCGTGAAAATTTGTTGATATACCCGTTTAAACCCCGTCGGGTATATCTTCGTCTTCGCGAGGGAGAAATGAAGTCACCACATTGGTCAACCTTTTCGTTCGGCCTACTAACATCCACGTTCTTTGAAAGGAGGGCGTGTACCCTGTGCCATCACTTAGGAAAGCGTCAGGGGGCGTGCCGCCACCGCCTTTCACTTGGGGGTGTATCAAAAACATCCAGCCACCTTCCACCAATGACGATCGATCCAGTGCCCTGCTTACGCGTAACGCAGGATCCTTCTAGAACATTTTGCTGGGGTTCGTTCAAGGCAGCAACTTATGTTATTGGTTCAACGTTGGCATTTATACCGCTATTAAGACTTGAACAGACCAACCCTTGTCGAAGGAGGCGTTTTGCGTTGGCGAAATCCACGAACTACATAGGTGGTTACAACGGCTATTGCGCCAACGCCATTTTTTCGCTCCTATATCCTTCACCGGCTAGGAAGAGATGAAGTAGATAACGAACGCACGAGCTGGACTAGCCATGATGAGAGCGAAGTAATGAATTAGAATAGAAGCCGATGATTTTGCGCTCGCAGTTGGCACATTGTCGTGTCGAAAGCAAATGGTTGATGCATTTATGCAGCTATAATTATTCACAATGGTGGTCTTGTGGGCAGAATTTGTAGGATTTCCTTAGCTTATATTTTTACGGCCAGGATGCACCCTGACTTTGTAAAGTGCAAGTGGATATTTGAGTGCATCCAGTACCATATAATGAGAACGTTGGACTTGTGATTAGCTCGTAGTCCTTTTCGATGGCAGCGACTCCCATGGTAGCAATGCTCCCAGGGAATAGCCGAATAAAAGTGAGTTGTTCAAAGGAATGCTGCCGGGGGATGAATCGTTCGAAGAAATGCTGCGGAAGGGAAATTCCTACGACAGGGAGGCAGTGTTACAGTACAAAAGAGTAAAAAAGTTTTAGTTGAAGGCATTTGAAGTATATGCTCGAGGAAATTCATTTCTCCATCTTTGATTCCGGGGAAAAGGTCATTTTGAACTTGTTTCTGTCAAACTGCATATGCATTGAGCCTGTTGCCGCTCCAATGGTGTGATCGCGACTTCGCGCCGGTTTGAAGCGCTTTCCACTCCTCTTGTGGAGTGTGGCAACCAGGGTCAAGCCTCCGTCGAGACATCCTCGACAGAGGTGGTCGTACTTGGTCCGCTGGGGGTGGAGGGGGTCGTAATCGTTGAAATAGGCAGTGATCAACGGAATTTTTCAGGTTGAAGTCTTAACAGCAGTATAAATGAGGATCCATAGCGTAAAGGGAAGATGTGATAAAACTGTTTAACTGGATTCGCACCCGAAACTAACTTAACTCAGTCATCATGGAAACCTCATCCATGGCGCGATCCACAAAGAAGCCAGCCAATGCCAATAACCCTTTCGTTGGTACGCTGGCACCGAAACCACGTGCAGAGACACCTTTACAGATGAACCGTAAGTAGCGATATCCATTGACGGGTACCACCGTGAAAGAATACTTCAAAAACTACGGGATGAAAACCAGAAACTAGCTGATATGGACTTTTCTGTATCCTACTTTGATTGCAAGTACTTGATCTGGTGCTAGCGAGTCATGCGGTTTGGAAAAGCATTTGTATTCAGTGAGAATTAGAAGGAAATCCTCATGCATGGCACATCCCGCAACGAGGGCAGCCGAGGCCAATCACCCTCTAGTTGGCCTTTTGAGAGCAGAAGATTCGTACTGGAGACGTAATAGACACAATAAATCCTTTTTTTCAAGATTCGTGGGAAAAATCTTGAAACTTCGACGAAAGAAAATTTTCCTCGACTGGCTTCCCTCAAAATAACTTCTTTCTTTTCGAGGATATTGTATAGTTTGAGCAGTTAGAAAGCGGCAATGTCACATATCCCGCACAAGAAGAGCGCACTCATATGGTTGAGTTTAAAGGAAGTTATGACCAACCATTCCAAGTGATGCTTTGAAATTTTTCAAAATTTTTTCTCGACTGGCATACCTCAAGATAACTTCTTTCATGTTGGAAATATGGTGTTGCTCAGATGGTCATTCGAAAGCGGCAACCTCGCAGACCCCGTACAACAAGACCGCACTCATATGGTTTAGTTTGAAGGAAGTTATGACCATTCTAAGTGTTACACTTCAAAATTTTTAAAAAAATTTTCTCGACTGGATACCCATATAGAGAACTACGCAGCCATCAGAGAAACCAAGTGGCAAATAGATTGGTCTGAGGAAGAGAATGAGAAAACAAATTACATTACTTTGAGAGGTGGAGTGTAAAGCTACAATATTCAAAAAAATGTTCGAATTCGATATGGGTAAGATACCGCGCCCAATCTGATCGTTGCGTCGCCAACGCGACGCGGTTGCGGTAACGATCGGATGAGGCGCAGTGGAGCGCACAACATGGCTCCTGGTTAGTTCCTAACTTTTCTAGTCTTGTTTTTCCATACTTTATCTTTTTCCATAGCTTACATTACTAATAAACCTTCTCCTTTGTCATCAAAGGCCTTACTCTCTTTTGTTTTAGAATATATGTACTGAGTTTTGTCAGGCTTTTATTTTTTTTATTTTGCTAGGAGTTTGATCTGAGTAATTTTTTTGTCATAGGCTCTCAATTTCCCTGATGCATTGGCTCGCTTTGTCTGGGTTTAGACCCCTGATGCGGCGGACTGAAAAAGGAGGTTGTATGGAGACTCCTTTTTTGGGTCATATTTTTGGAAATTTTCCTCGACGCCAGCCACGTTTGATCCTGGTGGAAACCCCGCCTATTTTCATTGAGCAACTTGTGCTCCTCTTTTTTGTTTTTGATGTCTATTGCATCAAACTTCCAAGTATCATCATTAGCAACTAGGCAGTACAGACTCTCTCTCCCCTTTTTACTGAGTGCACAAAAAAAGGGAACGGGTTCATCTGGATACCTGAATGCCTAATCATGCGTTACAGAGCTTTTTCTTTCCGACAGCCTGTTTACCTCCTAAAAAATCAAGAAACGAGTCTTTATGCGCTCCATCCGTGGACGTAATGCTATTTCCTGTCAGACCCATTTTCGGCACATGTACAACCAGGTCTGCTTACTCATAGCAGCTCCTAGAGGCGAGGCTTTAAAAGCCGTCTGCTCACTTTTTCATGCGATTCACGAGTAGGGACTTAGAAGTATTCAAGTACGACCCGAACGACTCCTTATATGAAGAAGAAGAACGGAGATTCAAGTTAGCAGATGCTTTTGCAAAGCAGTTAGGAGACAGGTGCAATCTTGAATCCCATTAGTTGAATAACAATTGGGACCGTTTCGATCACACCACTCGGCCTGCTAAGGGGTGTAGCTTGGACCCCTTTCCCCGACGTTTTTTTGCGCCAATGGCACCAACAGATTCGCTTCTGAAATGCATGGAATGTATCTTTACCTTCGATATTTGTTTCACAAGAATAACTTTTCTGAAACTTTCTGAAGGCTCTCACTTCATGACTATGAGTCTTTTAAGGTTCAGGTAATTTGGCTTCCTCAGTTGAATGAATGTTTATTCCAGATTCGCCGTATCAACGTCCACTTGATAACCCTGAAGTGAGGTACTACGAAGACCGGAGCGTACTTAATGGAAACCTATTACGGGCAATGAAGAAACGCTTTTTATGTCATCGAAACGACGCAGTGCTCGAGGCTGCAAACGAGGGCTATTAAGTGGTCTACTTTGGGAAGTGGCTTCGTTCAACAAAGACAGGAAAAATCGAGGATGGAGGGAAAGTTTCTGCAGTTTTCACATTGTGTCGACATGTACACCTTCCTCAAATGACGCGCGCTTTGGTTGTAATGTAAGTACGCAGGGCTCATCTTGTGGGACATAGTTCACCATGGCAAACCTCCTGCTTCGGTAAGTTGATCATTGTCAATTTTACGGTCCTGGAATGCCCAAGGTGTAAGCGACAATGATAGAAGTGGTAGCACAGTGCTTTCGAGCGGTCTCCACCAGGGTCCACCCGAACCGAGGATTCCTCGACAGGGGGCCATATGTATTTGACAGGGGTCTAGGAGGAGGGTTATAATTGCAAGGTCAGCAATAGTCTTAGGCTAGATGATAGCGGAACGTGTCGTCAGCTGACCTGGTTATGCAAGAAAATATGACTGAATTTGACTGATCAACACAAAAAGTACAGTAATAGATTGCTTAGTAATACTATGCAAACAGCAATAGTTACTGTTTCTCCATAGCTTATGTATTATAGATGTCGAGAAAACAGGGGGAAGGGGTCGTTTCGAGTACCCGTTGAGGGGGGGGAGAGGTTGAGCTGAGCTGGCCATTTTCCTCGACACCTTGGTGTGCGCTGATCTCCACATGCTTCTGTGGCTGTTGGTTAGGCTGTTCTGAAGCCGTTTAGTGGAAAGCCTCGACCGTAAGGCTTCAAAAGTTTCTAGAAAGAAGCATACACATGCTATCTCCTTACATATATCTCCTCCTATCTCCTGCTCAGAGGAAATTGCAAAAAAATTGAACCAAATCTAATTGGTGCACATTTGGGATTTTTCTCTACAACTTAATAATTAGGGGTTAATTCATGATTATAGCAAGCTTCTCACCATGGCTTGTGAGCCTGCTCAATCAAAGAGTAGCCATGACGTCACCTCTACTCTACGAAGGGTAACGGTCAAAGTGCAACGCCTGGAATGGGGGGTGTGCGACAGGACACTCGAATTGGAACGGTCACGCAAAGAAGCCGCGGCCGCAACCCTTAGCACTCTACCAACTCTCAAGGTAAGGCCCATGATGAGTGCGGTGGCGTGATTCGCTGGAGGCGATAACCTATATCGTGTTACTTGTCCCATACGCTCGAATGGAATCTTGCCAAGTTGTTGTGTTATGCTGGGAGAAGCTGTCGTGAGTTCGGTATCAATGTCTCATTTTCATAGTGAAGTTCTGTGCGGCAAACAAGTTATATACTGAAGTAACGAATTTGGTAATTAAATTCATTGAATTTATTCATGTCTACGTCGAGTGCAGATGGCTCGCTTTCATGTCGCAGAATAAGTTTTTGCAAACGAATACCGAAATTCAAAAAAAGAGCAACGATGAGAATCAAATTCAATTCAAAGTTATTCAATATTCGATAAAGAGTTGGGATGGTTCAATTCCATTTTTTGCAGGTTACGGAAGTTAACAACGATCAGTGAAACAATGGCCATAACTGTTCAAAAGGACTGTCAATGCATAGAGAGCTTATAGATACAATCTGATGGGCAGATAACAGGTGTCACATCACAGAGAGCCCTTCTCCTTCTTCCATGATTTCTCCGCCAAGGTGCTGGCTTTGAGCCTGGAATGAAATGTTTCAAAAGAGCTGTGACGGGCAGCACTGCGGTCGGGGAGCCTAAGTTTAGCCAGCTTCGACTTAGACACTTTGTTAATGTGAATTCTATCGTCCATATGTACAAGTGAATTCCGCTGTATTCATGACTGGGTAATGCTACCGTGACGTAATACAAAAAGGTAGATTTTTCCATTGAAAGAAATGCCTTTTATGCCTCAGGGAAGATCTAATTTGTTTGAGTGAAATGTCACACCCACTGGTCATTTCAGTATTCGTGCAATGCCACTCATTTTCAGAATATCTGAAGAAAGCTGTTGTAGAATACTTCGAAGGAAGAGTATGGTCACCGCGTGACCTGGCGGCCCCACTGACAGTGTGCCCTAACCGCGATCCCTATCTCGGTTCCTTATACAAGGGATGCCAAAAAAGATATTTTTCTCCTTCAAATCCATTATTGTATTAGTCAAACTTCAGCAGATTATGACGAGGTATTTCTATCCTTGAATTTAGGAACAGATCTCATTCTATTACTGAATTCCGTAACGGGTTTTGCACGAGCATGTGTCTCCACAACTCGGCAAAATCCGAGATTTCGCCACCCTCGTTGACAACCTTGCTGGGGGCTGTTCACCGTGGGTACCTGAGGGAATTCACATTGGGTAGTGCCCTTGAGTATTCCTTTTTTCCAGGCTCCCAACAACCTTCGTTTCCAAGAAACAAAACGTGCCGTTACCGCTGTAAACCCTCCCAAGGGGGTTTGAGGTATGAAAAATGACACTTCGGATCATAGCAGCGTTGTCCGAATAGCAAGGGCTCTGTGACTTCCATGGACAGAAGGGGAAAAGCCGTAGGAAGCTTCCCACAAAAGATCTGCATACACGGATCTAGCTCTGCTTTTTTAGGCGCACCTTAATAGGTGCTCTAAAGCCCGATCGTGTTTTAAAGCGGATAGAAATGGCCAAAGACGCGAGAAAAAGGATTCCTCCGTACCGTTGATTCTCGACGTGGACGGCCTTTCCGTAAAAAGGCGTTTGGTTCGGACGAGACTTTCATAGGCGTGTTGCCAAGCCGTAAACACAAAAGGATGTTCGGAAATGAGCACATCTCCTTTCCAGAGTAAGCTTCAAGCCTGCGATACCCTCCATTTTCACCCCAGCCAAACAGGGATGCTTGCCGCTAGGAGGTGGACCGAGCCAACAAAGGCGGCTCAAAGACACCAGAAGGAGGTAATTTTGGCCTACGGTAGAACAGACGTAGTGTGGACGAGTTCAAGTGGCCGCCACTGCACAAACTCCCCAATTTGACGCCGTGGTATGGTGCCAAGAGAAGATGTTTCTTTTATAAATTTGCTTTTTCCTTTTACTTTTTCCTTTATTCTTCCTTACTCTGTTTCTAGATGTACTTACATGAATGCTAATGTAGTTGGGAATGGCCACTTCACTGCGCTGGGAGTCAGGTGCTACCACTAATGTTGGACCACGGCCCGTCTCCTACAGCGGGCAACTCGGAAAGTCAGTGCGATGGTGCGAATGAAGCGCGAATACACACCGCGGCGATGCACTTTCGAATTCGGGTTTTTTCACCGATTATCGCTTCTAACCTTCTGCGTTCGTTACAAAATGCCCATTTCTTTGTATTTTTTTCTTGTTTCGGACCCCTTTCGGTTCCTTTAAGCTTAAAAGGCCGCCTCTGCCACAGCTCAGAGGCGCGCCTTTCACGGGGAATTTCGCAGATTGGCATTCTAGAGCCCTACTTATCAAGTGAATGACATCTTTTAGGGATTCGCTATCACGCACACTACCCGTATCACTGTCTTTATACATTCTCTGATCGCAGTTAATCGCTCAGCCAGCTGCACGTTTGCTCCGATCTAATAGGTTGTATTGTAGGGGAAGCAGGGCACACGCAGGTATCGAGAAAAATGGCTGTTTTACATGATCCCCTCCCTCCAATGAGGACCCAGATACGTAGCTTTTTTCGACATCTACAGCATCGCTAAGTATTGATGATTGCATAGAATTTCTAAATATTTATTACTGTAATTTCGTGTTGATCATTCGAAATCAATCATGTTCTCTCACATAACCGCGTAGGCTGACGGCACCTTCCGCTTATCATCTAATCTGGGGCCATTACCGACCTCTGCAGTTACGACCCCCATCCCGCCCGTCATAAACGACTCCGCCGCCAGAGAACTCTCGACTCCCCGTACCATGAGGTGAAGTCGGTGCTGATTCGCGCCAACGCAATCCTCGCATTCGAGTGGTAACGACGTCTGTGATAAAGCTACTGTGCTTTCGCGACGCCGCTTCGGTTCCTCTTACTGTCCACCCCACGTTTCATTGTTTTTTTTAGTTGTTGCATTCATTGGATCTCAGAGCTTCAGCACTCTGACCGTGATCTTATTACATTGATTTCAAGTTTATGCCTAATAAATAAACAAATAAATAACGACTATGCATTAAACACTGCGGTGCTGCAGTTCTCAGTTATGAGTGAACTGCAATCGATTCTAATAAATATTCTAACAATGATGGCAACTTTTCTGACACTTTGACTTCATATATTCTTTAAATATTTGCTGTGTACACATTCCATTGCTTGCCCATCGTTCACACCATGATCTAAATCAAGTTTTCGAAGAAGGTGATTGAAACTTGGAAAAAGTAAGACGTTTTAGCATACCGGGAGTCTTCACAGTGGTTAGATGGAGCAGCCGTGGTTGACACGGTATTCTCGCAAGTGTCACAGCTTTTCGGACAATACTTGCGCATGAAGTGTTCACTGAATTTGGATTGGCAGTGACCGGCACGTGAAAGGAATTCGCAGTCGGTGCGTCTGTAATGTGTGGATAGACACTAGTATAAATATACAGTAGCGGTTAAAAATATATGCGGTTTTGGATTCTAACCATAACTTTGGTCGAAGTTTACATTTCTTATTCAATTTTTTTTGTTTTTTGAAGGCAACTGGTACTCATGAAGCAAAGTAGGGTGTAGTGTTGAGATTGGAAAATTTATTCAACTAAAAACTTCAAAAATAGCTAAATTCTCCAAAAATTCAGTTGGCCATAAAAAGCTTATAACTCATCGAAACGGGCAGGTGGGCAGAAAATAATACGGAATGAGGCTGGGACTTTGTTGCACGCTATTTCAAATCTTAACAGCACTGAGGCACGGAGTTGACCATTTTCAGTGATTTCAGTTAAATAATTTTTTCAACCTTTACACTGCATCCTACTCGGCTGAGATACTTTATTTCATTGAGTAACAGTTGCCTTCAAAACACAAAAAAAATTGAGTGAGATATGCAAACACCGAACAAAGTTATGGTCAAAATTCCAAACCGCATATATTTTTGACCGCTACTGTAGGCAGCGGGAGCACTTCTTTGGGAGCGCTTTGTCAATGAAAGTAAAGATGCTAAATAATGCGACAGAAAAGAAAAAGGAATCGAAATAGCATAAATTTAGGAAGAGATCCTTTCCATTCCCCGTCATTTTGGCATGGACATGTTTTGCAGGCAGCGTGAAGCACCACTGCGCATCGATTGGAGCCATGTGCACCTGTGATGTGTCTTAATGGTTCGCAGTCGAATTGACGCTATGAGAAGATATCGTCCAGGGAAATTCGTCGGTGAGTAGGCAGTTATATAGAGGTTGATAGCACGGTTTTTACTTCTAGGTGAAGAAAAAGCGGACGCGTCGCACGGCCCCTTGCACGGCAAGGGGTGTGGCAAAAACATCTCCTAACGCACAGGTATTAGGTTGATTCATAATAAATCGGACAAATTGACCAATTTTAATCATTGTCGTACAACTTTTTTACGACAACAGGGATTCACTTGAAATATACTCCATCTTTATCGATGACCTTCTGCCACGGTATAGGCAGATCATGGATGCCCTTGCTCCAGAAGGCCGGAAGCTGGAGCTCGAAGAAGTTGCCGAGTGCCGCCTTGACCTCGTCGCGAGTTTTGAAGTCTTGGCCGTCCAGGTGGCGTTGGCTGTGGGAGAAAAGGTGGAAATCTGAAGGGGCCAGCTCTGGGGAGTACGGTGGGTATAGAAGTACGGTCCAACTGTACGACAGCAGCTCGGCCTCGGTCGATCTTGCGAAGTGCGGTCTGTGGAAGTAGACACGTTGTCGTGCTGGAAGTAGACATGTGACCGCCGCCGTAGCGAACTTTGGACATTGGCCTTCAATTCTCGTAATTGACGAACGTAGACGTCGGCGGATACTGTGGTACCTTCATCGAGCAGCTCCCAGTACTCTACGCCGTGTACGCTCCACCAACCGCGGATTTCGTCTTCGATGGAATAGTCGCCTGACGCAAACTTCGAATGCTACAACTACAGTGTACTTCTGCCGGGGGCATGCTCCTTGTGAACTTATATCAGACGTCTGCCGATATCCGCCGGTTCCTGGCCAGATAGCGATATAAATAGTATGACGTTGCGGATGTGGTCTCTGGACCGCTTGAAATCGTGCGGCATTGTGGCGGAATGAATCTACTTTGGAGTGATTATTTTGCGGTACTTTGAAGAGCTTTTCATACTCATTCCAACGGTACCTCGCGCGTCCATTTTCGTTAATTCGTTACTGAGTTACGATCTCTAGAAATCATCACTAGCATTTGTCCGATTTATTATGAATCAACCTAATATGTAGTAGTACCTCACGAAAGAAAGGTCTCGACACACATCACTGTAGCTCAACTGCAGCGAAAGCACCTCTGACACTTTTTCGTCCTCTGCACTGCTCATATTGCCCTGATGGCATAAATGAACTATGCGATCAATACCCCTGGTCAAGCACATGTAAAAAATAAACAGAGTAGCTCGACTGCTATCATACCTGTCAGAGCAGGTTTTCGTGAGAATTTGAAGCAAATCGCTTTCGGAAGATACTGCAGGACTGTTAGTTACGAAACCAGTTTCAATACTGCTTGGTTCCGTTGTAGACGTTGAACTCGGAGAGTCTACTCTTGACTTAGTGCCCACCATAGCCTTTTGCAAAGGTGATGATGTCGTCTCTGATATTATACGAGTTTATTGGAGTTTCAAAAGTCCATATTCAAAAATTATAATTGAACAGTTGAAATAAATAAATAATGATCACAAGTACTAGTAATTAACTACCTACCAGACTGCGGGCAATTATATAACTTATTAATTTTGTACAAATCGAGGTCACTAAAACCAAGGCGTTGACCAATCGTGATTCCCTTCTTTCGTGGTTCTATCGTTGGTTTACCATTCTGGAAATATACTGACTGATTTGTTTTCCTCTTTCGAAACTTCCGATAAGTGTTTGAAGAGCTTAATCACTCTAATTCTGCTCACCTTACTAAATGCAGTAGGCGCATAGTGCATTACAGATCCGTAGTCATATTTGGTATCAAGGTGATTCACCATATTTAAAGAATACTTATCAAATTGGTCTGTAAAATGTTGCATTACACTATATTACATTTGGAGGCACTCTCTTCAGAAGGAGAGGTGTAGGTGGTTGGGTACGGGCCGTTTTCGCCAAGTCTGAGGTGTGCAAGGGGGCGTGCTCAAACACATTTCCCAAGCTGACGCGCAGAGGGAGTTGTCGACACGATTTTCGACACACCAATAGCATTAACTATCCAGCCGAGCCCATGCTTTTGGCGAACGTGAAATGTGCCATTGAATGAGATTTTTCAAACCTTGGAGTCCAGATTCCACATTGTTCCAGTTGATAATCACGTAATCATCACGATCTGCACGACCTAAGAATTATATGAATTTTGGATGAAACCGTATACACAGTTTAGTGCACACTTAACGAAGAGCAGCGAATCTTTCAGACTGATTCATATTGTTCTATCAAATAACAGATTTCACATCTAATTATAATTAAGTATGAATCAACGGTGACTCGATCGTCTTCGTTGAAAACACTAACTTTGTTCATGAAAGAATCCAACAGCATGCATAAGTTCATGGATGATGATTCCTTTTTGTATGCATCCATCTCCGAGGCTAACTGGTTGCTTTCCTCCTGAACTTTCATCGTTTCATTTAGCTATGAATGTATCGCACATAACGTTGACACATTCGGGTTTCAGAGGACATTTTGCGGGTGGGGAAACAAGGCACAATCTGGTTTTTGTGTGGCTTCGAATTCATAACATCTCAATGGAATAATTGCTTTCGAAAATGATCAAATAACAAAAATCAATGTTCCATAATGAAGGGATATGATGAATTAGCCTGAACAAAATCTGCAAATCCCCGTTTTTAAATTAAAACCAGAGCAAAACCCACCTATTCGACCTACTAGAGAATAACATCCATCATCTGGTACAATATGTATATAGTCCTGATCAGCAGCACTTTTTGGTGAAAAATCGATACAGGTCTTTTTTCGATATTCCTCAATAGCTTCTGCTATCTTTGATCGGCTGAAATGATTCAAGTATTCAATGCACTAATAAGTTGGAGACTTACCCATTTTACCTATTGAGTATGGGTCGTGGGAGAAGCTACTAATTAGTTTTTACACCACTCGTTTACTCTTACTTTACTTATACTTTAGAGGGAGTCACCGTAGCAAGAGTCTAGTGCCTGCTTCCCCAATATCATGTTCACTTGTTCAGTACAAACCTATAAGGAGCTAATTCACAACAGAACAGCAAGGAACTCTTCGCGCGCGGTGGCACAGTTCGCATAGCGCGGTGACCTAGTTCGACAGTCTTGGCGCCCACGCGCGCGCAAGTCCATTAAGTGAACAGGTGGTGCCTCAACAAACTAGTGGTCCCATCAAAGGTAAAAGCGCAGTCAGATATTGGTGTACTTACTTTAAGCAGAAGAAAGCTCCCAGAAACCTTTAAAATTTCGATGGTTTTTCCAATATTTTCACAAAATCGACTGTTTCAGTGACTTAGTGGACGAAAGAAAGGGGAGCAATTCAACAACAGATGCTAGGTCTCCAAATGCTCGAGCCTACCATCTCAGCATATGCAATCGCGAAGGTATCCAGACCATTCGTAGGAAGCTTCTCTCTGGATTCTCTCCGCATATTCTTCTTCTCCTCACAATGTCCGCGGGTTTTGGACGGAATTCAGCACGTACAGTGAATGCGTGGACAATTGAATGTTTATGTTAGTGTATCGTACCGTTCTGTCGTGCTCGAAATGGAGGAAGTAGTTAGCTCAGGCAGACTGATCGGTTAATCTCGAAGTTCATCCTCAAACCATGCTAATAAAAGCGGGGTTACTTTTCACCACGTTATCCCTGCTTTTTTTCGGTGAAATCTTCCATACCTAGTGAAATGTCCCTTCTGAGGGTACCAGAAAAAGAGCAGGCTGACACAGACTTTGTGTGAAGCTCGACTAGTATGCCTTTGTAAAAATATGTGCCTAGAGATGTGAGAAGAATAAAGGAGTGAGAAGAGTAAGAAATGTAATATCAGTTGCATGTTTCAGATTAGAATTTGAAGGGGGCTTCCTCATTGGTGCAGTGGTGTTCCTCATGATACCGATCTTTGTCGGAAGCACTTTTTCGGAATAGCTTCTACTTGTTTACGAGGTCTGTAGGGTGTGCATCATGACACAAATTTCGGTAAGGACAGGCGAGGATCACAGCATGACCCAGTTCGAGTGTCATGGCGCACCCACCCACCAAAGCCATGTCGCCATTATGCACAGTAAGGTGGGATTGCAAGGGGTCAAATAGAATGTGATCACCATAACACGTCCAAGTTTCCCAGAGTCACCTTTCGCTCACTCAAACGACGTTTATGTTTTATTATTATTATTGTAAACAAATTTCAATTTGAGCATCTGAATGCACAACATACCTGTATGATGAGTACTGAGAACTGATCGTGTAAGGGATGCGCCCGTCAGCCCACTTCAAATACGTCTGTCGCACGGCATTCCTCTGGACTCCAAGCATAGTAATCAAAAAATTCTCCTTATACGAACTCCCCTTCCGAGAGCTGGGATGTGCATTCACTTAAATAAAGTTTACCTTCGCTGAAAAATGAAGTTCCATGAAAAGTAAACAAACTGATATCCCCTTCGAATCGTTTCGCATTGTACATAGCTGAGTCGTCAATATGCCGCTCATCAGGACCATTAAATAATCGAGCTCTATACAGATCACTGGGGGTCAACCACGTTTCTTCATCTGGCAGGTTTTTGTCAAAATACTGTAAAAAGTAAGCATCACTATAGCCTACTAGAAATATGCATTTATAGAAGACATTCGAAGAACATCGGTTTCAAGGGGGTGGGAGGGGTGCGGAGGGGAGGTGGAGGGGTACCTTAGAACCATCTCAGCTCTGTAAACACAGGTTAGTCTAATGTGAGAAGAACAAATCTAAGAATTTGCCAGGTTGTCATGTCAGGCAAAGTCGGGTCTTAGTGATCGGAACCACAAAGATCTACTTCTCTGGCTTCCCCTTAGTCGCAATGGTCCTACTTTTCCCAATTCTTTGGTCCGCTTGGTCGAGTTGCACCTCTACAATATCTTCACTTCATAATTGTCACAAAGGACAGCGTCGGGGACTGCTCATTGAATGTTAAACATTAACATGCCTCCACATGACTGCCCTAAAAATCATTCGATTCATACAGACGATTTTGCAAAGTAAATGTTACTGTCCCATGTTCATGTAAGGGTATGTTGCTATTCATTACTCAACAACTTGCGCCACTTATATGTAATTAATTTCACTGAATTAGGTAACAAAATCATAATTCACTCTTCAAAGTGATTACCTATTGCGGGACTTCAGAGCAGCTGAAATGAAGTCTTGGAATTTACGAATGGATTTTTGAACAATGCACAACCGACTTTGAAATCCTTGAATTTCCAGTAGTGAAATATTAATTACAAAATATATTAAAGAACGAACCAAATTATGTGCTCTCACGATTGTGATCAGACAATGCAAGACGAAAAGCATAGAGTGAAAGTGATTGGCCAGGGTGGGCGGGATGAAACTCACACCATGCGGATTCGAACGAGTCGCAAACAAGAATAATAGCTGAAGAAAGAATAGCTAGCGAAAGGAGAATAGGAAAATTTTCTAATTGTATTAACAAATGCCTGTAATACAATATATTACATAACGCAGTGGGTAGTGAACTGGGGTAGGACCTCTCACTATTAACTATCCTGTTTATCCAAAACCAGTTGACGAGAGAACTTTACTGGAATCGCTCACCTCCGATATGCAACATTTTAGCCATGTAACAGCGATGTTTCACAATAGGAAATTATTACATGGTGATCACGATACCAGTGCATACATAGTGATATTTGGTGATACGTTCAAGTACAAGAGAGCAGCTGCTCAAGTTTTCTCTTGACGGAAAAATGATGGTCAAAGATATCTTTGTGTAAGCCCATAGACCCTACTGGCTTTTCTGTGCACTTCCTTTCTGTATGCTAGCATTTTACTCTTCCGATTCTTCTAATTCTTTGGATTTCAATTATTTTGAAATTTGCAGCAATTGGTGCGCTCTATCATACGACAACTGTAGACACTCCTTACACCTGATCGGAATCAAATACGCTCTGTGTAGCTTATTCCTCCCACATAAGAATATGCTTGCCCAATTTCCACTTATGCCCTCAAATGGCAGTTTTGAATTCGTGCGTTACCGTATTTCATTCCATATCACAATCAGGAACTCATAAAATCGATATCTTCGACAGAAAGGGGCTAGGAACTCTACAAGTTCTAAGAGGTCTACCCTGATTGATACTTTGTATTTCGTAGGTGATCAGACATGGAGGGAGCGGAAAATGAACAATTTCTCAGTGCGCCGCAGTGACATGCTATAGCCTTTTTTCGGGGATTTGAATGGCCATTAGTGGCACACGTGCAATGATCACTGTTGGCGTATATGCTACAGTTCCTTATATCAGGGTTATCAGTAACTAGACGTAGCATGAAGTACGGTATGACCACTACGATAGCTCTGGTAGCTGTAAATGCAAATGGAACCATGTAATCCGCCTAAACTGGGAAAAAGTCAGGTTGCTTGGGATATCTTCATTTCCATGCGGAAGTGATAGAAACACCACTTTACGGTTGTCGTTTCTACTAACTATTCTGCAAGTCAAGAGGTCTTCCTGGCTCACGAACAAGTATTAAATAGCACCTCTTGGAAATAGGTATTTACATGAATGATTGGCGGACCGGTTCCGATGCAATTGACCATCAGCCGATTGACCATCAAATAGGTGACACTCAAGCGTCCCGGCCATTGTTCTTGTATTTGCTCGACTCGATTGCCGGTGGGATAAAAACGTGGACGAATCAGGATCAATGCTTTTCCGGTCTAATGTAGAATTCACAATAAAGTTCGACGTTCCTGGTTTCCGCAAACTATTTTTAAACACTTCATTCCTACGACATTACGCAAGAAGTTAAAGCAAACTCCTAGCATGGCAAGTGCTCAAATATACTCAGGGTATACTTCGGCATCAAGGAATCCTCGACAGGGGAGCTCGTATTTGACCGGAATGGAGGGAAGGGATGGCACCTGCACAGGTCAGCACTTTAAAGCAAAACTTCCGGTAAGCAGATGAAAAACGAAGGGTGTTTCACAGCAACTTGCTTGAAGACACCGGAAGAGGGTAACTTTTGGCATACGGTAGAGCAGTCGTAATTCGGACAAGTTCAAGGGACCGCACTGCACAAACTCGCCAATTTGACGCGTTGGCATGGTGCCAAGAGGAGATGTTTTTATTATAAAGTTGTTCTTTCCTCTGACTTTTTCCTTTGTTCTTTCTTATATTGTTCTAGATGTACTTACATGAATGCTAATGTAGGTGGAAATTGCCACTCCACTGCGCTGGGAGTCAGGTGCTACAACTAGCGTTGGCCCGCGGCTCGTCTCCTACAGCGGACAACTCGGAAAGTCGATGCGAATGTAATTCGAATACACACGGCAGAGTCGCCCTTTTGAATTCGGGTTTTTTCGCCGATTATCGCTTCTAACCTTGAGTGTTCGTTACAAAAAGCTCATTTCTTTGCACCCTCCTCCTGTTTCGGACCCCTTCCGGTTCCTTTAAGAAAATGTGACGCAAATATCCTTTCGCTTCAGGTAAGGATACTTCGCTCGACACCGATTAGTGGAGATGCATTCTAAGTGTACAAGGATGCTGCATCACGGGAAAAACTTCTAGCCTCGGACAGGGTCAAGCGTGGAGTCGACGAACATTTACAAAAAATTCAACCCCCCCCCCCTCCCAAAAGGGGAGCTCCATACGACCCCCCCCCCCCCTCCCTTTTTCCACTTTCCGCTACTTCTGTGGTTTCTACCTAGCCAGTTCGATTCACCAGGGGAGTTAAGAGCCTCTGGTAAAAAAAATAGTGAGGCCAAACCAAACTTGACAACCTGACAAAATGAGAGAAATAAGAACCCAACAAAACTCAGTACTCATATTTCAAAACAAAAGCGTCTGAGATAAGAACCTAACAAATCCAATACTTATATTTCGAAACGGAAGCTTCGTCGACCATTGGTAATGTGCTCGTCCTCTGATGATAAAGGAGAAGGCTCAAAAGACATGCAAGTTCATGCGGCGAGGCGAAAAACATGGGATGAAAAGCAGGAATAGAAAAGTTGAAAGTTAAAATTCAAAAGAAAAGCTGAATAGGAGTCTCGTAATACGCTGCACTGCCCTTCATCGATCAGATAGAGCGCGGTATTTCCTCCATACTAAATTTGGACATTTTGAATAGATGAAGCTTTACTTAGGCTCCGCCTTCAAAAGTACTATAAACTGTTCCTTCGATAACTTTCTGAAACAAACCTATTTGTTTCTTGGTTTCCTTAATGATGCGTAGTTCTTGATATCGGTAACCAGTATAGGAAAATTTTAGAAAATTCCGAAGTGCTTCACTTCAAATGGTCATAGCTTCCTTTAAATTCAACGATGTGAGTACGGTCATCTTTTGCGGGGTCTGCGAAGTTGCCGCTTTCGAAAGATCCCCTGAGCTAGGTCACATCTCCAAAATGAGAGAAGGTATTTTGAGAAAAGCCAGTCGGGAAAATTTTTCCGCAGAGATCTTTGCGAGATCTTTCGATGATCTTGCGAGATCTTTCGACGAATCGTTGGAAAAGGGTGGGAGTCGATAGATCGAATTTCCGCGCGACCGCTCGCGGCGAGCAGCGCGGCAAGTATGAGTCGTTTGGAATTTCGCTCAAGACGCAATGAGTTGGTACCGTGAGGGACCTTTGAAGGTAGGCGAACTCTCAAAGCTTTCATCTTTAAGGTCCCTTACAGTACCAGCCCATTGCGTTTTGAGCGGAATTCCCAACGGCTCGCACTGATGGAGCCGCGAGTGCGACGCCGCAAGTGGAAATTCGACCTATCGACCCCCACCCATTGGAAAAAATGATCCATAATGTCTGTTACGCCTCCAGTACGCATCTTCTGCTCTCAGAGACCAACGAGAGGGTGGTTGGCCTCGTTGAGGGATGCGTTATGCATGAGGATTTCCTTCCCATTCACAGTGAACACGAACGCTTTTCCGGTCCGCGTAAAGGGGTGAACTTCGACGGTGCTCTGTACCTGCTTTCGGTGCCAGCGGACCAACGAAAGGGTCATCGACATCGGCGGCTTCGTTGTGGATCGCGCCATGCATGAGGTTACTATGACGATCCTTTTTGGAGCAGTATATCCTTGGGTAACTAGTTAGTTAGTCAGGATGCACCTTTTTCGCGCCGCCCCTGTGCGCTATCACGGCACTACATCTGCTCGAACCCACTGCGACGCCGCCCATTTTGCTCAATTGATCAATGAAAGAGCTCGCGTGGTTGTAGAGGGACGGTCAATTTCTTCGACACCTGGAGGTGCCTTAATTATACCCCACGGAGTCGCAAGTCGGCCAAATAAATGCAAATGAATGGCTTAAAATTAAATTTCTGTCAATGTAAGCCATTATCTCCTGCGCGAAAAAAACAATGATCTGTCTGGAAATGTGACAAGAAAAACCGTTGGAACTCCAGCCGCTCCTGCATCGAATTCCTTTTTCAGTATGGTTCAGTGAGCGCAAGTGATGCCAATTTCTCCTAGTACCTCACCGATTATATACACTGCAATGATTAGATGTATCGTGATTTGCTAACGTATGTTCGCAAATACAGTATTCCATTGATATGTTTGCGTCTTGACTCATTGTCGGATCTCCCAGGTAATGTTAGGCCCCGTTCATACTTTGTGGTGCCGACGGTAAGGCGTATCTGCGTTGTTTCTGCGTCTCCGCCTCTGCCACTCTGCCTCGTTGCCTGTGTCGTCTCTGCATCTGCCCGTGCCACCCTTTCGCTGACTGTGAACCCAGCCACGTCCTGCTACACAGCATGAAGGTGCCCCACAAATCAGTTACTCATTTATTCCTGAATAAAGCCCGTTAACGTCTGGGACACATGAATAAATGGAATTAACAATCATAGGCAATCCTCCATTCAAATCTTTTTACTTCATGAAATACTTTGCAATATCATTATCAAAACAATAGTAACATTATTTAAAAAAACTAAAAAAGTACAGCAATCTTTTATGCAACGTAATGATGAATAATGCAGCAAGATGGGTTTTTCCTACAATAAGCTACACAACAACTATTTAAGCGATTGATGTATAGGAGGAAGCTGAACAGGCAACGAATCAGCGTCGAAGTAAGCCGAAGGTACTGTGCATCGCATCGCATTCAAAACACAGAAGTTCTTCTAGAAATTGTCAAATCATTGTGTCAGGCAAATGCTCACTAACTACATCTCCGAAAATGACGCTGCCTTCATTTGTGGTTTGAACAGACCACCGAGTTGTTGCATGTCTTTGTTTGCTTCTGCATCACTAATTGTATGGCACCCGGAAACAAGAATATACTGTCGAAGAGAGAGACAATGCCCTCAACTTCACTCTTTCTGAGGGCTCATTCCATGAAGATTGAGTTGACTATTCCCTTCCATGAGGTTCATCAGCCGTTCGCATCAGCTACGACTGCCGTTTAGTCATGTGACAAAGCATCTCAGGTGGAAGTACCCATCGGATAGCTTTCATGGTTTTCTAGTACTGGTGCGACCATAGGTGTGTTCCACAGGACGAAAAACAGCGTGGTCACGTGTGGGATGAGTACAAAATAGAGGAGTCGCATCAGTTTGGTCTTAAAGCGATTACTCCCAAGGTGAGGCGGAGGTCACCGTCGCCGCTTAAGGACCAAGTATGGCGACCCCCCCTCCCCCCTAGGTCGCGTCTATCTTGACACACGGCGGTCGCCGCAACGTGAACTTTCTTTAATAAATGTAGCGCCGACGATCTCAGTTATGACACAACAGCCTTCGCTCAGGTTATCTAGGAGTTTGCCTTCAGGCCACATATTTCACAACTCCCTGGGTTTTGGTGGAGATGCTTAAAGTTTATAAAACTCGTGAAAAATTTCTTACTTGTTCTGTTGTCGATTGGATGGTCCTTTTGTAGGAGATGTTGTACCGGTAGAATTTTTGCCAGTAGGTTTATCCTTCTTGTCATGCATTTTTCCTGCTTTGCCATCCTTCATTATAACGTCCTAGATGTTGCACTGATGAACATGGTACCGATAAGAAAGTCTTCAGATTTCGAACCTTTGAATTTGTCCTCTCTCGGTCCCAAAACTGTCTCAATTGCCTGCGAATCACCTTACCGCACAAGCTTCGCGGAATCTCTGGTATAAAAAATACTCCACCTCGCAGCTCTTTGAATGACGGAATTTTTCCTGAAGTGATTATCATATCATGTCATCCTGATTTCGGCTTTTAAAGAAGGTTTTTAGAAAAACCTAATAATCCAACCTGAAACATACTGTCGAACCTCTGCTGACGATAGGAGTGGGTATGCGGCATTTTTTACAACAAAAGCGGCCGGCACCTGCTGGTGAAATAATAAAACACCTACTGAGAAACAATAAGAGCGATTTCAGATCTCAATTCGGAAATTGGCATTCACTTCACATACCTCACCGGATACATGGTCCTGCCTCCCGACAACAGCACAGTCATCAACCCCCGGATGGACTCTTAGCGTCAACTCCACCTCTGATGGACAGACCTGAAATCGAAAAGTTATTTAAAGGCAGCATTAGGGGAAGGTCGGACATAAAGTAACAGAAGTAGTGCATATGAAAGTCGAGATGCCTAGTAACAGGACAGTGGAGAAAAAAATGGATGGGAATGGCTAAAAACCCGAGAAATAGGACCCCCTTCCCACCGTTGATTCTCGACGCGAACGTCTGTCCGTCAAGAGGGGAGTAGTCTGATTTAGTTTTCCACTGGCATGTTGCCAAGCAAACACAAGGGAATGTTTGGAAATACGACAACATCCATTTTTTGGAGGGAGCTTCAAGCTAAAAATGCGAAAGCGCGCCGCGAAACCTTCGATCCTGCCGCACCTCCTTGGCCGCTCCCACGCCAGTCAATCGGGAATTACGTCATCGGGAGGCGGGATCGATATATCAAAGAGGCGGAACGGACAAGCGGTTGCGGCGTTTTGCGGCGTTTCTACAGCTCGGAGGGGCGCTTTTTACCGGGATTTCGCCACAGATAACCTTCTTAGGCACAGGACTGCCATGTGAGCGACTTCTTGTAGGGATTTCTCCATTACCGCATTACCCCTAATGCTGTCTTTAGGGCAGTGGATCATTCAGATACAGTGGGGGGGGGCTATTCAGTGAACCGTTGGAAATGAAAATAGAAGGACTATGTAATACGGTACCGCAGAGAAATAAGATTTCGAAAACTAGAGAGAGACCCCCTTTTCTGTGCTTCGATTGACATTGCACGCACTTATGGGTGAGCCATGTCACTATCGAATTGTTGCAGCCAGTTGATCTGTGCATCTAACACATAAATTCGGGGGAAGAGCGAAATGCGAAGTGTGTGTGTGTGTGTGGTGGGGGGTACACGCAAAATGTGTGCAAATATTCCTCACTTAGCAGTGAAACCATCATACCTACTGCCTCTGAGCAATGAGCAATATATTATGTCACTGCTACTACATCAATCACTGGAGCAAATATTTAAACACAGACCAGTGTTCCTTTGTATTTGATGATGTCCTTCATGCGGTCCAGAACATAGATGTTACCGGTTTCGTCATAAAATGCGGCATCACCTACATAAAACAGAATTGCGGTTTCAAAAATGGATGATCGCAAATCCTGCCAGCACCTGTTTTCACGTAACCGTTTGCGTCCAAAATCTCTGCTGTGGCTTTAGGGTTTCTAAAGTAGCATGGCGCTACCTGTGGTCCAATTACCATAAGCTGTCCAGGGGTTCTTGGGGGACACAACTGTTTGGTGTCCCAACTGACGATCTAAAATGCATTTGATCCGAAAAAATACTTCGGGAGAAATCGGATGCTCAATTTCAATTCTTGAAACTACTCAAAAATAGCAAAAAAAAACTACTCAAAAATAGACTATAGAAATCTAGGTACAGTATAAAAGGATACCTAAGTGTTTGACTGAGAGGAGGGGGTCTTAGGGAATCACTAGTGGCAATTTTAGACGGCAATATATTCCATTTCGATGGCAAACTATACAGACAGCATCGCGGGACAACACTGGATTTACGCTTGGCACCCTTTAGTATATCTAGATAGTGCAGAACGTAGATCGCTAAGCACTGGGATATTATACTACAAGCGGTACATTGACGATGTGTTCATTACTGGCGCTTCCTTAAGGATCTCGTGGACGCCCTACAAAATCTCAACTCACAAGATCCCTATATCAAATTCACAGTGGAAGGGCCGAACGATGACGGCTTTGCTCCTTTTCTAAACACACAAGTTCGAATAAACGGAGGAGTGGAGGAGCTTCGCTGGCACAAGAAACCATCGTCAAGAAATATACTTATGCATGCTAGAAGTTGCCATCCCACCTACATCAAGGCCAGCGTTGTCTACATCTTTATAGGGATCAAAGAGAAAATTGATGGTCTAAGAAGAGATAGAGCGGATTCAGTGGTGAAATGTATTCTAAGTGAAAATGGATTCAACCACACAAACTCTCAAGCGTGGAGACCTTACTCCTCTGCAGACGGCATCCCCATGATAATGCCGTATGTAAGGGAAAGAACAGCAACCATGGTCAACCCAATCATGATGAAGAATTCCTTGCTTTCTATAAAACTATATTTAGACCACCACCAAATCCAAAGCGGCAACGCACTTCTTCTAAGCCCTTGACCTCTGCCAGGATAAGTGCGGGAGGAATGGCGGCGGTTATTGAAGTGGCGATAAAATTTGCCAACTATGGGGGTCCGTTTACCTGGTAACATGTCAAGGATATGCTAAAAAATATGACGGTGAACAAAAAGGCCACTTTTCTAACGACTACAAACACCGCACGGTTTTGCAAAATCCTTCGTCATGCATAAACAGCAGTTTCTCCAGGCCCAGAACCCTAAAATAAGCTCACGAAGGACCTCCTAACTTTATTGTAAAAGCGCCGCCTCGCTCCATTGGAAGCACAGTGTAAAGAATACTGGAGGCAACAAAAATGAAAAGACTATCTACAGATCATTCGTGTGCTGCTTTGCCGAACGAGGTTTTTAGGTGGATCAATATTTATTAATGGCCCGATGTTTCGACCCTTTCGTCGTCTTCAGAGGCCTGAAAAGTGGTTCGAAGTTTGCTGACCCTTGACTTACCCGATCAAGCGCCAAAAACCCCTAGCATTTCGGACTTACCCACTCAATCCATGGAGAGTCGAATAGGCGAAAGAAAGATTGAACTCACCCGGGATCCTCGCGAGTGGTAGGACGTCCCTACCGACTCGTGTTAGTATAATAAGCGACTGAGAATTATTCTCAGAATTATGCTAGGGGTTTTTGGCGCTTGTTCGGGTAAGTCAAGGGTCAGCAAACTTCGAACCACTTCTTAGGCCTCTGAAGACGACGAAAGGGTCGAAAGGTCAGGCCATTAATAAATATTGATCCACCTAAAAACCTCGTTCGGCAAAGCAGCACACGAATGATCTTAACATCATGCCGAAGTTTCAAGAAGAGAGAACTTGGAGAACTATCTACAGAAATTAATAGCAAAGACTAGCGACGTGACTCTTTTCGGTTAACCACATGCAGTTAGTTGTAAGTCGTCGGATACCTATGTATATGCTGACCCCTTTCATAAAGTGTCAGTATATAAAATGAAATAAATTGCTATACTTCAGGCTTGAAAAGGCGTTAGGAGCTCAAAGCTCACCAATAGGCTCAAATTTCTTTTGTTATATTTTGTAGAACCTTTTAGGTCTTTTGAAAAAAATTTTGGAGCCTCACATTGTTTTTTTTTTCACTTATTGAAATTACTCAAAAAAAGTTAACATAGTCATGATGGTTTTGCAATTCCTATATGATGCAGCAAGCAGAAATTCACGGATGTTCACAGTTAGGACAGGATCTCGCAAGGTGGTGCGCGAGTCGCGGCGCGATATGTGTTAGCTGAGCGCGTTATATTTTGCTGGGTCCCAAGAAGATCGATTGTCCCATCCTACACATAAAATAAGGCGCACGACGCGTTAATCGCTTCAGGACCAAACAAGGTACTGCCCCTCTGGCTCGCTTAGCATACGTCGTTCGTCGCATGCCGTCTAGCGATCCTCTCCAGTGACACACACCGGAAACCAACAATAGTGCACAGTTCCAGTTGAGAAATAAATACGATAGATTAGCATGTTTGAAAGTATACCTTGAATAACATCCCAGGAAGCGGTGCTCCGACACTTTCGATCTTTTCACATTCATAAGGAGACAGGGTGCATAAGCCTCCAAGCTCAGTCATTCCATAACCTGAAATGGCGTTCCAGAAAATCAACACAAAATGTTCATCACTGCAGAGACCCTGCATGTTGTGCAGAATAAGCCTATGACGCGATGCGCTGCGTGATTTGCTGCATGCAGCTCGTGAGTGTGTACACTTACAGCGAATTTTCGCGCACCCGTGCGCGGCGAGCGGCGCCGCGGATTTCTTCGCGTGTGATTGCGTACATTGCAACACTCCCTTCAGAATTTTACGACCGAATTCATTTTTTCCTATTTAGAATTGTTATCGTGTAATGTTATCATTTCTTTTTTATGTCACTATTTAGTCTTTTCAAGGCACAAGAGTTATTGTTTTGCATAATGATAGAGATAAACAGCTATCTCTTAAGGAGCCTCAATAGTACCAGACCCTTGCGTCCTGAGTGGAGTTCCAACTGAGCGCGGCAAGTTGTGCTGACGGCGCCGCAAGTGCAACGTCGCATAGTGAAAATTTGTCCCACTTATACACACCCGCAGCTCGTCAAGCCCGTAAGCCCGTGACCCCTCCGAGTATGAAGAGCTAGTTACTATAAAGCGAAACGAAAGATAAAGAGCGTACATTGCCTTAGATCTTTCAGGTTCATTTTCCGTTTGGCATGATTTGCTAGGTTGGCGTCAGTTGGTGCTCCGGCTACCAGCATAGACCGAAGGCTGTTCACCTGCAGTGTTTCGAGTGTCGCGTCCATTGCCAGCCACATAACCATTGCCGGTGTAATATGAGCAACATTGATCTAAAATCACAATACAGACTTAGGTCGAAAAACAAGTGAGCCGGGTGTGTACCGCGAAAACAGGATTTCGCAACGTTAAGATGACATCCACGTCTTACGTAAGGCGCAAAACACGGTAATCATTTTTGGACCGAATTACACACGATGGTCTTATAATAGCACGCACACACGCACCGCACGTCGCGCGTCACGTTGCGAATTCTGTTTTTACGGTATATCATAGAAAAAACCCTTACATTCAGGTTCACGATATTGTCAACAAGGGTTTTCGGTGACACCTTCGTCATCATATAGACAGTAGCACCATTTACCAACGCATAGTAGGCGGATATGACCCCAAACATATGAGAAAGCGAGAGTGGTAGAAGGAAACGCTCTCGAGGTTGTACGGGTCCATACAGGGGAATGCTCAGCTGTTGAAGATTGATGATCAGCGATCGATGAGCGAATTCAGCCGCCTGAAATAGCGATTTTAGCGAATTTGAGTGATATAGTAAATCAATTCAGAATTGGCACGGGTCATTTCCGGTAGATAAGTCAAGAGAGTGTCCTGAAAATGAGGAAACGATTGGAGCAGTTCGATAGCAAAAAATTATATGATGTCATATAAAAATAATTTTCTCTTCTGTTTCATAAAAGTTACTGTTAGAGGCTCTAATTCAAGGATGTTCGTCAGAACTGTAGAACTGATTCACCGCGTCACGTGGATCGTGTCTCCATGCACGTCATGAGCCTTAAAGGAACCGGAAGGGGTCCGAAGCAAGGGGAGAATGCAAAGAAATGAGCATTTTGTAATGAACACTGAAGGTTAGAAGCGATAATCGGTGAAAAAACCCGGATTCAAAAGCGCGACGCTGCAGTGTGTATTCGCATCACATTCGCATCCACGCATCCCTTTCCGAGTTGTTCGCTGTAGGAGACGGGCCGCGGGCCAACGTTGGTTGTAGCACCTGACTCCCAGCGCAGTGGAGTGGCCGTTCCCAACTACATTCGCATTCATGTAAGTACATCTAGAAACAATATAAGAAAGAACAAAGGAAAAAGAAAAAGGGAGAAGCAAATTTTAAATAGAAACATTTCCTCTTGGCACCATGCTAAGGCGTCAACTTGGCGAGTTTGTGCAATGGCGGCCACTTGAACTCGTCCACACTACGTCTGTTCTACTGTAGGCCAAAATTACCCCCTTCCTGTCTTTAAAGACACCAGAAGGGTTAAATCTGGTAGGCTGTGGTGTGTGATAGTAGACGTGCTCAGCAATGTAGTAGTAGAGAAAGAACGACATAAAACCGCGAAAAAAACGAGTAATAGGAACCCGAAAATCCCTCTTTCTCTCTCTCGTCCTCTGCGTCACTGGCCGTAGTGGACTGAATCAGGCCAGAGTCTGAACCACTGGCCGCGATCGTTGTCCCGCCCCTCCACAGCGACACCCCCGGCCGCATAACCGCATAACGGCATGCCGAGCTGCGGGGTCGCCATAAGTCCCCAAGCCGCGTTTTTCCAATGCGATTTTCGCCACACGTGACCTCCTCTAAATAAAGGTTCGTTTCCACAAAACATGTACCCCCAGATCTCAGTCTTCCCTTACCCCTAATGGTGCCTTTAAAGAGCTCGCTGTGTATTAGCCGTGCTCCAAGGAGCGCTGTCCCCGCCTCCTCCAGTGACCTGGCCTATTGGGACGGTTCTTAAAGATACCCCTTATTCGAGCCAGCCTATTTTGAATTTCACCACCGATTTTCTGCCGAGCTTTCCCGGCGATAAGTCACATGCCAACCAATTGTGCAAGAAAGCCACACCAGGGATTGATAGTAAGGCACTGATCTCTCTCTTTGCAGAAACTTCCACATTAATATTTATTAGTGAGGTCACTAAGAAGGTGAGGAATGATATTAGAGGCTCTCAACATGCATGTGAAAGAGGAAATAAAAAGGAAGAAATGAAGTATAAAATGCATGAAAATGTGTTGGGAAGTGCTTCTGATTTCAAAAAACCAGCAACCATTTGCTGCCCGTCACTTTTCGGAACTATACTGGCATGTTGGTACAGTGGAACGTAGGGGAGGTTCTATAATATTATGATCTTATCTAACCAATATAACTTTCTCATCTTTTAATTGATCTGAAAGGCTTAGTAGGTCCCTGTTACCATTACTTTTTCGAATTACCTTTGGTAACCCGGTAGTGCCGCTTGTGAAAAAGATCATCAACGGATTCTGACCAGAGAATGAATTCACTGCATTATGAACTTCTGGGTGTGGTTCGCTATTCTCTTCAGTGCCAGTCTCCTGAAATCTCCGAAATTATGGGAGATTTATGAATAATGAGAAGTACATTTACCGTATTAGATACGCTCCCTTCCGAAAGCGGAGTTTGAGCCTCGGCATGGGTTTCTTCAGAAGGAAGGGCTCTACAATAACATAATCTTATTCACCACACAGCGATACAATGACACAATACATATTAGGCGTAGTAACCGATCTTGCAGTGATGTAAGTAACGAATATTCAAAGGCTACCTACCACTTTTGGGTTTCATACAAACACAAGATGCTTACACAAAATGCGAAAACCCTAATGCAAGAGAGCTCAACACTCTGGTAGACCTCCACCGTGGGCGAATCGCTCATTCTGACAGCGACTGAAATGTGCCGCACGCGGCGACGGCGCGACGCCGCGTTCTGACCTAACGTTACGCACCCACTACACAAGCAAATCATTTGTAGACGATGCAGACGCTCAGAATCAATAACCATTACACTTTAGCAAAATTTTTGATCAATGGCATTTCGGCGCATGCTGTCTACCCATCGAACACATTGTGAATTGAACACATTGAACAACCCACGTGATTTTCATCAATGACAGATCCTTGACGAGGGGAGGTCTGAAAATCTTCTGATAAAAAGAAAAAATTCTGCGATTGAGTCCTGGCTTTTCGCAGGAAGAAACCTGGGAAGTTGACACTCAAATATTTGTTGGAATGAGTGAAATACTGAACACCTTTTCTTTCCATTACTATTAATGGAATCTGCTGTCAAGACATCGTCTATTATTCGTACGTGTTTAATACGTCCTCCACCGCGCATCGCAGCCTTTCGTCGAACATCATCGGCCTGCAGCATATTCTTTATGTAAAAGTGTGTTACTTACAAGTACTTCCAACCTACCTTTTGCATGAACTGGGGTTCAACAATCAGATGGGTGGATTCACTTAGATCAACAATCTGCCAAATCTCATCTGGAACAGAGCTCGGTGAAATTCTTGATACAATGAACTCGAGATGTTTCCCTCACATGACACTATGAGCTCAGTCTTTCTAGGCCTGAAGCAACAGTCAAAAAATGGAAATCAGAGTCAAACATCGCATCTGGATTTGGCAACCTACGACATCCTTTCATAGATACATTCATACGGGCCTACATGAAAGAAGCACTATCATAGGTCTTCACTAACTTCCGAATGAGGATGAAGCACGAGGAAGGCTCGGAGGGGCCTAGATCTTCAAAAATTATGAAAAATCCAAAAAAAAGAATGCTCCGATTTTCGCCTTCTGTCTCCCTCCTATTCCAGAACAGCCTAGCCCTTGGAGTTATGCCTTTCTTTCTCCGATGGATGGAATACGGTTCCTCTCTGAAAGACTTCTCGACTAGCAATTGGCCCTGATAGTCATTTCAATCATCATTGACTGGCATGAGGTCCATCGTTGCAGCCGATCTTTTCCTGCTCTGGAGTCCCAAAGGGTGTGAGCCTCATGAAACTTCTGAACCCCTACTCCAATATGCCATCAACTGAATGCCATTCGTGTGCTTATCGACAACATGTGGATGAGGAACTTTTCAGTGCAACCGACGGGACATCAAGCATTTATGGGATGCATCATAAAGAGATCTCATCAGGCAAGAAGACCACTGCACTCTTAAGAAGTCGAAGTTCCGGGATGGATCTGCTTTTCTTACTTCATTCTGTGGCAGAGTTTAATAAAAAAAAAGGCAGATGCATCCCCTCCACGTTCGAGCACGCTTATAACGGTGGCGGGTAGCGAGAGCTGTGAAGCGAAGTGGCGGCGGTTGATGCTCGGTTCTAAGGTTTAGTTTTGTGATCGGGCTCATTTTTACCTCCACAATCCCAAGCTTCGCACATGATCTTCTTTTTCTTCCCACATTGCACCGCCGATCACATGACCGCCACGTTTTGCGTCATAGCCCCCGTGGCTCCACCCTTAATACCCATGTGGACGAAGGTACGAGAATATGTGCTTCTGTCAAATTTTGATTTTTTCGCGTGAAACAGTGAGTGTGGTCCTTTGAATGGCCACATTCACTGTTTCACGCGAAAATGCTTTCTCGAAATACGACAAAACTGTATGGGTATAAGGTAAATTGAAATTTTCTTTGAACATGTCTTTGATCATCTGGAACACTTATCCGCTTGACAGCTACCTGTCCTGTTCTACGATTCCCTTCACTGAGTTTCGATATTTGGCGAGCTTTTACCCATCACTCGAGTGAAACGCGAGTCTGACGCTCATAAAACGCACCCACTGTGCCAGATCCATTCACAGCTACAGCTGAACACCCGATGATAGCGCATGCGAGATGAACGAAAATAGCTTGGCCTAAATACTCGTGATTACTCGACTCGAAGCTCCGATTGTAAAGTTGAAATCTGACCAGTAGTGCCTGTTATTACTGCTACTCGGCTGCTAGAACTGACCTAAAATGGACTAATATCTCATCAATAAGATCAACAAGTGCCCTAGAAATATCGTCACTTTCCTGAAGTTCTCTCAGTCGCATCGAACACATATCACACCAGCCACGTATCTCTGAATATCGCCATTGTTTACTGGTTTCGACGTCAATCTAAATAAATAGATAGCTGTGGAAAATTATGTAGCGAATGTTTGTGAGGACACCCACAATGGCTGGATTACTTCCATGTGCAGCAATTTTCGCGAAGAAATACTCTGGGAACGAATGATACGGTGTCTTGTCCCATCGAATTTGAAACGCATTCTGGATCTCCATCAGGAACCGTGGATGCTACAGTAACAGTAAATGAAGTGAACTAGTAAGGCGTAGGGGTATAGATAGTATTCCGGGGTGGAGGAGTGTGGTCTAGTGTGTTGTGCCGATGTCGTTGTACGACGATGCTGGTGAAATAAGACATCCGATGGTCGTCACATCTGAAATGCATACCACGATCGTTTCCAAGCCTATCCTTTCACACTGCTCAACGATGTCACGCGTGTTCATGTCTGACAACGCAGCCTGTATCTTTTCTATCGTGCGGTTGCGACACGTATCCCCTCGTTTCTTGCCACTATTCAAGCTTCAGTTCCAATGGGCGTACCTGAACCCATTAGAATGAATAAAATAGAAATCTTGACCTACTGGTTAATTCTTCATCACAAACTTTTTTATTTACTCTGTTAGCTTTCTATGCATACATAATTGCGTAAATAGCTTCTTAAGCACACACGCTTAGGCATCGGGATCTAACACTCCATAGTAACACTATGGTACTTTCATAATACTCCATCATTCGAAACCCCGAACTTTTCATGCCTCAATTCAATGGATTTCAAACATTTATCACAAACTATTAGGTTGTCCCAAAAGTGTTGTAGGATTTTTTTCGATCATCACTTTTTATTTTTTTTCGTCCAACAAATAACAATTAAGCAACAACGTATTGACCATTGTTATCGGCAACCCTCTGCCACTTTATAGGAAAATCGTTGATTCCCTTCTCCCAGAGCTCTGTGTTCTGAAAGTCGAAGAAGTCAGCGATCGCCTTCGCAAGCAAGTCATAATCAACGAATTTTCTCTTGGCCAGGAAGGATTCGAGAGGATGGGTAAGGTGATAGCCAGAAGGGGCAATGTCTGGAGAGTATGGCGGGTGGGGCAGCACATCCCAGCCGAGCTCCTATAACTTGGCCTGGGTACTTTTCGCGAAATGGGAGCGAAATCGGAGCGGGCGTCGTCATGAAGAAGGGCGACCGCGGACCTTTTCCGGCACTTTTCTCGAACAGCGACGGCGAGCTGCTGGAGCTGGTGGGTGCATACAGTAGCGGTGACTGTCTCGCCTTGTACCAGCACCTCGTGGAAAAGCATTCCTTCCGCGTCCCAGAACCAGCACAGTCCCAAGCGTGAATTGTCTTTCATGTCAATCTCGCCGTTGCTGAAGCTGATGAACCAGCGGCGCACGGTCACGTAGCTCACACATCCCTTGCCCAGTGCAGCGCTGATGGAGTGGCAAGCTTCCGTCGTTCTGGTGCCGCAAGACCGCTCATGATAGATGACACCGCCAGTTGGGTGGGTATCGACAACGGGCATTGTAGCTCTCTCCACGGGATCTGGTGGGACAATATATATTTTCCTAGAAAGCATAGGGAAAGTTCTACCATATTCCTGAACCGCCTGGACCTGCCTCGAAGTGAACAAGAGTTACTGATTTCTTTTGGAAAAATACTACAAGACTTTTGGGACAACCTAATAGTACCAGTAGTAAGTGAACCTCTAGCTGAAAATCGTCTTGATTTTCGAATTGAAATGAATGCATAGTGTAATCCAGTGGAGTCAGTCCTTCACTGCTCTGACTCCTTTCAAATCACTTGCTTACAGCTTAGACTTATGTAATGCGAAGAAGCAATGAGGTGTAATGTAGGGCGGCTGCGAGCTAGGTGCATGTGTAGTTAGGTCCCAAAGCGATTATTGCGTCCTGCATCTCATTACAAGCTCTGATACGGTAGTCGGCTCGGGACGCAAGTGCACAAAGAGTCTGTAACAACAGCGGGATTTTGCAGCACGTCGTGCAAAACAACACGACGTATTGCGAAATCCTGTCCTTACCATATGGGATGCGCCCTGCCTACAATTCCTGTTGATAATCCGATTCAGCTTTATTACAAAGCTACACTATACTGCCAGACAATTCCATGTGGGTGTGTACCCTTATGTCCGGATTTTCGCACCGCGGCATGTCGCAAGCGAAGCAATGCGGACGAGCTAAAGGCGCCATGTTGTTGGGTTCCGAAGCGATTACAAGTCAACTGCGTATCGCACCCCTAGCATTGCTGTGTAATCGTTGTAAGACCCAACTACCGCCGCGCATAACTCACACACTCTGCGTCGCACGTCGCTCGTAGTCGTCGGAAACCCTGACTTAAGGGTCATCCTGACAGTCGTGCGAAAATCCTGACATAAACACCCATTCCATGTCATTCAAGCTGGATCCTACTCATGGATGGTATGAAAGCTGCATTGCTTCGATGATTCGAAAGTAATGCATGCATGACCGAAATGCTGTCCTCGACTAAGCTATTTATGCAAAGCATGACAAAGTCATTCGCAGTTCCTTTCTAAGCTTGAACATTTATTTGCGTCATTTTAATGGTTTCAGTTCATTCATCTTTCAGATGTGCAATGTCCAATGCGATCGAAATCGCTGCTCGGTTAGCCGAACTATGGATCGTGGGCAAATGTAAATGTTTCATGCAACGGTCCAAATCAACCACACATATTGACTGCTTCCGTCTGGAGCCATGGGTCGTTGAAGAACTCAACGTTTGCGCAGCTCTTGGCAGGTAAAATGTGCAGTTACAGTCCGTTTCGGGGCGCCTGGCAGGGCGAGGCCTACGGACTTGGATGAACGTGTATCGAACTTTCTCACCCCGCCACACACTCTCAGTCTCGCCACGTACTCTCACTCTCGCCACTCATCCAAGTCCGTAGGTCACGCCCTTCCAGACGTTAGGAAATGGGCTGCAATTTCGAGAAATGTATGCACCATGCAAATAAGCGTAGTTTTAGCACGAAACAGTTTACCGAAACATCGTCTCGAACTGACTCGTTACTGTACACAGAAAGCCTCGACAGCCTGCAGATGGACACTTTTGCAAATACTATTCGCTGGGGTGCTACCCTATAGAACATGTGTGTTGTGAATTTATCGGTTTTGTTGATCCCTCGTTATTTTTGGTATCAGTGAATATTGTTGTAATGTATCAACCGGTCCCAATGTTTTGCCCTATTAGACATCCAACCACGCAATAGGTATGCATCGTTAGGACGAAATTTCGCACTGCGGTTACTGCATGCGGAGCGACGCATGTGAGCCAGGGACTCTGTACGTGATCAGTTTCCAAGGCGATTACGCCTCATATAGGAAGTTGGATATGGGGATCGCTTCAGGATTCAAATGCATAGACGGGGATGCTGGTGGTGCATGTGTTATACGACCCGTAGTCACGCAACTACATTATGCACACGCCCCCTATCTGAATCCAGATATTCCTCACAGAGAGTGTTCAATCTGAATAACCACAATCATATCATACCCTTTATATAGGTATGTATGAACAAAAATACCAAATTCGTGGTTCCTGGTAACCAGGAGTTGGGTATGTTTTCTCGTTTGTTTGTCCATCCAAAAAAATATTCTACCCGAGGCCGGAAATGTTGGGTAAAGTTTGGGTTGGGTGGGGAGAAGAAGATGTACACAGCATCTATGGACCATGTGGGCTCCGCCCACTGTGGGTTGGGCGTGCATTAAAACGGAAGCTTTAACGTAATTCTATAAATGGTTTAGGAAGAGCCGTGACGTCGGGAGAAGGAGGGCAAAGATGAGCTCAGAGTATTGTAGCAGTTGAGGGAGGCCAGCTTTTAGAGGATGGGAAGTACTACAAGCGGGCGGTGCTTACCAAAATTTCATAACTCTGCGATGTCCAAAGCTTGTTGACCATATTTGAAAGGAGTGAACACCCTTCACGAAGAATGAAGCGTGCAGTCGATCAGGTTGTGCTTATAAAAAAAAAACTTGATTCTCCTCTGAAGGATCCAGAGACCGCGTAAAATTGTACTGTGTGACAGGCAATGAGACAATGATAATGTCAAATGATCACAGTATGTAGCCTTAGCGAGGACATTAATTGAAAATATCCGTTTTGTGCAGAAAGCAGAAATGGTACATGGACCATCAGTTGAGTGAGTACCCTCATAGAAGTAAAAAATGGTGCACTATTGATCGAAATTGATTGAAAATATCGGTTTTTCCGCAAAAAGCCGGGAATGACTCGTGGTTAACACTAATGGGTTAGTCTCATAAGAAGATGAAAATCGGGTGTAGGTTGGAACACATAGATTTTCTGCGAATCTGTGACAACCTGTGGCCTTTGGCCCTATGATATAGGTATACAGATGACATATTCATGGAAATCCTAACCTCCGTACACGTTTGCTGCGTTGTATTCAGCAAAATGTGAGTCTTCTGGTATGAGAGGAAATTAAAAGAAAGCCTTCTGTTCTAGAAAAGCAGTATTAGTACAATGGTTCACTTGCTTTTCAAAGAGAAGACTGTCAGAGCACACTTTAAAGGGAGGGGCATAGTCATCACGTGACCTGGCGGCCCCAACCAACCGTGTGTCCCAACCGCCACTCGTTGAAAATCCATAGCACCATGTACACTGCACCTATAAATATTGATAAATACTGGTTTGCGAAGGATCGGCAATGTAATGGTCATACCACAGGGTGGGCTAGATCGTAGAGATGAACATTCTATATAGCACACAGCGTATCCATCGCTATGCTTTTGTAATAAGCATCGTGAAAGGTTGAACCATTGAATGTGTTAAGCGATACAGGCGTAAAATACAGAATGGTGCACTGTTGACACTCAACCATGTCGTGGACGGCAGTTTTTGTAGATTGATTACTTAGAGACCCCTCCTCTCCGGTAACGTGCATGCGCAATGTAGATCGCGGGACTCAACTGGTATAACAAATGTTTCACCCACCCCTGTGCTCCTACCCCCTGAGCCCCTGCAAACCCTTTCACTTGACAGAATCGGGTGTGTACCCTCATGTCACGATTTCGCACAGCGATGGGATGGTGCGAGCATGCGCGCCGTATTGGATGGGTCTTGAAGCGATGACGGTGCTCTACACCTCATTCTGGGCGTAATCGCTTCAGGACTCAACTAATACGGCGCGCATAGCTCGCACCATCCCGTCGCGTGCCGAACAGGGCCACGCGACGTTTCTGTCCTAACGATATACACCCCGACGCAGTGTGTGCGAGCCATGCGCGTCGCGTTAGTTGGGTCTTATAACGACTACATGGCAATGCCACGGGCCCGATACGCAGTTAACTTGAAATCGCTTCGGGACGCAACTATATGGCGCCTTCAGCTAGTCCGCATTGCTTCGCTTGCAACATGCTGCGGTGCGGAATCCTGACATAATGGTACACACCCGAAAAAATCCATGGATAAAACCCACTGTAGGAATGAAGTCATCGCAATGCCTTTTGCAGTGTCTAGGTGTAATTGGTGGAAGAAACACAACGGCTGATACTAGTAAAACCGCCTTCCACTTTGCAACGTCGACGGATGCAACTCAAGAAGCTACTATTGGCGCGTGCCACAGAGTACGGAAGGCGACTTGGTTAAGGCCTATGGCCTGCATCACATAAACGCGACATCTTCTCAATACCGCTATACAAAAATCCACATTAGATAACACATTTATTAGTACAAATAATGGACAAGTAAAAGGTGATGACATTAGTTAACCTTTCCAATTGAAACATGAAATGACAACTAAAATTCTACAAAATATTCACAGAATGTTCTTGAAACACATGAAAAAAAACAGGAGGTTTCAAATTTCACTTTTACGCATGGGACGGTTGAAGGACATCTTACTAAAAACGTGAATGCTACACCATCATCATGGAGCATAAAGAGAACGGAGTAAAACTCTGCATTAAAAGATAAAACTCTGGTATAATACACTAAAAACAAAATAAAGGTATTCAATAAATTATGCCGTAACGGTGTATTACGATAATGCACAACGGGTCAAATCAAGTCGGGGGGGGAGACGCAACTTTGCGTCAAATTTTCACCGACGTCAAAGCTTCTTTCCCTCCTTAGGCTTAGGCTAAAGCAGATTAAACCTATGCTTTGACAGATGCTTTTTCATGTGGAAGGAGAGGATATCAATTTTAGCCTAAGCCTAGGGAGGGAAAGGAGCTTCGACCTTGACGCAAAATTGCGTCTCCCCCCCGACTTGATTTGACCCTGCACAACTTCAAAGAAGGCAGGCGGCGCCACCGAACAGTGGGACACTGGCCGATGTGACTTATTTTGCATCACTGTGTTAGACGAGTGTATTCAAAGCCACGCCAAGTACCAATGCGACAGCTTCATTTCTACGCCACAGGTCAGTACTTCTAAACAGAGAAGGGAATGTAATTTCGCTCAAGGCAAGGAGGAGCTCTGGAGGGGATACCACTTATAACGTTCAGAAAAGCCACAGGGAAGGACATGTAACACGGAAATACTCCACCCCTTCCCTGACTTACGAACTAATTGTCCCATCGGCCTAACGTCAAACCCAATGCGCATAGAGCCCACATTGGCAAAGGAGTGCGCTAGGACTGCCCAATTGCACCACTGCGCTACGTGATTCGAACCACCGCAAACGACAAGTCAGGTATGTACCCCCACATCAGGACTTGTAATGGACGGTCACCGTATTCGTTTGAACTTGGTGCATATTTGAAGGTTTACAGTTCACCCCTGATGTGAGCGTTTTGCATTTTCATTCCATTTTCTATGCTCTGCTTGATCCTTACATGCATCATTTTTGCTCGCCCGGGCCTATTTGCTTTAAACGTCGTATTATAGAGTAAATTGTGTATTTTGTATTGTATCAAATTGCGATGCAGTTCGCTTCGAGCGTCTCTACAGCTCGGTCTAGGAGAAGAAGCTTGGCGATGAGTGAATTGCTCCAGCTGTAGTGCGGGTCCGTTTTTGCACGAGTGGTTTCGTTTCGTTTCGCTCACCTCGGAGCTCCTCCCAGTGCTGAGACAAAAGCTTATCTACTTTTCTGGTATCCTAGTGGTCAAATGCAGGTAAGGACGATTCATAGCACAGGAAATGGAAAGAATGCACGCTAAACGCTATCATCAACCAAGGGTGAAGAACATGAAACATTCAAAGTAAAGTGAACTCAACAAAATTTTGTCTACTGAAATGAAAACAGTGTGAAACTAGCTCAATATAGTGGTGAAATGATAAAGGAAAAAGAAAAAAATGAAAGGAAAGGCATAAATACGGTCGCCGCCATTCTTATTCAATTTAACGCGAACATAAGAGTACACACCCCGACAAGTTCCTTGCTGGTCCCAACATGAATGGGCTTGGTCCCGTTGCAATTACGACAATTCACAACGGGACAACAAAAAATATATAGCGTGCGGTGAGCCATCCCACTAACTTCATTGAACAAACCTAAAGCACATGCCTTTTGTGGCTGTCCACAACAGTCATTACTGCAAAAGTTTTTCTTTCAGGCACCTGCAATCTTTGAAGTTTGCGTGCAAAATTTGGCATTATTTACATCATTATAATTACCGCTTGTAATCTTGAAAGAATAACAGATAAAAGTAGAGACCATCAATGAAAATCAAGTAAAACAACTACAAATCTCAATCGAATTTGAATTCCACATGACCCAAGCAATAACATGCTCACATAAAAGTCTATAGAGGGGGTAGCTATTCAAAAAACTTCTTCGCCATCAGCACAATCAGCTGTGTAAGAATTAGGTGAAGCTCTCACTTCGCCACTGAGAGGTCTGAAATTTCGAGAATTTGACTCCTAGGCGCACTTATGACACACTTATGCCTGAAAACCAACGTAAACATGGTCAACAACCAATTGAAAGCTAACGTACACAACTTACTTCACATCTCGCACTGGAAGAAACCGAGTACGTTTCTGATTTACTTCCACGTCAGACACAGTTTCGGGAGCATCAGATCCATTATGATCCATGCAGTTGTCTGCAGAGCAAAACTCTGAGAGATATGAAACTGGTTACATCAACTAGCCAAGAAATACAACAAAAACATGACGGAAAATTCAGAGAGTAAGATGGGAGGCTAACCTAGATGTCTACCCTTATCGAACTTGCCGCCTTCGCCTCGCACACGAGCAAGCGCATGCTGGTGACGCGATTCATGTAGGTATTTCTAAAATAGAAGTGAACTGCATAAACCGACAACCACGTGGGTAGAAGTATTCCCAACAGCCTGCATAAACCTACTTGTCGCTTCTTTGGCAACCGCCCTTCCGCTTCCAATTTTTGTCGCGCCGCCCTTCTCTTGAGTATCCGATGATACTGCCGTGCATTGACATACAAGGGCTCCTAAATGCAGCATTATAGAATCCCGGAATACATCTGCGTTCCTTTCTCCACTAAATATAAAACATTTTTGTGAACATTAAATGAGCATACACACCTCCTCCTTTGCTACCGGCGCTGAAACCACCATGTACGTTGTCTCATTGGACAGATCTTCCTGAAAAGCTAGCTCTGCGACTACACCATTCACTAAGCAATAAGATAGAAGCATTCAGAAATAGTCAGTGAACCTACATCGTCCGCAATTTGTAGAACGGGTGCAGAGGTGCGAGTGGCACTGGACTTTGAAGGAGACGTAGAGCCTGCAATAGCACTATTTATAAGCCCCTGCTCCAATATTTCTCAAAGAAATATGCGTCATACCTGAGTACGCGACGCTTTGTGATGACGAAGGAGTTGACGTCGAGACCGGATTTTGGATCGGGACAAACGAATTCGAATCCGTTAGGGTCACAAATTGCATCGGACCAATGCTATTCAATGCTTGGGTCAGCTGAACAACAGATAAAAATAGCTCGCCTATAACTAATAAATAACGAAAATAAGAGCTCAACCATGGGTTCCAGCTTCCATTATACACCTCATTTAGAGCCAACATATTTATTGATATATCCGTGGATAGTGCAGGTAAACCTCCTTGAGAGTAAAACTGAAATAAATCCGCTTGATCCCAAGCAAGCCTTATGAAGTACTCGTCTACGAAATTAACTGAGATGTGAAATTCACCTCAATCATTGAATTAATGGGCAAGTTCAGTAGAAGGACTGAAGTTTGCAGAGATGAGAAAAGAACAATGGCAGATGGCGTATATGTGAGCTGTGATCAGTTCACGTGTGTGCCATTAGGACAAAAAAATTAGCGTGGCCGCGCTTGGCGCGCGACGAATGGTGAGAGATAGGGGTGCCGTACAAGTTGAGTCCTGTAGCGATACGCCTATGACAAGGCGTAGAGCACCATCATCACTTTAGAACTCATCAAATAAGGCGCTCATCGCTCGAACCATCGCGCCGCACGCGGAAAGCCGCGACGCGATTTTGCGTCCTAATGGCACAAACCCATCAGTTAGCAGTCGGCCGAGCATAGGCATTCTTCACATACCGGTGTTTGTATTCGCCGTCCACGAGCGCCACCTCATTAGTAAGAAAGCGCACATTCTCACACGAAATGAGCAACATGCAGAGAGCCACTTGGTCGTTTGTTTTGAACGGCAGGAGTGGGGGTATGCACCCTTATGTCAGGATTTCCCACCGCGGCATGCCGCAAGCGAAGCAATGCGGACGAGACAAAGGCGCTATGTTTGGGTCCCGAAGCGATCATAAGTAAACTGCGTATCGCGCCCCTTGCGTTAACGTGTAATTGTCTAAGTCCCAACTTTCGCGACGCGTATAGCTCGCACACTGTGTCGCACGGGTTCGCCGTCGTGCGAAATCCTGACATAGGGGTACACACTCCAGTAATGGGCAGAAAGAAACTCTATACGGATGACCAACCGAATGTAATCTACTACACGAGTGACTGCTTCAAATAATGACACCGTACGCTACACGCAGTGTCTCCCCTCCACTGCTGCACCATGGCCTTATCTTTGAAGGCACCGAAAGGTGGCAATTTTCGCCTACGGTAAGACCTGCCGTAACGCTAGCAGTTCGTTAGGTTGCAGACATTGCACACACGATACCTTGCTAGGACGTCAGTGTAGATTCCATGTACTTTCTTTTTTACCACTGAATCTTTTTTCTTACCCTTTCGCTTATTTTGCCATTCATAGTTTCGCTTGATTGCTGCTGTTTGTTGCTTCCCTTATTTCACAGCATCATGAATGAACGTACATTCTAGAAAACAACAAATGACATCCTCTACAGCAGCAACTCGGTGGGATGATCTTGCAGTTCGAAGAGATCGCGCGAGATGCGCATACAGACAATAATGTCGCGCTTTCGTCCGGGTTCTCTACCGATAATCGCTTCTCGCCTAGGATTTTCGTTCCAGAACGATCATTTCTCCTCGTTTTCCTCTTTCTCCCGATTCCCCGCCCCTTCTCCCCGGTTCCTTTAATACGCCACGGTTATGCCCTGCGAACACAGTGCAGTTTTCGCTTGTTAGTTTGAGTGCCCTTAGGTACGATTGCAGAATCGCTGATTCTGCAATCGTGCAAATGGCACAAAATCGCAAATGCCGGCGCATGACGCACGTGAAGTGTTTGTTATCACTAGTAGTAAGAGAGCAGCGTTGCCAAGGATAAATAGCTCGCAAAATGAGAGTGCGCACGACGACACCAGGCAATCACCGGATTCCGGATGTGTACCCTTACGTCAGGATTTCGCACTGCGGCATGTCGCAAGCGAAGCAATGCGGACAAGCTAAAGGCGCCATGCTGTTGGGTCCCGAAGTGATTAAAAGTCAACTGCATATCGCACCTCTAACATTACGTTGTAATCGTTCTAAGACCCAACTACCGCTACGCGCATAGCTCGCACACACTGCGTCGCATGCCGCTCGTTGTCGTGCGAAATCCTGACGTAAGGGCACACACCTCCGGATAAAAGATTCATAAGCCATCTCAGCCTTACCTAAAACCTGCGCCGCTTACTGCTGTTTCCTTTGTGATGATTTCCCAAACAGTAAAATAAAATGAAATCTTGGTGCCAATGTAGTTGGGTCAATGTGCTTGGGAGGAAGCACTAAATATCGCGACGTTGTGCTTCACCTGATACCGTTTCACAATCATCATTTGCGCACTCAAGCGTATATTTTTACCTTAGCATTAGCCAGGAGGGGTAGGGGCTTCCTCTAATTAAGGCTCAGGCTGAAGTCATGGCAAAATTAGAGCAGGACGCCGACCACATTGGTGTCCCCCCCCCCAACTATATTAGCACCAAGGCTAAGCAGAAAATGAAAAAAAAAAAACGTTTAGAAGTTTTGTCTGAGCAATTCGCACATATCCTAGAAACGTTTAGCTCACAAACACAGAAAGAGACGAGCACATTTACAAATCGGCGATTTTCGACAAAGGCGATGTGTCGAAACATAGTTAAGGCACTGGTTTTGGCGGGAAATTACGCACACGTATGTGTGCGCGCGAACATGCGTGGACGACCATTCAAATACCACGGCGCCTTCCAACAGTGATCTACCACCACTGTTTGGCTCGTGAGATCTTCGCGTGATACCTTATTCTCTCAAAGTCGTTATATATCTAGCACATCCACTGAGCCTATTTCTTCAACTCTTGGTCGGCTATTGATCAGAAGCAATGTATCACCAGACAAGTGGATGTTTTTAAACTCAGAGCAGTGTAGTTTGTGATCCCTGTTTCTTGGCATATTGCCATCCTTTTCCGCCTACTGTACAAAAAGTATGAAACGATTACACACCTCCACTCGAATGCGTTGCTCTAAATTATGTAGACTTGCACAACATTGCTTCACACCATCTGACGTGTGATAGCTCTTCACGTTCAAAACAAACCGAATTCTCCATAGTGTCCAACCTTTCAGGAAAAGGTTTCTACCGCACCACTGTAGCATGGGCACGCCTTTCCTCGAAACCGTGCCGCATTTCACGCTGTGGCTCAACTTTTCTGTAGTTTAAAAGCCTGTGCACAACCGTCAACGCCGCATGCAACGCAAAACCGCGGTCGTTGCCGGGTGTATGCCATTAACAGAAAATCGCTTGCGGCATTCGGTGTGCGACGCAATGGTGGGAGCTATGCGCGCCTCATTAGATGGGTCCTGAAGCGATGACGGTGCTCTAAGCCTCATTCTACGGGTAATCGCCAAGGACTAAATCAATATAATGGCATACACCCTTGTGTCGCCCCATTTAGTGCGCCAATGCATCTTGTGTCTGCAATTTACGAGCTGCGTGAGGGGATGTATATCGTTAAAGACACTGGGAGAGGTACATTCAACAGATTGTGCATATGAAAATGGAGGTGCTCAACTGTGTAACACTAGGAAAGAACGAAATATAACGGCAAAAAGCCCGAGGAATGTGAACACTCCTCTTTCGCGCCCCTCTGCGTCACTGGCCGATGGGGTAGATTGCAGACCGACGAGAGACTAGACCAGCCAGCCGCCAAGGTTGTTCCGCTCTCCCCGGCAACTCCCCGATGGATGCCGCGGAATTGTGATAAGACCCTAAGCTACGCTCCTAAAATGCGAGTTCAGCCACACATCGGTTCTTCTGGAGTGAAATGCTCGCTCTTGGAGAACATGTGTTCCCAATTCTCACTTTCATCTTACCCCTCACAGTGCGAGTTGCCGCATCAGATGGGAATTCTGATCTGGCACCATGGGCTAATGTTGTGGTTCCGAAGAAACATCATAACAACAGTGAAATCACTCACCAGTAGGGCAACGTACGCAATCACACGCGAAAAAAAAAATTACTCGCAGATTCGCAGTCATTGCGCAGTTCTTCGCATGCAGCCGCGCGAAACTCTGACCTAACGATAAACACCGTGTTATGGCAAAGCCCTGTGTTGATCCATTGGCGAGTACCATCACGTTTTGAAGCACTCGCATCATTGCATGATTCCAATAGTTCGACATGGTTTCCCATCATACCACGCCTAGATGGTGCATGAGGTTCCGTCAGTCCTACTGTAGCTCTCTCCGTCTTACTGTACTACATGCGTATTGCGTTCTGATGGAGCGTAGCTGCTGCGATTCAGTCCTTCTCTAGCTCACCTGGTTCACGACACATAGTTCCGTCGACGAATCATTACCGTTCAACAACTTTTACCTTCACGTATGAAAACTTCATTACAACTACTACGTGAATTCAAGCGAAGAACCAGTAATAGTAGGGTGGTTGCATGACTTTCATGGATTTATTTGAAAAGCTCCGATCTCTCAGTAATGGAAAAAGAAAAGCATTATAGATCGAAGGCCGTGGATGTCGGAAAAAGTAGAATTTGAACATTCACATAAAGCGAAACTGCGATGTAATGACCCAGTCACACGTCGTCGTATGAATCGCTTAGGTTTCAAAAAGCAGTGTTATTCCCTTCAGAGAGTATGTCACTTCTGTGAGGAAGCGTGAAAATGGAACTTCATGAAAGTGTATAGAACAACGGAAATGGGACTTCCCATTTTGTGACTGTCAGACTTCGCCCTCCACGACTGCGCGACTTCGCAGGATCGCGGGAGTTATGAGAACAGCCCAGCCATATTAACTCATGGCGCAATACTACTTCACGTACAACCAGACTATTACCTGTCCACTAATTCAAGGTTTCAGATACTCTTGAAAATTAGAACGGATGCTATCGCAATGAGGGAGGAAGGGGTGAAGGAGGTTCCCACAACGGCCACTATTTCTATCTGAGCCTAAGAGAGGAAGGGGCCTGCTCTCATCCACTGAAGCTTAGGCAGAAATACACGCTCGAGTGTACACATTGACCCTCAAGGATCCCTCAGATAGGCTTAGGTGTGTAACTCTTTGAGGGATCCCCTCCGCCCCCATTGCGATAGCACTTAAAGCGGAACAGCTGGAACCCATGGTAAAGACAATGGTCTCAGAGCGAAAATGGTTACGATAACGAGCAAACTACGACCGAGCAGGTATGGTCACTCACCTGAACATCAGCAATTGAAGTACCAGGAGGAAGTTGGAGGTAGAATTGCCTGTGTTTGCCATCTCCCATATCTTGTATGACTTGGAACGTCTATAACGAAAGCATTCCAATCGATTTATACTGGTCGCAGATCACATAAGCCGGCATCGATCGAGGAAATCGATAACAAGCCGTTCAATAGCTGCGCGGCTTCGTGCATACAAATAATGTAGGGAAATAAACATCCAAAAATAATAACCGATAAACAGGGAACGGTAACTACAAAGAAAAAAAGGTGGTCTGGAAGAAAAAACGCTGCACTAACCTGTCCGCATTCTGCTTTTGCATTGCATAACTGCTGCTGATCAGGCACATGTTTGGATTGATCGGACTTAAGAAATCGGTTTGGTAAACTGTTCCTCTGACCTTTGTCAACAACACTCCTGAATTACAAAGATAAGTAACGAAACTCGCTGAGTGATAGTTATAGCTGAAGGCAAAGCAATGTAGCACCAGAACTCTACGATATAGATACTTTTATCGAAAAGAGCTCACATATGTCACAAAATGCATCTAAACCATTACAATACAACAAAACAACGTACTAAAAGAGGCTCTAATGCCTCATGAATCTCTGGCCAATCTCCAATTCTACTTACATGTTATTGGTTGACGTGTCGATGGCCGGGGGTGATTGGCGGGGAGGTGTCCGACATCCAATCATAATCGATGTCTCCACCACGCCCCATAATGGCCTCCTGCCAGAAATTCATGAAGTTGATTCATGTTTATTACAGAGAAACCATAGCACCTAAAACATTAATGGTAAAACCTCGGTTTAAATCAATGACTTCTGGAGCGAAATATCAAGCCAATTACGCATTAAAACTGAGTGTGATACTTAAACAATACATAAAGAAAACGAAGTGGGTCCCAGAGCGAATGTCGAGGCCAGTAGCGCGAGCCCCTCAACAGCTGGTAGCCTCAAACTTATTTACATTACGTGAAGCACATCAAACTTAGGTTTATTCTAGTGGACAGAGACAAACAAACAATGCAAATTTGGGCATATTTTCAGCAGTTTTGTTGAAGCACGCTTCAAATTTCGTTCATTTTAACCTTCACCTGTACTAGCCCCTTGTTGAAATTGGAGATTTGGTAATAAAATTCGAAAGAAGATTAAGCAGAAGTTACACTGATGTATACTTTCATTCCGCTTCCATTCGGGACTTCAGTGACAATGCCATACCCATTATCGATCGGATGGTTGTGCACGCAGCGACGCTGACCTGCGCAACCCTCTAAACGTCTCCAGGCCATACGTACGGTCCTTTCTATCACATTGTTATACTTACATGCTTCCGCCTTACTAGCAGTTGCAATACGCGAGATTCACTTTGAAAACTTTAATCTACTAATTTTACTGCTGGATGAAAATTTCCCCTGAGATTTGCCTTTAGTCACTAAAAGCAGCCTTGTAGTATTCCTTCGAAAGTAACTGTGCCACTGATAGGCCATGAAATCAGTGTTACAAAAGGCACTGTGCACAAATTGTCGCAAATAGTCGCAAAATCGATTACGCAGCCGCTGAAACTTAGCTAAAACCATAACAATTGAAACCGCTACAACTCATTGCTCATTTCATTTTATCGGTTTGAAAATGGTACCCTCCCCGCCCTCCCCCCTATTCCCAAGTACTGGCTGATGATTGTTCGTATGAGTACCAAGGTAACAGTTTACGAACAAATGACGTGTGTTAGCGTTACACAAAGATGTCGCCGATGGCTCACGCTCAGCTGGGCAGATGACGCTGGATTTCGACATAATCTTGAGTGAAAGGGCGTTGAGAACTCTATCAATATCCTCCCCTTCTCTACAGAGACGGTCTTTCATAGCTCGAAATTAATTTTTGACTATCTCAATAATTCGCATCAAGATATACCCACCTATTTTGAAATATTCCACCGATGTTGTTGTTCTCATTTGGATATCATTCCACTGCCTTTCCTTTTAATCATCAAATACTTCATGAAGACCGTTCCATCTTGTGCTGCTTAGCATTGGCACGCATTCGATGAGCACTTTTAGAGGCGCCATGCATCCACTTTCCAGTAGTTCGCATACCTAGGACAGAACTCATCGTTACTTCTTTCTAGTATGATTCTTGTCACTAGGAAAACATAGAACTTGGAGATCAAATGGGAGCAGCTCACGGTCACTAGGTGTTACAATACAAATCAAGGTCCAGCATTGCGTTGCAAAAGTTTACCGGAATACGACCCCCTCTGGCTAATGTTGGTGATATATTAAGATCATCTCCAAAAAAATGGTCGCTCAGCTGATAAGCATTGTACTGCTACTGCTACTTTAAGAATTATGGATTCGTTGGTTGACGACCTTTTTTAGAACTCTCACCTGCCTACTTCCCAAAAATTACAAAAAGTAATTCTAGGAGCAGTAATGTAGAATTATACTGCACTAAGAAAAGAGCAGTGATAAAGAATTACGGGTACTGCACCGAGAAGTGGAAGGAGGATTTTTTGACAGTAGAACAGTAATATGTCCCCTATAAATCGTTTCTCAATAACTGACTGTAAACCTCAACTATATACAGCTTTTTAATGCTGAAGCCATGTTACCAAGGCACTCGACTGGTTATCATTCAACAAGTTGCTTCCCCCACCTCATCAGCATAGCACCCAAGTACCTTGCATGAAAAGAACAATGGCAGATAGAAAGCAAATTACCTTCAGTCGCTAGAAATCCCGTTAATCATCGAATTCTTTTGAGCGGGGACTGTCCGTCGGAAGAAAAAGAAGTATGGCCATGGTTGTAGATTTAATCGCTTGATTTCGCGAATTATCCCAGTGCGAAAGCCCTGTTAAAAAGTGGATAAGGTTCTACATGCAACCTAGATGATTTACCATAAAAAGAGTGAAATTATTTCAAAAAAATGACGATCCTCATGCCAACATGTTATTCTTACAGTGACAGCTGCAGGTGATAGAATACCCTCTCTATGGAATACTTCCATTTCTTCCATCAATGATTCGGCTTTATACGGCTATTACAGCCCCAGAAATCGTGCTTGTTGAAAAATTGTTTTAGATAAAGCTGCGCCTGTAGGGGTTATACGGGACGGTGAGCGCTTACGTGATCTCCGCTTTTGACGTTGGCGCCGATTTGGTGACATTTGCACCAACTACACGCAGAACATCAAATTCATCCAAATTTTTCCTATAGAGGTGATTAAAAGTGGTTATAACGAGTATGGCACTGATTTTGACCGATGGCGTACCTAATCCCTCTGCGGTCACAAACGGACACGATTGGCGTCTTGTGTTGAAGCTGGACCGCACCAAAAATTTATGGAATACTCATAATCAACGCACTGAGTTAACGCTGTATGGAAGTTCCAACAAAGCTGGTGAAGAAGTTGTTACGCTAATTTACTGCAAATGCCGCCAAGTTAGCACCAACGCAAAAACGGTCATAGTCGTGATCAACCCCCCCCCTTCCCCGCAGTAAACACAGAGGCAGATTCAAGCAATAACCCCTTTTTCCCTAGCTCGCAATTTGTGGGGTTGTAATATCCGGATACAGTCCATCCTGTCATTGATATTTGTGTCGAATGTTCAGCGTAACTGCTGATACTTAATATTCACTCTCCGTATCTTAAAACACCTGTTTAAAATTATGTAGGACAGCTATGGCCCCAACCACAATTTTATTTTTATACCTTATGGCGCATGATGAAAGAGCGATCACATTGATTCAGTACTAGAGGAATCCAACTCACCTCACTTTGGGTCACGCTTCGTGCAATATGCACGTAGATCGATTGCAGTGGCGGCGAACTACACGTGTGTCCGTTTCCCGCGTACGATTTTCAAAGGCGCCAGAAACTGACTTCCTTCAATACATGGAGTCATTAATGGTTATTTGCGAGATCCTAAGACGGGTTTGCCATTTTTTGGTGGTCATCAATTACAAAACTGAGAGCTACGGAAAATACGTACCAGCAACACTGCCCCTAGTTCATATCTACCTTATGTAGCTTACCATACTATGGCAACTATGGTCCCAACTTCAATTTTCTTTTCATACCTTATGGCACACGATGAAAGAACGATCGGATTGCATTCAGTACTACCAAAGGAATCCAACTCACCTCACTTTGTGTCACGCTTCGTGCAATATGCACGTAGATCGATTGCAGTGGCGGCGAACTACACGTGTGCCCGTTTCCCGCGTACGATTTTCAAAGGCGCAGAAACTGACTTCCTAAAAATTAGTGAGTCTTTGCGGGATTCCCAAGACGAGTTTGCTATTTTTTGGCGGTCACCTATTACAAAACTGAGAGCTACGGAAAATACGTACCACTAAACTGCCCTCAGTTCATATCTACCTTATGTAGCTTACCATACTATGGCAGCTATGGTCCCAACTACAATTTTCTTTTCATACCTTATGGCACACGATGAAAGAACGATCAGATTGCATTCAGTACTACTAAAGGAATCAGATTGCATTCAGTACTACTAAAGGAATCCAACTCACCTCACTTTGTGCCACGCTCCGTGCGATATGCACGTAGATCGATTGCAGTGGCGGCGAACTACACGTGTGCCCGTTTCCCGCGTACGATTTTCGAAGGCGCCAGAAACTGACTTCCTTCAATACATGGAGTCATTAATGGTTATTTGCGAGATCCTAAGACGGGTTTGCCATTTTTTGGTGGTCATCAATTACAAAACTGAGAGCTACGGAAAATACGTACCAGCAACACTGCCCCTAGTTCATATCTACCTTATGTAGCTTACCATACTATGGCAACTATGGTCCCAACTTCAATTTTCTTTTCATACCTTATGGCACACGATGAAAGAACGATCGGATTGCATTCAGTACTACCAAAGGAATCCAACTCACCTCACTTTGTGCCACGCTTCATGCAATATGCACGTAGATCGATTGCAGTGGCGGCGAACTACACGTGTGCCCGTTTCCCGCGTACGATTTTCGAAGGCGCCAGAAACTGACTTTTTAAAATGCATGGAGTCATTAATGGTTATTAGCGAGATCCTAAGACGGGTTTGCTACTTTTTGGCGGTTACCTATTGCAAAACTGAAGCTACAGAAAATACGTACCAGCAACACTGCCCCTAGTTCATATCTACCTTATGTAGCTTACCATACTATGGCAACTATGGTCCCAAATGAAATTTTCTTCTTATCCTTACGGCGCATGATGACAGAACGATCACACGCATTCAGTACTCCCTCAGTTCAGTTGCATTCAGTACTACTAGAGCAATCTAACTCACCTCACTTTGTGTCACGCTTCGTGCAATATGCACGTAGATCGATTGCAGTGGCGGCGAACTACACGTGTGCCCGTTTCCCGCGTACGATTTTCAAAGGCGCAGAAACTGACTTCCTAAAAATTAGTGAGTCTTTGCGGGATTCCCAAGACGAGTTTGCTATTTTTTGGCGGTCACCTATTACAAAACTGAGAGCTACGGAAAATACGTACCACTAAACTGCCCTCAGTTCATATCTACCTTATGTAGCTTACCATACTATGGCAGCTATGGTCCCAACTACAATTTTCTTTTCATACCTTATGGCACACGATGAAAGAACGATCAGATTGCATTCAGTACTACTAAAGGAATCAGATTGCATTCAGTACTACTAAAGGAATCCAACTCACCTCACTTTGTGCCACGCTCCGTGCGATATGCACGTAGATCGATTGCAGTGGCGGCGAACTACACGTGTGCCCGTTTCCCGCGTACGATTTTCGAAGGCGCCAGAAACTGACTTCCTTCAATACATGGAGTCATTAATGGTTATTTGCGAGATCCTAAGACGGGTTTGCCATTTTTTGGTGGTCATCAATTACAAAACTGAGAGCTACGGAAAATACGTACCAGCAACACTGCCCCTAGTTCATATCTACCTTATGTAGCTTACCATACTATGGCAACTATGGTCCCAACTTCAATTTTCTTTTCATACCTTATGGCACACGATGAAAGAACGATCGGATTGCATTCAGTACTACCAAAGGAATCCAACTCACCTCACTTTGTGCCACGCTTCATGCAATATGCACGTAGATCGATTGCAGTGGCGGCGAACTACACGTGTGCCCGTTTCCCGCGTACGATTTTCGAAGGCGCCAGAAACTGACTTCCTTCAATACATGGAGTCATTAATGGTTATTAGCGAGATCCTAAGAGGGATTTGCTACTTTTTGGCGGTAACCTATTGCAAAACTGAAGCTACAGAAAATACGTACCAGCAACACTGCCCCTAGTTCATATCTACCTTATGTAGCTTACCATACTATGGCAACTATGAACCCAAATGAAATCTTTTTATACCTTACGGCGCATGATGAAAAAACGATCACACGCATTCAGTACTCCCTCAGTTCAGTTGCATTCAGTACTACTAAAGCAATTTAACTCACCTCACTTTGTGTAACGCTCCGTGCGATATGCACGTAGATCGATTGCAGTGGCGGCGAACTACACGTGTGCCCGTTTCCCGCGTACGATTTTCAAAGGCGCAGAAACTGACTTCCTAAAAATCAGTGAGTCTTTGCGGGATTTCCAAGACGAGTTTGCTATTTTTTGGCGGTCACCTATTACAAAACTGAGAGCTACGGAAAATACGTACCACTAAACTGCCCTCAGTTCATATCTACCTAATGTAGCTTACCATACTATGGCAGCTATGGTCCCAACTACAATTTTCTTTTCATACCTTATGGCACACGATGAAAGAACGATCAGATTGCATTCAGTACTACTAAAGGAATCAGATTGCTAAAGGGATCCAACTCACCTCACTTTGTGCCACGCTCCGTGCGATATGCACGTAGATCGATTGCAGTGGCGGCGAACTACACGTGTGCCCGTTTCCCGCGTACGATTTTCAAAGGCGCCAGAAACTGACTTCCTAAAATGCATGGAGTCATTAATGGTTATTAGCGAGATCCTAAGACGGATTTGCTACTTTTTGGCGGTAACCTATCACAAAACTGAGAGCTATAAAAGGTGCATACCGGCAATATGGTTTTGCGGATGAGACCTTTTCATACTTTCGAAGCTTCGAAGAACAGCACTTGAATCAGAAACAGTAGAAGTAATAGAAAGATTAAGAAGTAAAAAAAACCTATAACAATGCTGAAGTGATGGAGTTCTTGCCACGGGCTGCTTGGTTATGCTCATCGATCTTCTCCATGGCGATCGGCACGATCAATAAGCATGGTGGCTGGAGGCTAGTTGCTATCATTCTTCCCTTCTGACCTTGAGCGAAGCAAATTAAAAAGTTCTAACCTTTTTTCAATGCAAAACACGTGGCTAGATGCTGCTGCGCACCTCATTGGCGATGAATTTCACCCGCCCACCAGATAGACCATTCAACGCATTTGAAGTGTGCCCGCGCGCGCTCGCTCCAATTGGTGAATTTTGAACAGCGGGCGGAGGAGGCGGATTTCTGCAGCTAGGGATATCGATCCATTGCAGATTTAGGCTGGGTGTGTATCATAATGTTACTGTGCAGATCGGTTCTCACCCACAAGCGGTAACGAATGGCTGGCGATGGGGACATGGTAGTCTCTGCAGTGCAGGACGGCACGATTCATTTTACTTGTAGCGGAGCATTACTCAAGGAAATAGTAGTTACCTCAACGTTTCTGAAATGCCTATGAAATCGGGGTCAAGCACCTGAACGCGGTGTTTAGACGCCTGATGCTGCATATGTATGTTCTAGCCGTCCTAGTATCTACAAACCCGAACGGTCAAAGTCGAGGGTGCCACACTTCTGCAGTCTGCACTGGCACCCACTCTCTCTGTGCTCTTCATTCTTTCACCTTCCTCACGGAACTCAGGAAAGATTATGTGTGTACGTAAAAAAGTGGGAAAGATCCGCAGCCATCCGTGTTTGCAAGGCTGCTTTCATACTCGGCCACAAGATCACGGCGATCGCGATGCCCGCCATACCCGCAACAAAGGGCCCGCAACCAGTTTGCTTTGTGGTGTCCGTGCATCGGCTTTAACTCATGACTGCATTGATCACCGCAATTTTTCGCAGTCGATACGCCGACAAGTGACCGATCAGCCTGAGTGTATAGAGTGTGAGGCGCTCACAGTAATCGCGTCGCCAAGTGTGAATGCATACAAATTTTCGCTAGGTATATTATCGTGGATCTGTGTGCCGGTTCTCCTTCTCGCATTAAATTAAGGTGGCGAGATAAGCGTTTTGTTCATGAAGAACATGAAGCATTTTGAGGTTAGAGGTATCGTACACGGGAATTCAAGTTCTCCGCTACTCATGTGTGTATGCTGTATTTGCCTACTCAGGACAGCATGCAAAGTTTTACGCGAAAAACAAGAATCCGGCTGAGATACAGCTCCTTAGAGTAGCGGCCGCCGGGTTTTAGCGCATGACTGTGAACGGCCAGGGTTCGAGATAGGAGGCGACGATCACGTGGCTAGGGAAGCAGAGTGAGAAGCGAATCAAAATTTGGCGCGAAAATTTAGTTGCACTCCGCCAACCGACATCTGCTCGAATGTTGCTCGGAGAGAATTTGAGAGAGCTGCTCATCTTCTGATTTTTGGATTTCTGCCTGGGAACAAATGAAATTTCTCCATTCGTTTCGAGGTGGGGTCCACGAGGTCGAATTTCCGCGCGGCCGCGCGCGATGAGCGGCACGGGGGGTACGAGTGCCAGTAGCAGGGCATGACAGCCTTCGAGCGAGGCAGTGTGGCATGAGTGGAAAGCGCAGGCGTGACGCAGTCACGCTCGGCCGGGCGACCAAGGGCAATCGATACGGCGAGTCCTACGGGGGCGCCGCGAGTGAAACGCCGCGAAGCGGAAATTCGACCTCGTGGACCCCACCCTTCGTTTCGTGTTTCTGGTCAGCTGTACTAATGGAGTGATTTCAAGATGAATTAGAATAAGAAAGTTTCCATGTACGATACATTGTGTACGGCATCGGGCAAGCAACCTATAAGGCTCAGGTAGTGGTTCACATACGATCGCACGATCGTGCGATCACATGAGTTGCCGCGCGCGCACTCACTTTACCGCGCTATTTTCCTTCCGCAATAATAGACTGCTACCACCCAGCTCTGTTATCACTCACGGGCCTTGCGTTGCGGAGAGAAAATAGCACGCGCAAGTGAAAGTGCACACGATGACACATGCGGTCGCACCATCGCGCGAATCCAAGTTCCGCAGGGTAAACCAGCAGCCTGTGCGCACTTCTTCCACACAGATTCGGATACTCTCTTCCCATTCGTTCTCATGTTGTTTGGAAAACTAATGGCTTAGGTAGGGTAAGAACCCTCCATGTGCAGGGTCTGCAGTCGAGCGATTAATACAGAAAAAAATCAGTTATCCGAAACGTGGGTCATCCGTTGCAGACCCTACCTCTTCATATTGATTTTAAGGATTCGTTCACGGAAAAATGAGTTTCTTTCCTCTTCCTCTCCCTAATGTCAGTCCCCCGCCATCGCGGGGTCCGCTGTTCTTGTCAGTTGCCGCCACCTTCTTCTATCCAAGGCATCTTCTTTCGTGGCTTTTACTTCCGTGAGGCCTATTTTAATGACGTCCCTCCACCTTTTCATAGGGGCTCGTTGTGGTTACTTGCCGGGTACTTCGAACTCTACCGCCTTCTTGATTGGGTGGTTTGCCGACCTTCTCAGGGCGTGCCCATACCATTTTAACCGCTGCCCTCAACTTCAGCGGGACCGGGCCGTCTGCATGACTCCCCTGACGTCCTCGTTCCTGATCCTGTCGAGCTGCGTTCAGCCACGTGTCCATCTCAGCATCCTCATTTCTGCGGAATGTAGCTGCCTCTCGTGACTCTTTGTTATGGGCCAGCACTCGCTGCCATAGAGCATTGCGGGTCTTATCACCGATCGGTAACCTTGCCCTTCAGAGTTCTGGAGTACCGTCTATCGCAGAGAATTCCTGTGGACTCTCTCCATTTCAGCCATGCCGTATTTATTCGAGCTTTCACAGCCTGATCTACCGCATCATCATCCTCGGCTATATCGCTTCCCAGTTATCGGAAATCCTGAACCTTTTCGATGCTTTCTCTATGACAGTCTACGATGGAGCCCGGACACTCCTCGGAGCTTAGAAATTTGGTCTTCTTGACGTTTACACGTAAGTCGTTCTCTGCCAGCCTTGCTTGCCATCTATGCACCTTCGCCTGAAGTTCTTCTTTGGTATCCGCTATAGGGCAATGTCGTCAGCGAGAGAATGGTCCTAGTGGTCCCTCTATGAGGTTTTTCACCATGCCATCCAGGGTGAGCAGGAAGAGGAACGGGCTCAGAGCTGAGCCTTGGTGTACTCCTACGGAGATCCTTACTTCCGCTGTCAGTCCCTGGGGGGTGCGTATGACAGCCTTAGCCCCATCGTAATGTCCTGTATCAGGGTGACCAGGTGCTCTGGTATCTGTCGTTCCAAAAGAAGTTCCAGATCACTGGCCGTGGCAGACGGTCGAAGGCTTTTTCAAGGTCCAGGAAGGCTGGGTAGCAGGGCTGACGCTTTTCACGGTACTTTTCCTTCACGTGTCTAAGGATGAAGATGACATCCGTGGTGGACTGCTCAGACATGAATTCGAACTGCTTCTGAGATATGGTGACTAGCTCCCTTAGCCTCAAGTCCATCATCCGTTCATACGGCTTCATGGTATGAGCTGTCAACTTTGTTACACGGTAGTTGGAGCTCTTTATTGCGTCCCTTTTCTGCTTGAATAGGGGAACGATGGTACTAGCCTTCTACGCAACCGGAATTTTTCCTCTGGCCGTCACCATGTTCAGGAAGTGTGTAAGCAACTCCACTCCGTACTCTCCTAGTGTCTTCCAGCCTCTATTGGTACCCCATCTAAACCATCGGCCTTTCCATTCTTCATTTTTCCCAGCACCTGGCGAACTTGGCTGGCCCCATCCTGCCGCTGTCCATGGGAGGATGGGGGCAGCCGTAACCCCTTCTGTTGGCTTTCCTTGCAAGGGAACTCTTCGTTCAGAAGCCCATCGAAGTACTCCCGGCATTTCCTTTTGATCTCGGCTGCTTTCCTCAGAATGGTACCCTCGCTGCTCTTTACCCCCTTGGCCACTCCGATGTTCGATGTCTGGCGATAGCCATCCTGAAGATGATCTTTTCTGCCTCCTCCATCCAATCTTTCGTACAAGGCATCCATTTCTGTATTCTTTGCTTTGGCCACAGCTGCCTTGGCAAGCCTCTTGCAGCGTTTGTAGGTGTCGAGGTGTTCTGGGCTCTCCGTTTTCTGCCACCGCTTGTATGCTTCCCTCTTCTGTGTCACTACCCACTGAACCTCCTCATTCCAGAACCACACTTCTTTGTCTCCTTTGCAGTCACCTCGGGTCTCCCCCAGCGTTTCCTTCGCGCATTTTAGAATTATCTCAGTTGCTCCCTTCCAAGTGTGCTGAGTCGGCCCGTTAGGGTCTAGAAGACCGATATCCAGTGCCCTTCTTTTAAGATCATCCCTTTCCTGTTTGTACAGCTTCCACCATCTGGTTCTCCATTCGGTCTTGAGTCTTGTTTTCTTAGTGAGCTCTACGGCATTGTCTGCTAGGAGGGGTCTGTGTTGGGTAATGAGTGCCTCTCCTGGCAGTACCTTGATGTCCTTCACAGTCTGAAGGGCTGATCTTTTTATGAATATACGATCGACTTCCGTTTGTCTCCCTCCACTGTTATAGATTACCTTTTGACTCTCTCTTTTCGCGACGTACGTGCTGCAGAACGCTAAGTCGTGGGCCGTGGCCAGGTCCAGTATCCTTTCTCCCTCAGCGTTTCTCACGCCCAGTCCTTTGCCTCCGTGCACCCTTTCTAAGCCCCTTCTATCTCTGCCGACGTGACCGTTCAGATCACCCGCACGGTGAGGTAATCGCCTTCCGGAACTGACCTGATGACGTCCTCCAAGCTCAGATAGAACTCGTCCTTCTTGTGCTCGAGACAACCGGCTTACGGTGCGTATACACTTACTATGGTCCAGAACCCCTCCTATGCATCCGTCCTTACTGCCATGATTCGACCGCTGGTCCTGTTCACGGCGCAGACGCAATCTTTCAGGGAATTCGCTACTGCGATGGCTACTCCGTTCCGTTAAATGTCTTCGCCGTTGTAGAAGAGTTTGACTCCCTTTTCAATCATCTCCCTTCCCTTGGTGCCTTTCCAGCGTGTTTCCTGGAGACACAGAATTTGGATGTTTCGTCGACTCATCTGGTCGGCAATGTCTCGAGGCTTCCCGGTCAGTGATCCTATGTTCAGAGTCCCTATTTGAACTAACTTCTTCAACCGAGGTCGTTCACCCTACGGTAGCCCTCGCATATTGGCCACAGAACTCGGGCGAGGTTCTGCGCGTCACTTACGGGTGACGTCCTAGCATTGATACTGTCTCTTTGGCAACTTTTGTACATATTGGTGTGACTAGGTTTCTCCATCTGCCGGTCTGTCACATGGGCCCGACGCTGGTAACGTCACCATTTCTGCATTTTCCTGCAAATCATGGTATGAGCCTCGGCTGGGGTCGAACCCGGTGGTCTTGAATGAGCAGATGTGAGCCCACACTCTTAACCACTCGGTTATCCCTGCCTGGAAAATCAGTTTTTTTGTTACCCACATATTTATGTTTTATTTGCCTACTAAGGGCCTCATGCAAAGTTTCACGCGAAAAAGTGAGTATTCGGCTAAGGTACAGCTCCCCAAATTCTCGGCCGGTTGGGCGGGACCTCTGAGTAAAAGCCCCGTCCGGTTGTCCGCCGCAGTTACGAACGGAGAGTGGGACTGTTTACATAACTTGCTGTTCTTACAATGCGTCTCCGACCGCGGCGAACGACAGGGTGGGCACTTGCTCCGAGGCCCCGCCCACCCGGCTGAGACTTTGTGGTGCTGTATCTTAGCTCGATTCACATTTTCGCGTGAAACATCGCATGCGGCCTACATTAGGCAAATACAAAATAAGTATATGGGTAGCAAAAAAGCTCATTTTTCCGTGGACGGTTCCTTTACCCTCTGTTAACCCAGCCCGCTGAAGCCATGAGGTATCGAAAGATCACTATGAGGTCAAATGGGCGGAAGGAAGACTTCGCCGGAAGCGAGAGGCAGATATGCGGTTTTTTATTAGTTGCTGCATTTCTTCCGTTTCTGTCGTTCTGTTTGCATGGCAGAAAGAACGTGCTGCTAAATCTCCGCAAGGTAAACTACGCAGGTTGGCAGAGAGGCAAACTCAGTGCCTTGAGGCGTCTGTTTACAGATAAAGAAAGCATTCTGTGCAGAGATAAGATGAGCGGACAGCCCCGGTCCGCCTCTTGCCGCGATCAGTGGGTCGCCTGCCGTCGCGTTTTTTAGCGACAAATCTCACAGGTATCACACCGCGGCTTCCTTCCCTTCCAATGCGAGCGACACATGGCTTGCCACGTGAGCGACGAGTTCGGATTAGCTTGCGTACACCTATCTCAAAAGGTCACAGTGTTAAGCGACTCCGTATCGGTCACACTCCGCGGCCTCCTTCATCTGCGATCCCCGCGCGACCCTTATTCGCGGCGTACTCCTTGGTCACAAAATCTCGTGTGCTGCTCGCCAACGGCCCGCGTGGGATAACCTGTCCCAGAGGTAAGACCGCGATGTGACCGCGCTCCGCAGCGAAATCATCCTTACGCCCGTTTATCGGCTCAACAACTGTGGAGATATCGGAGCGAACTTTTACTTTGTATGCTTCACTACGTCTTATCTTATTTGATAAACATCACTAGTCAAATTGGTTCTTGTTCATTTGTAGCATAAAGGCGCTGGGGGGGGGGGGAGTGAGGTGGGGGATGGTGGTTCTTCAGACCATTACATTGAGACCCACATCGCAGGACAATGAACACAAGCCAAAGAAGGGATACTATACCGGATGTGACTGGGAGCCAAGAGAAGGGAGGAGCGGTGAGAGGATGAACTAATTTGACCCCCCTCCCCCACTCTTAGATTCCTCCATTTGTATCATGTGCCGGTAGGTCCCAGTCGCATCATGTTTGCCTGGTTTTCTTTACACGTCTTATTTGATAAACATTCACTAGTTATTCAGAATATGCTTGTTATTTGTATGTAGCATTAGAGAACTTTACATTACGATTTGATAGCGGCCGCCTTGCGCTTGCTTATCGATCAAGGACAATGTGTTTGCTACTTTTTCGATCACCGCTATTGATCACTTTTTCATCAACCTAATGTGGCCTCCCGCATTTTTCGATATTTGTTGTGTGCTTGATTTTCTCTTGTATTTATGGTTCGAGCGACAAAATAATTTAACACAATCGGTTCTTCCCTAAACAAGTGTACTGTTCGTGGCTCAGTGTTTGACGTATTATATAGTAGTTCCAACCTTGTATTCAAATGGTGTTCCTTAGCAGAAATATGGCAACAGAAGCGATCAAGGATGGAGCGCGGCAGTTCGTCGCTGGAGGTTCTGCAGGTCGGAATATGCTTTTTTCACATGCTCTTAAAGACCCGTTAGTAGTAATTTTGGTCGATTGCGGATTTTAAAAGTGGAAATTCAGGGTATTGGTGCAGTGGAGAGCTAGTGGAATGAAGCGTAAAAAACCCAAGAAATAGGACCCTGTACCTTACACCGATCCTCACAAGGACGGGCTTTCCTGTCCCCTGCCTCACCAAAGGTTGCGAAGAGGGCACACCTGGGTGTCAAGGAAAGTGGCTGCTTCAGCACGCTCTCCCCTCTCCCTTAATGGTGACCCAAATACGGATCCACACCTCGGAAGATTTACAGAACCTCTACAGGGTGCGGCAAAAGTATTGACCGCTTGAAAAAGTTATACCATTCCAATCAGAAATACATGAATTTTATTCAAAGTATAGATGATCAATGAAAATTTTATCATGTAGCCCCAGAGTAGGTGAGATCGTCTCCGGTCCATACACACTCGCGCAGACTGCGAGGAAGAGCGCATGTCGTCGGACGCAGGTGAGCGTTGTGGAAATCGTCCAAAATATTCGCCAAAACAGACTTCAGAAAACAGAGAACAATGGGGGAGATAGTACAGGCTTCGTTCTCCAAGATATCTCAAGAGGAATATTGAGCCAGTTGAGATTCGTGCTCTTGCTAGTCATCGCTGCAAGGTGGTAAAGGCGTAGAGACTGCTCCGAGGCCGTACCGCAACTACGCCATGTGGGTTTTGGCTGCATACCGGCTAGAAGTCATTCAAATTGAGTCTTATGTTAGCTGTGGTCCTATGTAAGGATGCACGTGTCCCTCGACGACATTGTTGATTTTGTTGTGCTGGTCGATTTTGACTCGAATACTGGCAAGTTTGTAAGACTTCGGTCATACGCTGTACCACCCTGCAACAGCGCCTCTCCATATTTCCTGGGTATCAGGCTATTCGATTGTTCCTTTTCTTGCAACTTGTAGCGCAAAGCCTGCACTACTCCATTCGCTGCTTTTGAGACTACTCGTATGAGAGTATGGGACGATTTGTGCGACGATCACCTGCGACTGGCTACAAGTGCTTTTCCTCACCCTCTTTGTCATTGTGCCCAAGCCAAAGGGATTCTGTGGAATTCTGGTGGCATAGTATGATATGTTAGTGGTAAGTACTTGTTGATTACATGTCCCAGTGAGTTATTTTGATGCTTTATCTCTTCCCACTATGTTGAAGCTTTGTTAGGCGGTCAATACTTTTGGTGCACCCTATATAGTGTCAGTAACCGTTGCCGAATGCATAATATTACAAAGTATCTTATTACCGTATTTTTTTGTTTTGATCACTCAAATTCAACCATATTTTATTACATTTTCAGGTCAGCTGAGGCATCTTCCGTTTATCATGTAGCGTGGGATCATTGCTGACCTCTGCAGTAACGACCCCCCCCCACCCGTCAAATATGATCCCCTCCCTGTCGAGGATTTCTCTGCTACCGGTGGGAGGGGGCTTTAGTCAGGATTGACCTTCCACGACTCCTGCCTTGCACCTTCCCTAATTACTTCGCACCTCTACGAATTCGCCCAAGGGATGACCTCGCTTAATTGGCCGATCTGGCGTCTTCATCGATTCATCACTAAGTGACTAATTAATATATTTATAACATCAGCTAAATGGAATAATTAAAATTACATGGTATCATTATGCAGCAGAAAAAGAGAGAATGAGGGCTTCAGCCTGCAACTGCTTCAATCATAGAAGAGGATTTGTGGAGAATGCGCTTGCGCAAGCTGCTCTGAAGGGCCCGCGGCACTCTTTTTTTCGTGTTTTTCCAGATCAAGGCTACTTGAGGCTACTTTTGGACATTCCCTGCAAGTATGGTCTCATCACTTCCTTTTCAGTTGAAGCGATTTGATCAATTGAAAATTCGAGCAACTCATTCTCATTTTTGCACTTCTGAAACCAGGGACAAAATGTTCCGTCCAATGCTCTACCCCCTCCCCTTGCAGCACTCACATTTGTGGCCACCTTCGCTGGGGCTTGGCTAAACAAGGACTTGTGAAGTGAAGTCATCCAAAAAGTGCCATTTCGCAGTACTTCAAAATCCCCCTAATAATTCGGAAACCTTGTGGCATTCCAAATAAAACATATATCCAGAAAGAGCGCTTTTTGTCTAAGGAGCACAATTGTAGCTGATTCATGTTGACGCGCTGTGAGATTTGAATTCATCTTACAAACGCGAAGAACCGTCCAGATTTCCTTACAACCTAATAATTTCAATATTTTTTTTTGATTTTTGATAAATGCTTGCTTAGCTTATGCCCACAACACAGCATCCTTGTAGTAACTAATAATTTCAATTAATTCTGCAAATCTCTCTTTGTCCCAACTAAAATCCACGATTTCTGTTCCTTGCGCTGTAAATGTTGACTCAAAGGAACTGGAAAGGGTCCGAAACAATAGGAGGATGCAAGGAAATTGGAGTTTTGTAACGAACACTCAAGATTAGAAGCGATAATCGGCGAAAAAACCCGGATTTAAAAGCGCGACGCTGCGGTGTGTATTCGCATCCAATTCGCATCCACACACAGGCTTCCGAGTTGTCCGCTGTAGGAGACGGACCGCGGGCCAACATTAGCTGTAGCACCTGACTCGCAGCGCAGTGGAGCAGCCATTCCCAACTACATTAGCATTCATGTAAGTACATCTCGAAGCAATATAAGAAAGAACAAAGGAAAAAAAGTAAAAGGAAAAAAACAAAGTTATAATAGAAACATCTCCTCTTCGCACCATGCCAAGGCGTCAAATTGGCGAGTTTGTGCAATGGCGGCCACTTAAACTCGTCCACGCTACGTCTGTTCTACCGTAGGCCGAAATAACTCCCTTTCGGTGTCTTTAAGCGAAGGCAATTAGGGAGGTCATCCCTCAGGCGCATTCGGAGAGGTGCGAAGTAATTAGGGAAGGTGCGAGGCAGGAGTCGTAGAAGGTCAATTCTGACTAAAGCCCCCCTCCCCTGCCGGTGTACCCTTGTTGTGCAGCAGATGAGACAGCCAGACCAGCATCACCAGCCCATCACGGCGACTCCACTGTTGGCACCCACCGCGCCGAAACGCGCTCCGTGAGCAGGCGATCAAGAGCCCTAGACACGTCCTCGGCACGGGAAGTTTCAAATTTTTCTGAAAATGGGCATTTCGTCCAGAGAGAACATGTTCGCGCTGTTCTAATTTACCTCATTACCTCTAATGCCACACACCCTTTGATGATTCTCTCCCTTTTTTGATAATGTGGAAGATGCCCCCTAGCAGAGGCGGTTTCAGGCCTGGTGCTCCACCTGCGCTGCCGCAATCTGGCTGTTAGAGCACGCACTCAGCCTGCATCAACCACGTTTGAGTTTTACAGGTCTGGTAGAAGTATGTATGATGCATCCGTTGGATCTGATAAAGACACGACTCCAGGTCGCGCAACATGACAGAGGAATGATGGACTGCGTGCGAAAGACTTTCAGAAATGAGGGTTTCCTGGGATTTTATAAGGTAGGATCAACCTTTCTTCACTTTTCCTTCTGTCTTTCCTTCTGTCTAGCAATAAATGTGAAATTAAGAAAGCAGTTGGGCGAAGACTGAGAGGAAAAACCTTCAGTTCGGTTGTTATTAATGCAAATGTAAATGTAAATCCAGCTTTTCAGGGCATACTTCCACCGATTCTTGCCGAGACACCAAAACGTGCGACGAAGTTCTTCACGTTTGAACAGTACAGGAAGTTGTTCAGCCATCCGCATGTCTCTCCAGCAATCGTAATTTTTCGCTATTTTTTCTTTTATAGATTCCATTCACATTGCTATTTGCATTGCTGAGAGCATTTTCTTTGCACAGTGACGGGAGGATAGACAGCAGCCCTAGTTTTCAGCGTTGTAATTCATAAGGTGCAGTAGATTCTCCTACGGGTTAACGTGAAGGTGTCATGGTCTTATGACCGCAGCATATAACAGATCAGCCTGGAGCTAATCAATATTTTGGTGTGTCGCTGCGGCACTACATAGCATCTCACTTTCGTTCTCAGCGGCTGATCAGTTTATAAGAACCATTGACTTCGAGAGAGTGAATAGGGTTGTGTCTAATCATCTTACTGGTGGTCCTTAGAAATGATAGAGATGATATGTGGTTAGGGAATAAGAAATATACTTGAACGACGTCGCAGGTCCGCAAAAAGGATTTTGCGGTATTTTGCTTGTGGACGAGTTCGCCACAGTAGCTGCTAAATCTTCAAGACGATATTCCACAAAAACGGCAGATCCCATTTCTCCCCACGTGCTATGTGGAGGTCTCTCCCCACGTGCTATGTGGAGGTGAAGACACATCAGACACATTTTCAGATGTCAATAATTGATTAATAGAAGTTCTTCGCCGTAAATACTGCTGAGGATGGTCTGCTTTAGCATCCAGATTCCTTCTGAGTATTTGCTCTGACACAAAATCAATCTTGCCAACTGCCTCAGGACTCTTAATTAAAGGGATTTCTTGTAACATTGATAGTATCAACAGATTGTTAGGATGTATTCACTAGTGATTCCTTTTTTCCATAGTTAGATACGCAGATACGCGTACATATGCTCGCTTTCAGTCATTGTCAATGGCGGGATTGTTCTGTGGTTTTACAGAGGCGGTTGTCATTTGTCCGTTTGAAGTTGTCAAAGTAAGATTGCAGTCCGAACGAGGAGTGTCACTGAAAGAGGTATGAAGTCGAAATAAAAAAGTTTATAGTGCAGTTGAAAGAAATGGCTTGTTTTCATTATAGCAAAAGTCGACTGCAACAATAGCTCGGGAGATCATAAAGACGGACGGTATGGGAATGAATGGACTTTACAGAGGTGAACTAAATTTTGATTACAACCTCTCGATGCTATAGAAAACTTGAGTGAGCCTCGTTCCCCTCCCTCTGAGGGGCGGAGGGAGTACGAACTTAGCCGTGTTCGCGCGCGGTTTGAGTGTGCATCTTCAAGGTGGTACACACCCAAACCGCACGCACGGTTTTCTCACCGCGGCCTCTGGCGCGATGCGGGCGAGTTAGGGGCGCTCCTGGGGTCTAGGACGGCTCGTGTTGGTCGGTCAAAATAAGGATAGGGTAATTGCTCGAGGACTCATGTGGATTCGGCGCGCCCTTCGCGCCGCTGGCTGCGGTGTGTCAGCCTATCCTAAGGATGCATGCACGCGCGGTTTCATCCAGACGCTCTCACAAAACGACTGAAGCAAGTGGACCGCTGTGTAAATATGAATCTAGTAGGAGAGAGCAGATAAGGTCCGAGTAGAAATCCTTCATTTGGGTCCCGATTACTGTACCTCACGTTATCGAGAGCATAGTGCGCACTCACAACAAAAGCGCATTTTGATGTCGATTTTGACAGGAAAGGCCTCAATTAACATGGTAAACCGTTCTGGAATCCAGAACTTACAATCTCATTTCGATGAGAACGTTTTGCACCGCGCACGTGAGTGAGACCCTTTCTGTCCCTCGCACGCTATTAATTGTATATCACGCCTCACAGTATCATGACCGAATCACGTCAGCGGCATGTTACCGCAACCACTAAATGATTTTGAATGGAAGTTCCAGACAACTTGCACTTCACTGAGGTACAGTCCGATCAGGAAACTGAAGTCACTTTGTGCTATTTTAGGATTCACTGCAACACTTGGTCGTCACGGTGTGTGGAATATGGTCTACTTCGGTCTATATCACAATATGAAAACTGTGATTCCGGAAGCAAAAGTTTGTATTGCCTCTACTTCACCCCTCGAAGAAATCTAGAGACCTTGCAAAATGAAATGAATTAGGCATGCCTACCATACCCAGCGAAACAAACCTCTAGATATCCCACACTGGTTTCGGTGAGAAAAATTACCATGATTTGCTGTTGCAAAAGATAAGGCAATCAGTGTGCAGGTATCTGCCAAGGTACAAAAGATTGTTCATACAATATATTCAAGCCTGAATCAACCAAATCATCCGGCGGTTCTTATGCGAGGGAATAAGCATCACGGGAGTCGAATTTAGGTCATGTCACGCGAGCGAGAGATGGGAGAGGAGGGGAGGAGCGACTGTGCCTTTTAGTGTGCTGCCATTTCACATATGAACTGGTAGGGGATTTACCGCGCGCGGTGAACGAATTCGAGTGTCTTGTCGCGCGCACGAATGCTCGATTAGATTGGGCGAAATTGATTAGATTTGGCGGAAATTGGCATGAAATTTGATCTGTGTGTCATGTGCGGCTGGCTTTGTCTTTTTTCACCATTTGTTGCAAGAATATGTGCAATTATTACAGTTTCATTTGATAATTTCAGTTTGTTACGACTGTTTTTAGGATTCACCTTCTCAAAACCTAGCTGGTCGTATCGTATTGGGTTTCACAGCTGGCTCGTTAGCGTCAGTTGTGAACATTCCTTTTGATGTGGCAAAGTCACGAATCCAAGGTGAGATGCGGTCCTTGGCCACCTCTGTATACTTAGCATTCGGCTATATCGGCAATAGTGATGTGATTTCTTTTGGAATGCACTGTATTTTCCTTATCAATGCGAATGTCCAGGTCCTCAACCAGATCCATCCACGAGAAAATATAGGGGTACCATGCAAACGCTCGAGCTAGTCTACAAGGAGGAAGGGTAAGAAGCGATAATGACTGAATTTCTCTGATTCAGTTAATAGTTAATCATCTTACATAAATTTCTTTTCCTTAGGCTCGGAGCACTTTATAAGGGTCTCCTGCCGAAGGTGATGCGTCTGGGACCAGGTATGGTTGTTGTTTACTTGTTCACCTTTCGAATTATAACTCATAATTTTTTCCTTTTATTTGGCAATTTACCGCTTGTTCTACTCTCGTACCCGCAACGCGATTGTTGCGATTATCGCAGCGCAGTGGTCCACCCTCCATACGTTCGTGCTAGCAGTGCACCGGTCACGTTGTGTACCACTTGAGCAGAAAAAAAGCGTTGCCGCATTCGGCAGATAACGCCATGTGTGCGGGCACGGCACTAGATGGGTCTTAGTTACGGCGGTGTACCACGCTTCGTTTTAGGCATAATTGCTATTGGATCCAAGTAACACGGCCCTATTCGCACCCGTCGCCACACGCAACCACGCGATGTCCGAATGGCACACATCTCACCAGGATCAAGGCTCCGTCGAGGATCACTTGAGGGACTCGTATTTTGCGTTAGAATGCGGAGGTCGTATTTTTCAATGGTCCAAAGTCGACGCGGACGTCGTCGGACAGGAAGTGGCGGAGAGGTTTCGTATTTCTCATGAAATGTTGTTCCGGGGGGAGGGGGGGGGGGGGGGGAGGGCAGGGGAGTTGGGGGTTATATTTTTCGAAGGTTTCCTCGGCCCTGCTTTCACCTGGTCATTGACCGCATTGGTACGATCAATACTGTAGTCATGCGTAGGTTGACGCATATCTACACTGTCTTTTGCTTGTGAATCTTGGCTTTTACGGTGCGTTGCGGCAAACGCAGCGTTTCAAGTATGAATGCATCCTTTATCGGGTAACTGCCGTTACCGTCGGAGGTGAGGTTGAAGGGGTGTAGAGGATTGTTGCGATGTGGTCTTAGTGAGCGCTTCGTTTTCCTCCCGATCCAATCCACTGTTAAAGAAACTTAAATAATGCGATAATTTTTTCTTGGCTTCATAATTCCATTTTCAGGTGGCGCCATCATGCTTATAGTCTACGAACACGTATACGACTGGTTGAAGATTCATACATAATGTACATAGTTGTATCATTGTCCATCCGTGCCAACTGGTGATTACGGTTTCACTTACAAGACACTAAACGTTTTATTTCTCTGGATTACTGTACATGTATAAACGGAAATCAAGAGCATGGCTTATAACTGTTTACTGACCGTAAGTGGGGTGAGATACGCAAATATGAAAAGACGGTTAGGAGGAGGAACGAGAGACATCTACACACATGTTAACCACAATAAGTGGTAAGCGGTGCTTATGATCACCATCAGGTGACACCATTGCATGGGATATTCACTTTTCGAAATATGTAAAGTGACAATTCGGCTTGCATCCAAATTTCAACCTGGCTTTCCACTGCCGCGAAGGAGCATTTATCGAATAGTAAACGGTGTACGAGGGGTGATTAGCCCCAAAATAGACAAGCTCTGAGAAATAGTCCGCAATGAAAAGTAATGAATACTTGTAGGGTCGGCAACGCATATGACCGGATGATGGGACTAGCAGGGCTCATAGCACAGCCATGCCTCTTGCACCATCTTTGGAGCGTCGCGGCTTATTTCTTGGTCTTCTCTTTTATCGCTGAGACGGACATGACCTTCTCAGCACTTGTACACGAACACGCCCTTTTCAACACTTTGTACAATGTAATTGACAGCTCTAAAGAGTTTTGCACAGACATGGTCCTTTACAGAATGTTTTTTGCTTTTGATTGGTTCGAAAGTCCTCAGCAGCACACTCACACTCACAAAAATACTCGTCAGTCTCATGAATGACGTGGCGTTTGTAGACATCTTAATAGAGACGGGGGGAGGGGGTAAATTTGCCGAATTAGGGGAGTATGAAAGTGGAAGTGCTCAGCAATATAAGAGTGGAGAAAGAACGACATAAAACTGCGGAAAAAACCGAGGAATAGGAACTCGAAAGTGGTGCATCAGGCGCAGCCACCTATCTAATGGGTAGACATGGGGAGTGGACTTAGCCCAGTGTTTCGCCGCTTATCCATGAGGCAAGTTAGCACCGCCAAAACGCTGACGTCAAGCTCTTCTCCTAGACGAATAATGTGATGAACAGTCGGAGCTGTCTCCGCAAGCAGCTGGAAAGTGAACGTAAATGAAGCGTTTCCGCCATCCAAAAAGCTTGCTTTTTGCTGTACATTACGATTCATCGAAGAGGATTTTATACAGACCACTCTCAGTTGTCACATCAGAAAGTGTATTGAGGAATCAGTTCACCCTGTCAGAAAGGTTTAGAATAAGGCTCATGTCGCGGGCAGTGAGCGGCGGGTGGGTGCGCTCCACTTCTTTCCAAATAGGACGCGCCTATTAGTGGGCAGCGCGGATGCTGTATAGGCGTCTCAAACTCTGTGTATGTCTAATCTTCTGCCCCTCTAATCTCTTTTCTAATCCAAACTCAACTTTCTGTCATCTCGAGGCGAGCTGCTGCGGTATATGTAGTATATGTATGGACTTCTGGATATGATTAAGTATAAAGGGAAAGAGCTGTAGGAGTCGCGTACCAATCCAAGAACTGATGACTGAGCATGTGAGGAGACACGAAGGAGGAGAAGGAGCAGCTATCTGAAGGTTTTTGCAAAATCCTAGGAGGGTTACACGTCGCGCCGCGCGGTGGCTGTGACTTCACTCAGCAAGCGCCGCATGCGCCCGTGGGTAAGTTTTTCTATCCGCCCCACCGAAACGTACACCCCACATGAAGAGTCGAGGCTGCAATACAAAAGGTAATATGCGCAGCTTCACAATGGGCTTGTGAGAAACTGGAGCTGAGGATCGTGCAGCGCGACGCCGCAACGGCCCTCTCCGCACCAAATCCCTCGAGCAGCAGTTTCACTGGAAATTTTGGTCCTGTTGTAAATAGACTATGAGTCTTGAATCTGTGCTGTATTTTTTCTACTGATTGTGATTTGCTATTGTTTGGCTCTGTTTACTCAAAATAAATATTGCAAACAGGTCTTCGATTCTCCGAAGATCACTATGATATGTCGCTCAATCACTGTCAGCCATTGTAAGGAATACGGCTCGTTAGTGTTTCTGTGATTTTCCTGTTCCGCGTCGGTAAACTTTCAGTGTTTGATGAGACTTTTTATTTACTTCGTACCTGTGAACATATATACATAATTTATCTCGATGCTTCTTGTATACTACTGACTCTTGTATACTACTTGTATACTGTATACTACTGACTAGTTCTTTATGTGCGAAAGTATATAAGTAGTACAACTGTAGTATAGGCAAATTGTTCAACGAAGTTTTCGTCGTTTTATTTTCGTTTTCTTACAACGATCCTTCTTTTGTGAAACTAACATTAATACACAGCCCGAAAGCCCTTCTCCTACCCTACAGGAACATGCAGCCAATTCTGTGAACATCCGAATGTTCTCTGTAGATAAAATGTAAATCTCGCGTGGCGAATAACAGTGTTGTTGACACCTGCGGTTTCGTATGTATATTCGATGACAGCTCCAGATCTCAATGTCCAGGATGACGCAGGATTCCATTCTAAGAGATCCGTAAACTGTACTTGGTGGGATGGTGTGAGGGGTTCAGGGTACTAACAATAAGAAATGCTCCAGGAGATTGAAGCTGTCGTTCTTCAAAATCCAACCTTTCCGGAGACGATGTCAGTCAACTAAAAAGTAGTGACAGTGCCGTAAACATTCTGTTGGTAGCACTGTGTGCCTTACTAGCAATTTCTTCGCGGTGAGGTCCAAATCAGAGATCATCAGAAACTGCAAATCAACAGTCTTCAACCTCTTGGATTACTGAGCCCTCAATATAATGCGTAGCGCGTTTGCCACTAACGGGCAACGTACCATAATGCATAAGTTTTGAGCCCTCAATAAATGCGTAGCGCGTTTACCACTAATGGGCAACGTACCATAATGCATAAGTTTTTTCCTTTAGTAAAAGGCTCCACTGTTTCGACCAGGAGGTTATGCTCGAGGTTATGCTGAGGAGTGGCTCGAGGTTATGCTGAAGGGTGGTACCATCGCTAGCATTTCTTATTTGCTTGTAACTTTTAACGTCATCGGCAAAGGCAACCATCTCTCATCGCAGGACATGATAACATTGGGCAGTCAATGAATGTGAATATCAAAAAGTGTTGGGGAAGAGGACTTCACCCCTTGGTACACCGCTAAGAACCGACTTCGGTCTGGAAACGGAAGAATAGTGCCGTATCAGAAATAATCGGTCAGAAGGAAAGGCTCCCATCCATAGCAATCTTAAGCGATAATTTGTCATGGGGATCCTTGTCAAAAGCTTTAGCGCAATCCAGGTAAATAACATCAATGTAAGTAATCTCATGAGCATATAGTGTGAAATCGTTCACAGCATATACAGTAGCGCTCAAAAGTATTCGGCCAAACACATTTTTGTCATAACTTTTTCTACTTGACCAAATTTGACAAAATTTTAATATGTCGTGCCTGAATCTATTGTCAACATTTCCTTCTACTTAAGTGCCGCTTGACTGTTATCATGGTTTTTTACAAGAATTTACTACAAGACCACCGAAAAAAAGAAAAATGCTTGGTCAAGAAAAACGGCTTTCTTTACAAAAACAAAACGAGCAAGCCTCAGAGAACATCAATTTGTAGGAAGATCACGACTTTTGATGACAGCGGCACAGCGGGTCGGCTTAGGGATGGCACTTGAAAAACAAAAAATTGCATTTAACCACGTAACTTACACCGTTGAGCGCCAAGAATTTGGGTTAAAGATTAGATTATCGATGTTTCGAATTTGAGTCCTATTAATCAGCTCTATCACATCTCCCCTTTACTCTTTAGACCCTCAGCCTAAGAAATTCCCTTGGTTGTTGCCTACCTCACGATTGCGTCCCCTTTCCAGGGATTCCTCGACTGAAACATGACCCTGTCACGAACTCGTCTTCGAGCAGAGCTCTTGCATGATTATCAATTTCTTCGGAGAGTGTCGGCGAATTTCCCAAAATCTCGTGCTTCATACCCAACTCCCTATGATTATGTAAACCTAGTACGTCATTCATGTATCTGAATGGCAAAACAGTTTTTATTTTTTACTTCTTTATGTGTGGGATAATCACCTAGAATTGAAAGGATAAGATCTGCTGGAAGTGGGCTGGAGGATCTGAAATCATTGGGTTGAGGAATAAGTTTCCGCGGTTTTTTCAAACCCCGTTTTTCACATTGTTTCCTTCATCTTTCGACAAAGCCTATATTCGTTTTCGATGGAGCCTTTTTTGCTCTACAAAACGAAACCATCTGTTTTTTTTTGATTCCTTCGACTACCTAATATTTATGAGGTCTGGAAATGAAGTAAGCTGAAGGTAAAAAATTGGCATTTGCGCACCTCATCTTCCTCGTCTGCCATCAAGATCAAAAAATGTATGTGTCTATGTTTTCGATAGAGCGTTTTCAGCTCTACAGAATGGTACCATTGTTTATTCAAATCGCTCAACTTTTTGCTGTTTTTGAGACTTTCAAATGCAGAATTCGCAAAAGTGTGCACTTTGGTTATCTTCTCTTCCTCGCCTACCACCGAGATTGGAGAGAATGTGCATACAAGAGCTTTTCTTGCTCTACAAGGTGATGCCACTCTTCTTTTGTATCCTCTCATATTTTAGCATGTAGGAATAAGTTTTTACCTGTTTTTCAATTCCAAACTGCATAATGAAAATGAATTTTTTCGGCAAAGTGGTCGTATCATTCGATAGAGTTCTTTTCGTTCTATAAGAGTGTTGCTTACGGTTTCTTCGAATTAATTTTTGCTATTTTTTAGATCATTTAAAAGTCGATAAAATCAAGCATTTTCGACACCATGTGATGAAAATGCTCGATTTCGTCGACTTTTAAATAACCTAAAAATGGTAAAAATTAATTAGAACAAAACCGTAAGCAACATCTTGTAGAGCGAAAAGAGCTCTATCGAAACTTCCAAACATTGTGCCAAAAAAATTCATTTTCATTACGCAATTTGGAATTGAAAAAAAGATGGAAACTTAATCTTACATGCTAAAATATGAGAGGATACAAGAGAGGAGTGGCATCACCTCGTAGAGCAAGAAAAGCTCTATCGTATGCGTTATGCACATTCTCTCCAATCTCGGTGGTAGGCGAGGAAGAGAAGATAACGAAAGTGCACACTTTTGAGAGTACTGCCTCTGTGAGTCTTAAAAACAGCAAAAGGTTGAGCAATTTGCATTAATGTAATACCTTTTTGTAGAGCTGAGAAAGCTCTATCGAATACTATACACATAGATTTTTGATCTCGACGGCAGACGAGGAAGATGAGGTGCGTAAATGCCAATTTTTTACCTTCAGCTTACTTCATTTCCAGACTTCGTAAATATTAGGTAGTCGAAGGAATCAATAAAACAGATGGTATCGTTCTGTAGAGCAAAAAAGGCACTATCGAAAACGAATATAAGCTTTGTCGAAAGATGAAGGAAACAATGTGAAAGACGGGGTTGAAAAAAACCGCGGGAACTTATTCCTCAACCCAATACCTCCTTGAGGTACTGCTTTATTTCGCTTGTAAAATATATGAAATTCTTGATATAGATTTTGTATCAGTTTTTTATTTGTGTAAACACGGTACTCTTCAACACCAGCTGCATATTAGAATTTTTGAAGCAAATATTCAGCAAAATCTGCATACTTTCTATAACCATATCGTGTTTTAGGTCTGTGGACATGTCTTGAACCCGTTGTATACAAACGCTTATTGAAAGTATCTATGCTGAGGTCTTGACCAATGACCGATGCTAATGTTATCAATTGACCTATATGTTTTAGCTGTGCTGCTTCTGATCGTACGAAATTAGCATATTGAATCAATTGATTTTCCCTGAAAGTGATTATAGCGTGTAATTCTTGATCCGGGGTTTTGACAATGCTATTGGCGGCTCCTGTAATGAATCTTGACTGGATCTTCATTCAGTTCACGTATCACATATATACATAACTGCAAGTTCCGCTTCTTGTAGTGAATAAACTCACTTCGAGCACAAAAAAGATAATGACTTAGTATTGTTGTAGTCATATTTACATAATAAACTTATTATAAGTGCTACTTGTATTGTGGATTGAAAGAGCATTGCTTATGTACCAGTAAAAGAATAATGGATAATGTTTTTGGCATTTATCAGTCCCTTTTGCGGGGTGCGCCGGGCATTCTAATTCCATTCAGACTCGTGGTGGCAGATGAATGTGGTTTGGCCTACAGTGACTCAAGAGCACACCTCATACTATCACTAAACTCCGTGGGAGCCCATGAACAGGATCGGGAGCTTATTCGGAATGAATATGGTGTGTCACCTCAAAATGGCAAAATCTGAGGTTTCGCCACCCTCGTCCACAACCTTGCTAAGGTCCGTTCACTCTGGGTACCTGAGGGGAACCATATTGGGTGGTGCCCTCAAATATTCCGCTTTCTTCGGGCTCCCAACATCTTTCGTTTCCAAGAACCAAAACGTGCCATTACCACCGGAAACCCTCTGGAGGGGAGTTTGAGGTATGAAAAATGACACTTCGGATGATAGCAGCCTTGTTCAAGCTGCAAGGGTTCTGTGACTTTCATGAACCGAAGGGCCAATCCTTTGGAAGCTTCCCACAACAGACCTACCACGGAACCTGGCTCCACTGTTTTGAGCGTACTTTGATACCCTAGGTGCTCTGAAACCCGACTGCGCCGACTGAAGGCTCCGTATTTTGATGACGGTGAAAGTAAAGAGTCTCAGCTTGCTCCTGTTTCTAGAGGAACATTTCAATAATATTTCGCTCCAATACTTTTATCTCTTTGTTTCCCTATGTTTTGTATACTTGGCGGATGTGAACCGTTAGCAAAATTACTTTTTTTGGCCCCCCCCGTTGTATATGTGCTAGTATCATATAAAATACTCATCTCCTTCATAAGAGAAAACTAATATATCTTTTCGCAAATAATCCCAGAATTACTACTTGCCTTGCCCAGAGGGCGAAATACAAAGTTCTTTCGGTATCGTATGATAGTGTATTGGGTATACGTTTCCCTACTTCCTTGAGATCGTCACTTGTAAGTATTGGTTTAACCTTGTTATGGCAGCAGTTTGGAAATGTTTTTGGAATATTTAAATGTTCTCATTATCAATGTTATATTTTATCATAAAAGATTGAGTGCTTCCGTCACTTTTTCCAGATAGCTTTTTAAAATTTTTCCTGTGTATGTGTTAGTATGCCAAAAACAAGACATCGGGTAATATTCTTCACTGTTGGAAAAAATTGAGGGTGATTGATAATTGATTCCATGAGTCAATTTTTTTACTGAGGCTTTTAAATCTAAAATACCTACACAGTACTTTACCGTACTTTCTCTATCGATGGTTGTTTCCAATATACCCCCTTGCTAAACTATTTCTATGATTTTTCGTTTTAGTGTTTGCATTTCCTCTATTAATTCTGTGTTTAGTTATACTGAGATTGAAAGAGGATGAGTTGTTTTTCAACGTTATAGAATTATTCACGTTAGAACTGCTACCATACATAGTCTTTGATGTCATCGTCATCAAGTCCAAAAGGATAAGGGGTCATTTGTAGTTCAATCCAGAATAACTATTTCCCTATTAGGTTGGCTTCAAAGGAATCGTCCACGGAAAAAATAGTTTGTTTGTTACCCTTATGTTAATGTTGTATTTGCCTAATGAGGGCCGCATGCAAAGTTTCGCGCGAAAACGCGAGAATTCGGCCAAGATGCAGCTCCCCGAATTCTTGGCCGGGTGGGCGGGGCTTCCGAGTAAAAGCCCCGTTACGCCGTCCCGCCGCGGTTGGGAACGGAGAATGGGACTGTTTACGCAGCTTTCTGCTCCTACAATGCGTCTTGGCGGACACGGGACAGGGCTTTTACCCGGAGGCCCCGCCCGCCAGGCGAAGATCTTGGGGAGCTGTATCTTAGCCAAATTCTCACTTTTTTATGGCGTGAAACGTTGCATGCGGCCCTCATTAGGCAAATACAACATAAATATAACGGTAACAGAAAAACTCATTATTCCGTGGACGATTCCTTTAACATTGGATTCAATGGAGTCAAGTAGCGAACCGCATTTCTTTTACCACGTTGATAGAAATGTTCATATAAAGGGGTGTGTGCTTTATGTTTTGTAATATATTTCTACTTATGCTTTAGTCGTGGAAGCCGCGACAGTAGTTTTGTTATGGTTCGAAAGTGTATTTTGGATTCAAGCAGAAGTGGGTGGACTCGTATTTTGGGTTTGAATGAAAAAGGGAGGGAACATATATGAATTTTAGTCAGCTTCCCCTCGGACAACCACGCATTGTAGAGGAAATTTTGGAAATTTTCTATCTTTGGATCTCTAAAAAATGATCGTTAATCGATAATCATGCTTTGTACTATGTAACAATGCTGTGATTTTTGTTGCTCGAGCATAGGCACAGTCTCACACACGTCGACGGGGGAAGGAAGGGCTGGCAGTCATATTTTCCAAAAGGTGTCCTTGACATCCTGGACTTATGTGGAAGGAGGCTCACTATGTCAATAGGCAAAATAAGACTGACGTATTTTTCAAAAGAATTTCTCAACGCGACGCTTGTGGTTGAACGCCGATCAATTAGCCTCGTTTTCATGTGCACTGAATAATGTTCAGTGCTCATTGTAGTTTGCTCAAATAAGGAAGTCGCTATGACGTTTTTCACCAATCCCCGTCATGAAAAACGTGATTGCAGCCGACTGCCGAGGTGGTGATAAGTCACGCGACTACTAAGCTCAATCAAACTCCAATCATTTTACATAATCAGCAAACAAAGTGCATGGAATGCATGACAGCGACGGAGAGCTTCAAACGGATTCATTTAGGAAAAAATCCTTTTATGACGCCCAGAGAATTGCACGTCACTTCTGCATTAACTGTATGGTGTTACAAAGTAGGTTAATGATAACAGCGGAACGTTACTGATCTGTATCAGTTCTAGATGGAAAAACCCTGTTTCAAACTACATCAATAAAGACAACTTCGGTAGTGAAGCTGTAGGAATGCCTGCTTTGGGTCGTGAGTCAGGATGCTCGAATTGGATCAACGCGCCACGCGAATTGTGTCACCGCGTGCGACGAGATCTTGCTGTTCTCGCTGTCAGTTGACAGTGAAACTTCGAACAGAATGCACTCGTGACCTTTTCTAGGGCGCTCCCCTTATATCGAAAGCAATAGATGCTATTCGTATTTTTCGCAACGCTGGGCTCGTGATCAGTATGTCGGCGCGCTTGCCGACGTCAACAGTCTCTCACTAGGGAAGGGTTTCAACTGACCGTGGAACTTCGAAATGAGATATGGGGGGATCGATAGAGCTTCGAACGCTGATTATAACTATGAAAACCAAAATTGCTTAACGGCACTCTGAAGCGAGTAACGAGGAGTTAAAGTTTCAGGTCCAACTTCGGAAAATTGGGGGTGGCCAGGGGGTAAAGTGGTACTTTTTGAATTTTCCTGCAAAATTCCTGCAACCTGAACAAGATTAGCTACACATACCTGTTACACTCGCCCATCGCACTAAACGTACGAAACAAGCGTCAAATAAGAGCAATTCTTAGACAAGGGTCAACGACTTCTCCTTTGTTCATTGTGCTGCCACCCAATAGCCCGTGAATCTTCCCGAAGTTTGGTGAAGTTCTCGAATTGGCTAAAAACTTGCCCCGCGGTAATTTGACTCCCTGAACAGAAAATCACACTGGTTTTGCACGAGAAGGACTGGCTCGCGCGTTTTGGCTTTCGAACGTAGTATTCTTTATTCAAGTGAACGTGTACACAATGAAACACAAAATGCAAAGAAATCTTCACCGACGGGGAGCAAGCCCTAGATCCCTTTTCTGCAGGTCCGGTACACCACCAGTGAGCCACGATGGCCGTTGCTAGCTTCACAACGGCCGTGCTGATGGTAAAGTGCCTCGCCCATGAGGTGTCACTGGCAAACTTTGACCCCTCGTAGCTCGCTTCAGAATGCCGTTCAGCAATTTTGGTTTTCACAGTTATAATCAGCGTTCGAAGTTCTATCGATCCATGTCGAAGTTTCATGGTCAGTTGAAACCCTTTCTTGGTCAGATCCGTGGCTGTTTCGATCGCTTCGCATCGCAAATTCCAATGATCGATCGGATTCCGTGTTTTGGGAGGGTTTTGTCTTCGCGACTTCCTAGTTCTAACTGTGACAACATCAGTCAGATTTGAGCACATTCCCCCAATTCTCCATGTACTCGTCGTGATCAGTAATCCACTTCCGACTTCTGAACCTCAGATAGTAGTCATGTTATCAATCATGACTCCATGACTTATTTTGGCTGCGGTGAAATGCTGTTATCTCCGAGTTGCATCCTTTATGAACTCCTTTTAGAACCATCTAGAAATTGTAGTGCTCGCTGAATTGTTTGACGTCAAGCCCCTTTTCGGACTGTCAATCGCACCAGTTGACATAGCTCAACACCCGACCGACTCCATCTTATCGATGCATTTTGAGAATCTTTGGTGATTACGCATGTGGTTGTAGAAAATCAGGCAACTTCCCTACACATCAAGAAGTTTCGCGCTAAATAAGCGCTTGTTAGCTCTTGCGCTTGAAGGCACATACCATGTTCTCCAAAAGGCGGCCATCCGCTTGGCCAAAGATTTCGAAGCCTATCTTGATACCCTTTGAGGGGCAAAGGTGTGCCGGAAACGCCTTCTAACGCTCTTTCGGAGCACGTGGAATGCTCTGTCAAAAGGGCGGTGTGTGGAAAAACTACTATGTACACTGCAGGATTGGTGAACGTTCTGCCATGCGTCGGAACAGGTCTGAACTCACCTTCCTGTTCCCCGAATATTTCTATGAAAATGTATCGATTGGTGTATCGACGAGTAGGAAGTATCTTGACGACCATCATAGAGAAAAGCATATGGGGAGAACATAGAAAACATGAAGAGTCGCTTAGGGGCAAGAGAGGGGGCTTAGTCGTACCCATTGCTTACGAAACCAGTAGTTGCATGAATCAATAAATGAGCGCACTTCTCTGAACGTCTATTCACATCTCGTAGAGGACAGCGACGTGAAACGACAGGAAATTTGCGTTGCGGTGTGCGACGCGATTCTTGCAAGTTCGGATATCCTACGTGGTTGGGTCGTGTACTGATTACCATGTCTTACGATCAAAATCAAGAGCTGCATAAATTGCTCAGATGTCAAGAATGTCAATAAAGCCGATACCCGAATTATTGTTTGACTATGACCTACCGTTAATCGATTGTATTCATCGCTCTGGAAGTGAAACCGCCGCTATGTGACGTAATTTTATGACTTTCGCTCATACTTTTTCTATGAATGTCAATAAAGAAAACATTATTGTCAAAAGTACAAGAGATAAGAAGGGCCTGCGTGGGAGTCGGCACAGAACCGTCTCTTCAGTTCCGTTGGAAGTTTCTTTATAAGGCGGATCGCCTGCAAAAATTGGAATTTTTCTCACCCCCATACAGTTAGTTCTGTATGTTCACTACGGGCCACATGCAAAGTTCACGCGAAAAAAGGAGATTCGGCAGAGAGGCATCTCATCAAGGTTTCTTTATGGGGGTAACGTGAGCAAGGCCACGAGGGCCGTAAAGCAAAGACTTTGGCGCGATCAAGCAGCAAATCAAAATCGGGCGACAAACTTGCCACGAGATGTCCAAAAATTGTGCACCTCGCCAACGACTTTTAATAGGTTACTCGGAGAGAATTCGAACGAGTTGTAATTTTTTGATTCTAGAGTGTTCGGTTAGAGCAGAGAGAAATTGCTAATTCTTCTATGTTTCTCTTGAAGTACCCTATCTTTAGATTCGGAGAAGAAGTAGAATTACGGAGCTTCCTTGCACAATTCTTGTGAGGCGAGTTTTGTGCCGACTACAGGACTCACCAGGATTCTTCTGTAAGCATTACCTAATGTCTGGTCGAATAGCCCAAAGTCACGTGACAGAGGAGCGAGTGTGGCGTTCTTACCTGATTATTTCACCGGTAATCTAGCCAAATTTTTCTTTGTTCCGGCTAGGAGTCGAAGTGGAATCGGGTCGCGAACGAGATAAGACAAGCGCCAATTCGCCACACTTCTTCCACGGCATGCAGCGGCTAGCAGAAGACGACGTAGAGGTAAGCTGGCTATATTCGGACTACAGCATTATTAGTTTACCTGTAGGGAGAAAGTTGGATTAGACGGTAATTTCTACGAAACGAGTTACTGCTGGATTCTCTTCACAGTCAAGAAATCCTATAATTACTATTCAGTCTATCACTACTGTTTATCGTATTCACAGCTTAGTATTTGATTGTTGCAGTGTGATGTGTTCTTAAGTTGAAGAGTTGTGATAAAAGCTGAGTATGAATTGAAAAAAGTCTGTGGAATCTTGAAGAAGTCTCGGTTCATCAACTTTGTTCCTGTTTCTGTCGTCCATTATTTAATGCTTGTCATTCTTTTAATCTGTTGAATTAAAGATCGTTCGATATGGCACAGCGGAAATATGGGATCAGATGAGAGACCTGGTGCGTACCATGCCATGGACCACCCAGGACGAGGCTATGTGGCAACTGATGCCTGAGATGAAGAATATCCATCCTATCTTTGCCATACGGAAATCTGGTACGCAATCGAAAACTTCAAGGGGAATGGTGTCTCTTTGATCAAGAGGTAGAACAAACCAGACATGGGACAGAGAAAAGCTCATATAAACTCGCGCTGCATTCCTACTCAAAGACGTAATCGCCGCTATTATCGCAATAAGAGCACTACGATCGGTTCAATCACATATTGTGAGGTGTGTACCTTTATGTCACAATTTCGCACCACGACCAGCGGCGTGCGACGTAGTGTGTGCGAGCTATGCGCGTCGCAGTAGTTGGGCCTTAGAACGTTACACGGCAATGCTAGGGGGTGCGATACGAAGATGACTTGTTCGCTTCGGGACCCAACAACATGACACCTTTAGTTCGTCCGCATTGCTTCGTTTGCGACATGCCGCGGTGCGAAGTTCTTACATAAGGGTACACACACACTTTATTGTGCGCCAGCCAACCCTTGAACGGGATGCCCTATGGTATTTGACGTTACGAGTTGGGGAAGCCGTACCAGTTGAGTCCCACAGCGGTTAAGTCCAAAGTAACCCATAGGACATCGTTATTGCTTTAGGTCTCAGTAATGCGGCACCTCTAGCTAAGAGCGTGGTCAGACTTTACGATTTTGCTTTTCTTACAAGATTTTCTGCAGTATTTTTCAATTATGAACGTGCTATCACTAGATATGTATTTTATCGTGCATGTTGCCCATTGTAGCAGATTAACTATCACCATGCGTCTTACCCATTTTTGATGAGTCTGACCGTTCTGTGGCAAAAAGTTTCGACCACGGCAAGATTCGAACCTGCAATCTTCTGCTCCGTAGGCAGACGCGTTATCCATTGCGCCACGCGGCCAGGCCGAAACTCCTCGAGTTTGTGTGGGGTCCACGAGGTCGAATTTCCGCTTCGCGGCGTTTCACTCGCGGCGCCCCCGTACGACTCGCCGTATCGATTGCCCTTGATCGCCCGGCTGAGCGTGACTGCGTCACGTCTGCGCTCTCCACCCATACTACACTGCCTCGCTTGAAGTCTGCCATGCCCTGCCACTGGCACTCGCACCCGCTGTGCCGCTCATCGCGCGCGGCCGCGCGGAAATTCGACCTCGTGGACCCCACCCCTCGAGTTTTAGTGACAATTCTCAAGTTTTCTTCGAGTGGAAAAATTGCTGTTTTGATCTGATATGACATACTCGAGCTTGAGTCCTACTTGATTCTTGAGCGACTTGTGAGAGGCACTGTCTGTTGAAACGTTTTTGATGAGTCTGACCGTTCTGTGGCAAAAGCTTTCGACCACGGCAGGATTCGAACCTGCAATCTTCTGCTCCGTAGGCAGACGCGTTATCCATTGCGCCACGCGGCCACACCAGAAACTCCTCGAGTTTTAGTGACAGTTCTCAAGTTTACTTCGGGTGGAGAAATTGCTGTTTCGATATGGTATGACACACTCGAGACATTGCTGTTAATATTTATTTCTTTCTTGTAACCCATATTTGTTCGCTTTTTCGGAGTTATGATGCCTACATATGCCTTCCTATTCGATGTGATTTGATTTGTCATTGTTGTACTTGCCACACTTTATCGTTTGCGTCGACATATTCTCTTCCAACCAGGTTTGTATTCGTTACTTCATTTTGTTTGTTTCTGTTCTTCGAAAAGGGTTTGCTTCATCTGCTTTACTTGTTTGATTGTTTATTTTGTGACAGGGGTTTATTTTCGTGACAGAATTCATTTTATTTGTGGCTTTGTATGTTAGAATTCGTTATTCTCTGTGCTAGATGATTGTTTCAAGTATGTATTATACATCATTACATACATTTCATTTCCTATTAAATACATCAAACAATTATCTAGCACAAAGAATAACGAGTTCTAACAAACAAAGCAATAAGAAACCTGTTACGAAAATAAACAATCAAACAAATGAAGCAAATGAAACAAACCTTTTCCTAAAAACAGAAACAAATAAAATGGAACAGCTGAAACAAACCTGGCTAAAGACGATATATCGGCACGCACGGTAAAATGTGGCAAGTACATCAAGACAAGTCAAATTTCATTGAATAGGAAAGCATCCACTCTAGAAAACAAATACGGGTCACAAGAAAGAAGTAAACATTGACAGCATTCGGTAAGACGCATGGTGATTGTAAATCAATTACAATGGGCAAAATGTACGATAAAATGCAAATCTAATGATCAGCACGTTCATGATGAAAAAAAAAACTCCAGAAAATCCTGCAAGAAAGGCAAAATCGCATAATCGCAATTTGCAAAGTCTGACCGCGGCCTAACATTCATCGACGAGAGATGTGACGGAAATTTCCCCAATGGTACACCCGGGGGCCCTACATTAGCGATCGCTGCGATGCATTGCCAGGTATGAATGCAGTCTTAGCGCAATGTTTTTATTGTTTGCTGAGTACTGTTTTTATTGTTTGCCAATTGAAGAGAACATTTAGACAATTACCTTCTTGGTGGTGTCGCTCTAGTTGAAACGGACATTGTCTACGGTGCCTTCTACGTGATGAGACCCGATCTACGTGGATTGGGAGTCGGAATGAAAATGATGGCTCATTTAGTACACATAATATCACATGACATCAAGGACAAACCAGCACTCGGAAGAGCGGGTTTGTACCTTTTAAAAGTTTGTTTCTGGAATTGAAGTTCGCATACACTGGTTAATCTTAAAAGTCTTTTCGAAATTTTTCGAAAAAATTTTTAAATACCGCTTTTTCCCTCCAAACTGCTTTCCAGCAATCTCTTCTGTACATAAACATGTAGTACAAGTCCACACGCATTTATAGGTAATATTTAAGGTCAATCTCATTTTCAATACAAAATTTTTTTTGAATGGCGTTAGACAGGGAAAGGAAAAGGTGATAATCTGGTGGAGCAAGATCAGGGCTATAAGGTGGATGGGGGAGCAATTATTATCCAAGCTCGAGAATTTTTTGGCGAGTCACTTTTTCAATAGTGGGAAGACTTGCCAAAAAATTGCCTCGCCGAGAAATTCGCGAGTTTGGATGAATAGCTGCCCCATCCACCTTATAGCCCTGATCTTGCTCCATCGGATTATCACCTTTTCCTTTCCCTGTCTAACGCCATTCAAAGATATATCTTTTTGTAATTTTTGTATTGAAAATGAGGTTGACCGTTGATATGTTTATTTTGCCGAAAAGGGTTATCCGGGAGATGGAAGACAATAATACCTATAGATGAGTGTGGACTTGTACTACATGTGTATGTACAGAAGAGATTGCTGGAAAGCAGTTTGGAGGGAAAAAGCGGTATTCAAAAATACGAAAAAAACTTTTTAGACTACCCAATATTCGAATTCAACCCTGTACTCCAAAAGCTCTTTCTTTCCGAATATTTCCTTAGTGTCCCCAGCAACTTCTTTACATATTTCGGGAAGGCACATAGAGGTCATCGGGCCAATAGTGTGTTTACCGTGTATCTAAAAGTGCGGCGAACTCCACAATTAGATGTGGTTGACAATCGAACAAAGTGAGCCTCCACGAAAACTGCGTCATCACGAGAGGGAGCTAGCTTGCTGGTCCCGTTGATGAAACTGAGCTGTTGATGCTTCCTGGCGTTACCTGTCCCACTTCGCTGTCTTGACGCACACTCTATTGATCCATGGCCGATGGTCACCATGAACCATCACAATTTGACAAGGCAAAAAATACTGTGTGCAGACAGGAGTTTCACGGGGCTTTGGCGCGTTACGCGATGGTACGAGCTAGGTACGTCGTGTTGGTTGAGGTATGATCCTACTATATGTAATCGGCTAAGTATATCTGTCTGTCTGTATGTGTGTGTGTCCGTCTGTCACGAAATTCATATCTCCGTCGCAGTAGAGCTGGCACCCTGAATTTTCAAAGTGATACAGAGGGCGGTAAGAGGACATCAAAGGTGAGGGATCGGGAGTGATAGCAACTGATAAGGGCTGATAAGGAGGCTCGGAAGGCGAATGGCGGGATATCTCGCGTCGCAGCAGAATTGAGACCTTGAATTTTACGTATGATACCAGTTGGGCTGGCGCACACTACTGACGCGTCACACATGGAAGCATGCAAAATGAGCTTTATCGATATCGATTGATGCAGAAGGACGAGTTTGACGGGAGGTCCCGCATTTGCGAATTCCCTGTTTCTACAAACCGTTCGAATGATGATACTGATCGATTGATATCGATCAAGCCCAATTAGCATGCTTCCATGTGTGCTTCCCGCGCAGTTGTGTGCGCCAGCCCAACTGGTTCCTAGAATAATACGTAGGGCACCGTCATCGCTGCGAAGCCCACATAATACGGCGCGCATAGCTCACACCATCGCGCCACTCACCGAACGCCGCAAAGCGAATCTTCTGTCCTAATGACACACCGTCTTTCCGGGCATCATATGACTGGATGTGGTGATGAGTTGACAGCCGGTCAGGTAAGCATTGTACTTTAACTGCACTTGCACATTAGCTGCAGCAACCACTTTCAGCAGTGGGGATCGCCAGCAACTTTGGTGGATACTCTCATGCCTCACGACTTAGCAACACGACGTGCAGCTTGTGACGAGATGCATGCGAGTATCTGTGAACGTTCTAAGAAATCTTGCGGGCTGCGGCGAAAATCAGACGCCAGTGAAGACCAATGCCGATCGACCTATAGATACAAAATTGTTAAACTCTTACACATGTTGGTATTATACAATACGGGGGGGGGGAGGGTGCCACAAAAGCGTCACTTCTCACGGCTCACATCTGCCAAGCATTCAAAACAGAGGGTAACGAAAGATTAAAAGTATTGGGGCGAAATATTCTCGAATGTTCCCGTGAAAGAAGGAACACATGTGGCTCACCACTTTCACCGTCGTGAACATGTTGGACTTTCAGTAGGCGCATTCGGGAGACTAACCCCTCAGTTGATGAAAGTCACAGAAGTCTTGCTAGTCGGACAACGCTGCTAGTTGCGAAGTGTTATTTTTCATGAATCAAACCCGCCTCTGCAGGGGATTCAATGGTTACGGCAGGTTCTGGCTCTTGGAAGTGAAGGGCGTTGGAACCTCGAGGAGACGAAATATTTAAGGGTACCACCCAATATGATATCCATAGCTACCCAGAGTGAACACACAGTAGCGCTCAAAAGTATTCGGCCAAACACATTTTGTCATAACTTTTTTTTCTACTTGAGCAAATTCGACAAAATTTCGATATGTGGTGCCTGGACCTATTGTCAACACTTCGTTCTACTTGAGTGCCGCTTGACTCTTTTCATGGTTTTTTACAAGAATTTATTACAAGAGCACCGAAAAAAGTAAACGGCTTGGTCAAGAAAAACGGCTTTTTGTACAAAAACATACCGAGCAAGCCTCAGGAAACATCAATATTTTGTGGAAAGACCACGACTTTTGGTGACAGCGGCACAGCGAGACGGCATAGGGATGGCACTCCAAAAACAGAAAGTTGCATTTGACCACGTAACTTACACCGTTGAGCGCCAAAATAGTATATTTAGTATGTAGTGTCTCCAAGTACAACATACTAAAATTTCTCCTAGATTGGTCTAGTCGCAAAAAAGTTACAAGTGAAAAATCCAAAAGAAAAACCATTTGGCCGAATACTTTTGAGCGCTACTGTACCTTAGCAATATTGTAAACGAAAGCGGCGAAATCTCGGATTAAGTCTCTTGCGATGACACATCATGTTTGTCTTCGCATTGTCTTCGCAACACCTTCTGTTCGACCGTCTACTGTAAATTGGCAAATATGGTTCACATCCTGATTTACTGCCTTGCTATTTTATAGTCCTGTATCAGGTTTTCCTGCCTGGCTTCTACTTTCTGTTTCTGATTGTAGTTTGCTCCTCTACTGTCATGGCCTGCTCTTACTACTACTACTGGCGAGCTGCTTTCTTGATAACTGCTTTTTTTTGGTTTACTGATACTGTGAGGTCCGGCTGCCTTCCAGCTTTGAGTTGATTGCTTTTAGTTCTGATTACTCCTACTATGGCTTGCACGCATGCCCACTGCTTTCCTCTTAAGTTTTCCTGGTGGGCCTGGAATCAGATTGTTAGGGGTAGGGAATACCTAACAGCCGAAAATCTGGTTCCGTGGTTTGACTTGCATGCCCAAGTGCTCTTGTCGAGTGGTGTTATCCCTAGCACCATCCGCCCTATCAGTTCGCATATGACCATATATACATATAAGCAGGAGTGCAGTGCATGCTACTCTCGTGGACACGGTATTTTCAGTCTTTATCTGCTTTAACTAGGTTTGATTACTTTGGTTTCGGAAGGAACCTACCTCCAGTAGCTGTGGGTCCAATTCTGTTTCCCTTTTCTGGTCTATCTCTTGGGGCCAATGGGCACTCTTCTATCCTTTCCTTCTCTCCCTGCGCTTTCTTGTAATCGTTCTGATTCCTTAGTGATGTTGTTTTCCTTTCTTTAGTCTTGTTTATGTTTGGTTTTCGTCCATTTGTTGTCTGCTATGTTGCAGTTCACTAGGCCATCTTTTCTCCTTTGGGCACACTCGTGTGAGTGTATTTTAAATAAAAAATAAAATAAATAAAAATGTTCATTCGGAAGGAGCTTCCGTTCCTGCCCGCGCAAAATGCTTTTACAGAGTATAGTGATAGTGTGAGGTGTGTTCTTGTATTTGGGATGGAGATACATACCCGCCTTAAGTTTTCAAAAGAAAACGCGGATACGCGCTTTCCGCGTTTTCTTTTGAAAACTTAAGGCGGGTATTGTACCTCGTCAGCATCCGCTGGAGTTCGACTAAAACAGCGATCAAAGTGCAGGAGAAAATGTGACTCTTTTTGCTATCCACACACCGTTTAGCCCTTGGAATCCACTTTTGTGGCACACTCCACGATAACAAGATGAGCCGACTAAGCTACTTGGGAGAATGGATTCTTAGGTAACTATCGAGTCTGCACCTTTTTTCGCGCCGCCACACCTGCTCGAACCTATTCCAATCCCATCAACTTGCTCTTTTGACCAAAATGGGAGCTCAAGTAGGTGTGGTCGGAGTGGGTGTGAGTAGGTAAAGAGCCGTTATAGCGCATCGTGAAGACGCGAAAAAGGTACAATCAAATGGTTGTTCAAGAAGTTACTGTCCCGAAAAAGTAAGACGACTCATTTGTTTATCGTGGAGTGTGCCTTCAAGACGTTTTTTTCATTAGAGCATGAATTGGGTCCCTTTGTCGGGCGTCGGGACAGTCCAATAAGGTCACCGCGCCACGCGCATTGGGCCACTGACAGTGTTTGTTCTGTTTTGCCAGTCACACTAAAGAGTGACTGTAAGCTGGACAGCGCGGTCGCCGCCTTCTCGCGTAGTGACTTGATTCGACTGTGCTGGCGCACATCCGGCTTTTTCCGCAATTCGATACTGTTCTGATTCTGAGAAGGTCACAAGAAATAACTCAATCGAAAATCTGGAATTTAGTCCAAGCAATGGTTGAGAAGTACAGTGGGCCACCGTTCTACGCAATTCATCATCACGAGATGTACGCTTTCACCCTTCCACGAGGAGAACTTTTGGAAATGCTTCCGACGAATGGTAGTCACCTGGCACCCCTGTCTCTGAAGGTCGGTTATCGCTTTTCACTTAACTACTTGCTTACTCCTTTACATACTGAGAATACACTGTACAGATAAACCATACTGAAAAAAAGCCCTCCGAGCAGATATGTATTCAACAATAAGAAGATATGTTAACATAAGGAGAATGGAATTCAGAATCACCTGATAAGATGTGAATGTTATATCTTTCAGGAAATGAATGCCGAGCAATTCGACAAGGTCTGCGCTTACGACGAGCTCGTCACCGGACGTAACCGACGGTCATTCTTGAAGAACTATCATTCCCTGTTTTTCACAAAAGGTGAATATGAATACATGACAATCAAAAGAAGCATCAGAGAAACAAAAAAAAAATCTCAACAGCTCTCGCAGGAGTACTGAGTTCTGGGCAGAAGCTTTGATCCCGAACGGGACTCGAACCCTTACTGCATGCTTCCATCTATGTGCAATCCATTACACAACTGAGACATCTTTCAAATTAAGTCAGCTTCAAGATGAGATATTAATCAAAGCTCATCAGCACTCACACGTAGTTTTGAACACCTCAATACGTTATGCGTGTGAGTGTTCATAAGCTATTAAAAATATAGCATTTAGAAGTTGAGTTAAGATGAAAGGGGTCTCGACAGTGTAATGGATTAGCACATATGCTCGGAAAGCATGGAGTGCGGGTTTAAGTACCGTCCGAAACCGAAGCCCATGACTCAGCACTCTTGTAACAACCTTCACTTGACGCGCTGCGGTTGAAATCAGCAGCTAACAAAATCGAAAACTTCGAAAATCTTAACAACGGCGGTACGTTGTGCAGGATTCTCCGAGTTCTCTTTTCTCGAAACCTCGACATGATGTTCGAAAAATTCGTGTGCTCCTTGGCCGAACGAGGTTTTTTAGGTGGATCCAATTTTTATCAACGGTTTGACGTTTCGACCCTTTCGTGGTCTTCAAAGGCCCGTGATCCACTGCGAGTGGTAGGACGTCGCTACCGACTCTTGCTAGTATAATGTGAGAGTCGCACGTTATACTAACAAGCATAGATTTGATAGATTGATACCAACATAGATATACTAACTTGGATATTACACTAAAAGAGTCGCACATTATACTAAAAGGAGTCGGTAGCGACGTCCTACCACTCGCGGTGGATCACGGGGCCTCTGAAGACGACGAAAGGATTGAAACGTTAGGCCGTTAATAAAAATTGATCCACCTAAAAGCCTCGTTCGGCAGAGCAGCACAGGGATAATCTTAACATCTTCTACAACCGCAGTAATTACTTTATAAGATTGTCACAGAAAAGATAGCGAGTGGGGCAGAGCTGACGTTATGCCCTGAAAATAGGCTTACACTGCAACGTGTGTTAGGTGCTGAAGACATATTATAAGAGGTTGAAAAGTTACGTCTTGCCACCCTTTCGAAGTTTCATATAGTTTCGGTGCTTCTAAACATTATCGTGTACTAATTACAGGGTACTTAGATCATTCGATGATTTCCTTCGAATTTATTTGCATGAGGCATTCCTGCTCAATAGTAACAAGAAGGCTCAAATTGAAAACTCCACACTTGAGCGCGTAATTCTTTATAAGTGTTTTCAGGGTCCTTAGTGAAGGAAACAGCTGTTAATATTTGCGTTGTAGCCACTGAGAGTGTAGCCTATTACTATATTTTGCCTCGCTGTTCCATTCATTTTGGATCAGGAAATGCGCACTTTGTTATCCACCCACCCACAGATGGTTCGTGTGGCGTGCAAGTGTTCCGACCAGTGTTCCAGGGCTGTTACAGTAACTAGCTTCCACCTTCATCATAGATCGTATCTGCTTTCTGTTAGAGATTGTATTTAAAGGCACATTCCGCGCTCGCTGATGGGTGGAGTAACCAATTGACTCTCCATTGGTTGTCGGCGGTTGGAAGGCGGTCTCTCCTCGCCCTATTGCCTGCAGTGGGGCGTGGAGAGACCGCCTCCCAACCGCCGACAACCAATGGAGAGTCAATTGGTTACTCCACCCATCAGCGAGCGCGGAATGTGCCTTTAATGGAAGATACCCCAAATTAATCAATAAAGTGACGAATATCCGAATTCACTGCATATTTAACTTCACAAATATCTGCCTTCATTTTCGACCCTTATCTTTGACATAAGTAGACCAGCTACGTCGCCAAGGTCTTGAACTTGAATAATCAATCGTATCGTGAAGTAAACCCACTCATAGGTGACCTGATCCCACACTAATCACCGCAACACTTGCAACACACCCAGGTGGTTCGACGTCCACCAAAGAAAATGAAATTCTTAGATATTCCAAAGTGTTTCGGAAGATAGGCTCGCAATAGGCAACAACAACACTTATTTTACCCATGTGACAATTGTCAGACCCCTCAATGGTCATTGCTTCCAGAAACTATGAGTAGTTTGGGTGCCTTACTAAGTGAGGGACTCAGATAAGGCCGCACCATGAGTGGCCAGAATCGCTGTGCCGCCCTTGATTGGCAAAAGGTCTGCAAGACAATGTACTCGGGAATGGAAGCTGGGTTCTTTCTGTTAATCACGAGAATATGCGTTACTAAGATAGTAATGTAGTGGCTGGATTTTTGGCCAGGTATATTGACTGTTTCCTCAGGGGTACCATAGTCAGAGCTGTACCAGCTGGTACTACTGTAATGGCTGTTGCTTGTGTCAAACACTCTTGGAAACTATCCAACGGTTGCTTTCACCGTTTTTCAGAAAGCTGATGATCTGTTTCACATGAAGACCACGTATACGAGCATGTTGCAAGGATCAGGCGGAAAATATAGGAGAGCTGGCTTGGGAGGGACCCGAGGTCGAAGTGGCCATTCGGAATGGGATACGTATGGTCCGACGTATTTTCGGACGCTGATCTCGAACCTGCATTCCAAATGCAGAACGATTCTCTGAGCGGAGTGATGGAGGCTTTTTTTTGAAAAAAAAGCAATGCTATAATAGGGTAGGTTTGCAAGCCTGTAGCACGCAAGTCAGACGTTCCCCCGCAAAACCAGTACGATTTTCGTGTTCAGGGGACCAAACTACCTTGTGTTTTCAGCCAGTTCGAGAATTTGACCGGATTTCGGAAAAATTCTTGGCGTAACGAGAATTGGCCTCGAATTGGCTAAAACCATTCCCATAGGGCAGCTTGGTCCCCTAAACACGAAAATCGTACGGTTTTGCGCGAGAACGTCTGGCTCAGTCCTACGGGCTTCCAAATCTACCATATGATAGCATGGTTTTTTAAAAAAAACTCCATAACTCCTCTCAGAGAATCGTTCTACGAACTTGTAATGCAGGTTCGAAAATAAGCGTTTGAAATATGTACGTCGGACCATACGTATCCCATTCCGAATGGCCACTCCAACTTCGGGTCCTTCCCTTGCCAGCTCTAAAAATCGATTTCATCCTACGTATCTTCTAATTCTAGAGTATCCAGAAAACTATTTAGCCCCGTAAGCGTTATTTGAATAGTGAGAAGTTATATTATCTTCACCCATATCTTATACCCAAGCATTTCTCAAATCGTAATTTATGAGCATCCAGGATATACCGCATCGAGCAGCTTCCAGTTATTGGAAGTAAGTGGTAGAACTGGATGGTGATTATACTGCCCACATATAACTTTAAGTTATTAGAATTGGGAAAAAATTTCGCATGTGTCGCAGGACCATCCCAATAATGCGGATAACGTACTTGCTTGGATAGCCTGGACTGATTAGAAACTACTGAATGCAGTGATGGCTGATTGTTTAGCTATTTTTATTGACATTTCAGGTGTAGCACTTTTCGATGCGAGTGGAAACGTGCACGGATTAGTTGGGGCAGTGCCAACACTGCACAACAGTGACCTTTACAAAATCGGCCCAATCTTCGCTTCAAACCAAAACGATGCCGGCTATCTTCTGAAGTGCATTACAGACCTAATTCCGAACCCCAAGGCTAAATTTGTTCTCCACATATCTACAAACTCAGCTGGTGCCTCGATGCTGCAGAAATGTCGTGATGCCGGAATACCGCTCGTATTTGTCGGTACGGCTGCCAACTCTACGCACAACAAGGTCATTTACAAAGACCCATGTAAAACTGAGCTAATTTATGCTCCAATGAATTGTCCGATTTTCTTCGATCAATAGTACTTCATGTACTTATTTATTGCTGTACTTGAACATTACAGTAATGTATACAATCGAATCACTTGTGTTTATCAAATAAATACTTCATCGTGTAAACAAATCTCTCAGAACATCTAAAATATATACACACTTATAGCAAAGACATCGACATTAAATGCGATTTACATGGCAAATATTCAACCCTAAGGGTGTTCGCAAGACCTTCATAACAGTGACAATTTTCTAGAGACAGTTTAAAGGCAGTTGTCGATGAAGCGTGGGGATGGTAAAAGAGATTGAAACAACGGCGCGCCCTGAACGGCATATTATGCAGGAATAGAAAAATGGCATCGCAGAGGTTCCAAACACGTCGTTAGCCGTGAGAGAAGAATTTTGGTCGCCTGCTGCCTGAAGACGCATTCCGCGCTCGCTGATGGGTGGAGTAACAATTGACTCTCCATTGGCTGTCGGGCGCCGGGGGCGGAGATCACGACCCACTGCAGGCAAAAGGGCGTGGGGAGAGCGCCTCCCAGCCGCCGACAGCCAATGGAGAGTCAACTGTAAGTCCACCCATCAGCGAGCGCGGAATGTGCCTTCAAAGATACACTGCTGCCCCCATGCTTCCGTTTTCTCCTCTACATCTCAGCATTATAGCGCGATTCCTGACCTTTTTCCCCAAAAAGGAAGTAATAGACGCAAAAATGAATGAGACTGCTTCTTACTGACACTTGCTGCCTAGCAGAAGCAGATCAACTTGTTATTTTGACTTCCCTCCATGGCAAATATACCACCTTTAGTACAGGATCCAGTCACGTATAAACGTCTTTCAGTTATGTTATTATATCAAAAAACCCCTAGTCATCGAATTTGGCTGAAATCAATTTCTTGAAGAATTCTTTCGAAAACCCTTGTTCATTTACTGATACAACACAGATAGTTATGCAATCTTGTCATAAATTCAATCATAAGATGCACCGTGAAAGCACCAGATTAGATCTCGCGTATGACTACTGTTTAGGAGCCTTGCAGGCTACAATATAGCTAGACCTTTGCAATTTCTTCAATAGCAACACCGTTTTGAAGTTTATAAGCGAGTTCGAACGCTTGACCCAACGTAATTATGATCTCCGTGGCAACATCCTGAAAAAAAAGACTGATATTTAGTAGAGATGAACCAGTGTATGTATTGTTTCGGCATAATGAAAAACACGCTTGACCCAACGTAATTATGATCTCCGTGGCAACATCCTGAAAAAAAAGACTGATATTAAGTAGAGATGAACCAGTGTATGTATTGTTTCGGCATAATGAAAAACAGCATTTTTATGAAATAACTGCGAAAAAACAAGCCAGATTTTTTATACGGAACTGCATTCAAACTCGACGGGTGTATGTCGTTAGGACAGGAAAATGGCGCGGCCGCGTGCGGGCTGCGACGGTAGCGCACGAGTTGTTCAATTGCGATTGGGGCAGCGCATTTGCGCTAGAGCTACAGTGCTCCTACAGAATGGGATATTTCTGCTCCTACAGAGTGGGTTTTTCGTGTGCTTAGTTTCTTTTGTAAAGTGATCGGTTTTTTGTAATTGTGAACATAAGGGGAATAGGAGTAAGGTGAAAGTAAACGAGTAAACAAGTAAACGAGAGAAGAAACTGGCAAGGTTAGAAAGAAGCCTAATGCTAGAAGGTTAATGAGTATGAGCATCCCATTCTTCCTGCAGTCGCGAACAAGAATGAAATTCAAAAACTTCCACTTACAAATGTGCACACTCAATTCATTCAAGTATGTATCATTGTCATGCTGTCTTTCCTCATTCGAAACCGTTCTATTATCATCAATTTGTACACTCAAACGTATATTTTTACCTAAGCCGTACTCTAGGAAGATAAGAGCTCGCCCTAAACTAGGCTTAGGCTAAAGATCTAGGTAAAAATAGCGCCAAACGCCGAGCGTAGTCTAGTAGCCCTCCCTTACAACCACATTGCACATAAAAATGTATATCAAGAAAAGATACGAAAAATTCATGATACACATGAACGGTCACGCATGCATTGAAGCAAAAGGTTGCCCCATTCTGAAACGAGTGACCCGTGCGCGAACGTCGCGGGCGCGACGCCGCATCGCGATTTTTCTGTCCTAAGGCCGCTTCCATACTTTGCGCACCGACGCCGTCACGCGCGTGACGGCGTCGGTGCGCAAAGTATGGAAGCGGCCTAACGACATACACCAAACTCGACGACGCTATTGTAGCACAATTACTACGGTCAATGACTCCCTAGTGGGGTTGTGTGCCATTAATATTTCCTATATTGGGGTGGCCGCATACTCAACGCGATGCAGTGGTACGAGCTAGAGGCGCTGTATTAGTTGAGGCCTGAAGCCTAGAATGAGGCGTAAGGACCTGTCACTGCTTCAGGACCCATCCGAAGCGGCGCGCATAACTTGCCCCATCGCGTCGCACACCGAACGTCGCGAAGCGAATTTCTTTTCTCATTCGCACGCACCCCTCTAGTGTTGTGCGGGAGCCAGTGCTGGGCGACAACGGACACTTTCCGGCATTACGACCCGTTGTTCCAACCCAAAAACGACTCCTCTCGAGAGGTCCATGACCATGCTTGACCTGCCCACGGCCAGCAGTGACAAGGGAAGGTTCCCAGGTCAACGCGACTATTCAAGATTAGATGTATATGGGCCCAACGAAGTTTCGAACGGTGATCCCATGTGCTCTTCAAATCGGCCAAACGAGGGATCGAAGCAGAGGCCTGTGATATACCGCGCAACCTGCAATACAGGCTAGCTGCGAATTAGCATCGGCAGAGATCTGATAAGGCAGCGCTCAAGTCCGATTGCATGGTGACCTCGGTGCATGCGCTTGTTTTGCCTTCTCGAAGTACCTTTTAAACGTTGCAAATTTATTTTACGTGTTTATAGAGGTGAGCGTGGCCCTCACTAGTATGCTACGGGCACTGAAAGATGCTATCTTGCATCCCGACTACCCTGGTCTTTGGGACAGAGATGCCAATCAATTCCTCCACCACGTTTGTTTGCAGGAGGAGCATATATGAATTTATGGAGCCAATTGTGAGCACCTACGATGAGCCGATAGGAAGTGATTGGAATTAAAAATTTTTCTCTTGGACCTCGACCCACAGCCACCCTACCGTCGATTTTCATAGTGACCACGGCCCTTTCTTAAAGGCATATTCCGCGCTCGCTGATGGGTGGAGTAACCAATTGACTCTCCATTGGTTGTCGGCGGTTGGAAGGCGGTCTCTCCTCGCCCTCTTGCCTGCAGTGGGGCGTGGAGAGACCGCCTCCCAACCACAGACAACCAATGGAGAGTCAATTGGTTACTCCACCCATCAGCGAGCGCGGAATATGCCTTTAACCAGTAGCCTTCGATTATATGGTGAAGAAAAGGTAAACTATTATCCAACGTACCAATTTGTCTGGAAATTTGTATTTGGGATATGTTACTCGCGAAGTACAAAAAATGCATTCGTTCAGCGCAGAACTCGCTATGTTCTCGCCAGAGACAGTGGAGATCAAATAGGGAACGATCAGCTACTCAAAACTTGTTCCTGAAGGGTTGTTTCGCTCCCCGATTAGGTGTACGGATTGTGCATCATTTAGCGTGGAAAGGTGTATGTCTTATACAAAACACGTACGACATTCATGCTCACAATCAGGAAATCAGACTAAATTTGATGATACATTTTATACATTTTAGAGGAGCTGATAATAAAACCTAGCTCACAAAAGGTGATAATAAAACCTGTTTGTGTGCCTGTGCCTATGGCAAGGGCCCACAAACAGAGCTAACATGTATTTTTGCGCTAACGAATGCGATATTGTATTTTGCCAGTGACGCAACCCAAATGCAGCTTTCGAGCCAAATTGGTTGGTAAGTTGGTATGATTGTTCTCATCAAGTCGACGATATGGTGGATATGTGTCAAGTACCGACAATTTTTTAAGAGTTTCAGTCGTATCTTATCGGCCTATCCTGGGTGCTCACAAAAGGCTTCATAATGTCACATTTGCACGTCCTAATATAAACGAACGTGCTGATGTAATTGATTGGTACTTTGGCTCCAAAGGTCAGGGTGGTCAGGAGCCAGGATGGCGTCTTTCAGTGACTATTGGGTAGTAGTAAAGGCTAGGCTCACCTCTATAGAGACGTAAAATCAATTCACAAGCATTTGAAAGGCACCCCGAGAAAAAGCAAAACAAGCGCATGCACCAAGGTAACCATGCAATTGGACTTGAGAGTCTAAGCCCAACTCAGTAACCTCTACCCTATCGGATCCCTGTTGTTAATTCGAAGTTAGCAAAGACCTGTAGTGCAGGTTGTGTCATATATCACAGCCTTCTTTAACTTCGCTTACAGAGTCGTTTAGCAGCCGAAGCTGCACTCGGCCATATACATCTCATCTCGAATGGCCACGGTGACCTGGAAGTCTTTGTTCGTGATTGTGATAATTGCAGAACCATGCGGTAGTGCCGTTAATGCAACGAAGCTGACGATTTGTTATTTCGTCCTTCACAATTTACATTACAAGACAGAATGGAATGTCTTTGGCTGTAACGGCAAATGAACAACAATCCAAGTTGTAATTCAGGATTTACTCCCGTAAAATCTGAGGTGACTAAGCATTTCATCGTGCCACCTGCATTTTACCCAGTAGCCACAGCCGTCCTACTTTCCTTCACACCTAGGCACCTTGAGAGAACGGTTTTCCATAAGTTTGTCAGCACAGTTCGGTTTTGAGAGGTACGCTCTACCCCGAGAGATTTTTCTGTTCACATACATAAAGCCATTTCCATAAAGATCAAGGAAAATAAATAGCGGTCACTTACAGCTGTCAGAACGCAAAAGACGTGGCAGAAATTTTTCTCGGCATCCTGAGATATGTATGTAAAGCAATTCAAATCTCTTTCGTCTTGGCATACAATTTGAATGTGAGAAATCTCATGCTCGACGGCCAACTGCTGAAACAAAGTGAATCTATAAGAGACAACGGAGTGGGTTCCACTCGATCACTTCTTTTCGGACAAACTACGGCAGACGTAATCTATCGAGAATCGTAAATACTTACCTTGCCCACTAAAACTGTTGCTGTTTGAAGGCACGTCCTACGCTCGCTAAGGGGTGCGTTGTGACGTGATCGCTATGTGTGGGAGGATGTGAGACTGCCTAAGGGGCGTGTTTTAAACGCAGCCCAAGCCCCTCAAACCAGTGGTGGTCTCAGCATAACATTTCCATTCTAGCAAGCATGGAACGTGCTGAGCTCTTCGTGAACACAACAAAACTTGAAAAAAACAATGAAAATAGGAAGACATCTACATACTGACCCGACTTTTGCCATCAAGTATCCGTACGCCATGGATAGAGATTTCGAGGAAGACTTGTGGTACTCTGGCTATTTCTCGAATCGCTTTCTGAAATAGTTACAAGTAGAGGTAACAGCATGAGGCTTCAGACCAGTTCCTCCCAAAAAACCAGTATACTGTCGCTTTCACATTTTTATGTCAGGGTCTGGTCACAGTTTTTCTCCATAGTCTTAATTTGATTGCTAAACTGCATTGACTGAGTAGAAACCATGGAACTACCGGAAAATGAAGAGGAGGTGGTATGGAAGCCCCCATACAGGGGGGGGGGAGAGAGTCGTATCTTCTGAGAATTTTTCTTGACGCCACGATTGACCCTGCATTCTATAGATCTCCACTTGAACTCTAGTAATTCATTCTCGGTTACTGTATGAACTTTCTTATAACAAGTATCAAGGCAATCACATAGCGTCCTAGACTACTTGAGGGTGCGACGGTGAGTTGGTCATTCTCTGCTCCATACGACTTCTGCAGGGTATGTTCATGCCGACAGGGACACGTAAAGTACTGGTGTACAACGTATATCCGCACTGTTCAGGTCTAAAGGGGGTGTTGAGAACCGAAATGTAGCAAATATCTCAAAAAACGTTTCAAGGGATCTTCTGAGTTTTTTGAACAAATAATTTGAAGTCTCACACTGTTGTTGAGCATTCAAACCATCGCGAGGCTCCGCAACAGCACATATTGGAATGATTCCCTCAGTTGCTAAGCTAGGGAGGGGGCAAGCGGTGAACTGTTGGAACTTCCTGACTGATCCTTTGACATTCCTTGCAAAATGAGGTTGTCCGATTCACGAAGTAGGAAGTCTTAGACTTGTCTTTTTGGTCGCACCTGGCTCAACTCACTCTCGGTAAGTTGAGCTTTGAAGAGTATTTTTCGACCATCTTATTCTTCTGAAACTTTACCTGACAAGCTACCATTTCCATACCACCAGGTACAAGTCATAAATTTTTTTTGGGACGAAAGTTTCGCTCTATTCATGACATCGGGCTCTCGAGTTGTCCACGCATCTATACCGTCTTTTCCTTACACTGTAGTTTTGATAGCTTTTAGCCATCGGAGAGAGGCCAAGGGGCGATCATGGTTTTATGCTGCCCAAAACCTACAGTTCATAGACCTATGTTGAGGAGGAAATTGGACGAAGCATTGCTAGCTTAGAGTTACTGTTCTTACATAGTACAGACCTTTTAAGTGGTATGCTGTTCTTGACGAAAATTCGGTGCAAAAAAGAATAAGAAAGAGCGGGCTTTGGTCCTCAACATAAGAGTTATTGTCAGCTGTTCAGTATCTCATTTGGTGGCTTCTACGGTTATGGACAAGTTGGTTTACCCTCTCGTTTTACTAGAAGTATCCGACTCACCTTGAGTTTAGCCATCGCACGTCGACTTTCCTCGGTACCATCGATATTGGAAATCTCCATACTGCCAAGATAGTGTGCTGAGAAGGACGCATAGCCATGCAGTAAATCAAGTTTCAGTTCCTCGTTCTCAACTATGTCCGCGTACTCGAAGCCTGACGTACTGAAAACAACAATGATAGCGCAGTTCCTATGCTTTTCATTTCTCATTTCTCATAGATGGTAGAATTACAGCGCTTTGAAAAATCGATTCTTTCACCTCTCTTCAGAAGACGTTTCCTTCACAACGTTTGACGTTGGTGTGGTTGATGTGACGGCTCGTCGCATTTCCCTCAGTCGCTCATTCCTCTGACAGGCCTCCTCTATTTTAGCCTCACTCAGAGAGTGAAGAATACGGGCAATGTGTCCCGGTAAAGTTATACCCATTTTCTAAAATAAAATTATCAAGAGATAATGGTTAGACAATACACAAATCGACACAAGTAGGTACGGGGTTTCCTTTTCTCGAAAGACAACAAAACCACAAGGCATCCTAGAGCACCTTCCACTCCAAATGGAGATGTATGTACAACCATCGCACATGACAGATTCGCAGCTCGAATCGATACGTAAGCGACAGGGAGCGCCGGGAAATACGTCCGCAAAGAAGTCAACGGGAAGGATGAGTTTCTTCCCCCGAGTTTTTGGCCACACCAGGTTCATCATTCATTGTTGTAGTAAACTACACTTCTACTTCCATATTCATCAATCGACCAGATTACCACTGTGGCGTGCTTGAAAACCTGTGGCTACTAGAAGCACCCAGCGGAACCTTGGAGCAATTTCCCGCACCCACAAAAAGGTACTCAGAAACATTATATTTTGCGAAATAACAAGATTTTACCTCCAAATGATCCTTAGTAAGATCTGCCGTCCTAACAATTAACATTGATTTCAAACCAGCAGTAACAAAATTCCCGAGATAGTCAGTCAATTCCAACGAGCATAACCAATCGGAGACGTAATTGAAACTATCTGAAATAGAGTATGTTCAAATTCACGATTCGCTGGACAAAGAAACCGATTCATGGGAAGGTTTAATTTTTGATATAGTAAGAATTAACAAATAAACAAAAAGCGGAAGGTTTGAAAGCGTACTAGCATTCGGTCGATTGCTAGTGATAGTAGCCAGATACGACAGAATTTGTTGTTGAGTGGACTTGTCGATTGCCAGAGCAGTCAACTCGCGAGCTGTGAGACAACCCTCCTGAAAACATACACTCATGCTGAGTAGAGCAAATAAAAATTGAACAAAATATCAACACATTAGTGAATAAAATAAAGAGAAAGACGCCACGCCGCGCTCCATTTCCATTCTAATATAACGCATTCTAATTGCTTAGCAAAGCTCTACGTTGGCCTCGTGAGCAAGGTTAAGCTGAGTCGAGTAATTCTCAAAGAAGTCATGTTTCGGGCAGAAAAGCCGGGGGAGGGGGAACGGCACTTCCGAAAATCCTCGAAGACTCCTTGACGACCACCTCTTTTCGAGTGATACTGAGACCGATGACGTGATTTCTAGAATCGCCTTCTTACTCTGTGCCAGTAAGGCGGGACTGGAAGCAGGGCACTCTCAGGTGTTATGGAAAATAGCCGCTTCAGTACGACCCCTCCTCGGTCTACGGGCGCTCAAATCCGACCCTCCCTTTTTTAACCTCTACCATACCAGTAACTGTTGCCTGACTGTCTAGTTGCAGCGTGTTTCAACGCCTATCGCTAACCTCCGCAGATACGACCCTCCTCCTTCTGTCCGGTTAAATACGATCTCCTCGCCGAGGAATCCTTGACTGTCGGTAAACCCTGACTGAAAGGCTCGTGGAAAACGTTGTGGTGGTGACACGGCAACAGTGGTCTTGTGCGCGGCACTGGAAGCAGGGACTCCCAGGTGTTAAGGAAAATAGCCGCTTCAGTACGACCCTTCCTCGTCTACGGGCGCTCAGATACGACCCTCCCTTTTTTAACCTCTACCATATCAGTAACTGTTGCCGGACTGTCTAGTTGCAGCGTGTTTTAACGCCTATCGCTGATACGACCCTCCTCCTTCTGTCTGGTCAACTACGACCTCCCCGACGAGGAATCCTTGACTGTCGCTAAACCCTGACTGGAAGGCTTGTGGAAAAGGCTGTGGTGGTGACGAAAGTGAAATAACAAACATACCAATTGCGTAGTTTTGTCGAAGCCTGCTTTGGTCAATATCCGACCAACTTCACTAGCTTTTTGGTTTGATAAACCAACTGCTGTGCACAACCAATGACTCATGTTTGTGCAGTCCTAAAATAGGAAACGTACTAGTACCAGTACCAGAAAGGCAAATAAGAGAAACGAAGTAGTAACTACGTACAGGATCAAATTTGTACGAGGAGGACGAAGCAGTGCTAGAACTAAGACGAGTGGCCGACGGTTGTGAGGTGAGCTGAAGTGTGAGAGCCTGAGATCGCCGATCTCGAAGGAATACAGCGACTTGAGGCTCATAGTTGGCTGCGAACACCGATTCTCGACATACTGCTCCACCGAAGGACGACAAAATTTCGTCAATCTAAGTCATTCATATTCGCTCGGTATTTTATACTGAAATTAGTAAAAAGAGTCTTCTTTTCGGAATTCAGAGCATTGATCGTATGCAAGTACGTCAGAGATCGTTCACTACTGAAAGTCGTCGATCGCTCCAAGCGGAGATTTTTTCCATTAGGCATCACTCCACTGGTGTCGTGCAAGAAAAGCTCACCACACCGATTGCAAGGATACCATGTGCGTAATCATGGCACTACACGGTTCCTTTTGCATCACAATCACCAAGCTATCAGCCTTTTCCAAGAGAATCAGCCTCACCTTTTTCCATTCGTCAAGCTCATTGATGGATTGATTCTCGCTGCCCTTGCTCAGTTGTCTTTCTAAAGCTCGAACGGTTGTCGACTCCCACTGCGGACGCATTTTGACGGCAATTGGTGGACTTGTCTCAGCACTAGATGAACTAAATATGTTGCTTCTAGAATTAATCGTATTACGAAAGTTGTTGTTCTGATACGGTGTATGTGTACCTGTTTTGATGATATAGTTTGTAGAAAGACGAATCCGACGGTGGGGTGGTCGATATTTGGGAAACCATAGGCAAGGAGCAAGACGATGCCATCGTGCCGCTGCTGAACTCTGAAGTGGATTGGATATTCAGCGTACTACAACCATGAATTGGCTATCAGCTATTCCACTGTTTTTCGAAGGCTGTAGGCAGGATACACCTAGAGTCCATGACTCCCCAATAGGAGGGGGGGGGGGGGTCGTACCTGACGGGATAGGGGGTTGTACCTTCAGAGGTCAGCGGTAAGCACTAAAATCTACTATCAATAAGCACAGCGCAAATCCGTGTGACAAAGTGTAGAATGAATATCTTCTAGCCTCAGGAAAAGATATATAGCAATCGAAGACATTGCAGTTATGAATCCGGCAAGAGTTACTGGCATTGTAGAAGTCAAAAAAGGGGAGGGGGTCGTATGTTGTCGCCGTGGAGAGGGGGGGGGTAGTACTGAAGCCAATTTCCTCGACACCTGGGGGAGTACCCTGGCTGTAGGTGCTGGTTTCATAGGTGCATATAGTACATCACACTACCACTGAACCGCACCTACAGTAAGTTGGTCATTGCAACTGGAATAACTACGCTTCCGAGGCTCTTCCATGAGCCAAGTATCTGAACAGCACACATAATCATTTCTTAATGTGAAGGCCTTCCTTCTTTTCACTTCTTCATTCTTCTTTTGAAAGGCCTAACGAAAGAGTTTAACGGATTATTTGCTTCCCACCATGAGTTTCTAGAGGCTAGAAACCAGTATAACTAGAATAAAACGAGTTCAACTAGAAAACCTGTAACAGAATTCACGCATGAAAGCGTCACGTATGTTGGTTGAAAAGGAGAGCTATAGGCGATTGAACATTCTTCGAGGCAATCAGGTGACAAGAGCTCTGAGGTTCTTAACAATTCTCAATGCTGGCTCGCACATTCTTCGTGAGCTTGCACCCCACAAGCGAGCGTGCCATTTGCTGCGTATAACCATAACATGTCACAGAGCCGTGCCGCTGCGATTGACACGTCAATGATGCGGCGGGCAGAAAAACATGTTCGCAGCGGGAATCGTTGGGGAGAGTAAACGTTCATTTCTAAGACTTTCACTTGGTTCCCAATAACTCTTTTTCACTGCCGCATTACATAGCAGTTTTCCTTCACTTCCGACCGAGGGCCGGCAGGTGTGTAGCCCTATGTCGAGAAATCGCGCGCGCCCACGGCGAGTCCGAGTTGGTTTCGCGTGCGATTGCGTACAAGTCCTTTGAAGTTTGACGCCCGAAGTAGTTATTTGCTGATTATAGAGCGTTTTCAATTGATGTTTCTTACTTTGTTGTTGTTTGTCGCCGCTTTTTAACTTTTCAATTTTGTTGTTGAGTTTAGTTGTTTCAGACGCCCAGAGATCGAAACGTGGTGAAGAGCACAGGAGAAAAGGTTGCTACGGTCGATCTCGTATTTCAAATGGAGAACTACATTTTGAATGGATAAGCACATCATAATCCACATCATTTATACTCAATAAAAAACCAACAAAAGACATGTAGGCGGGACAACAGGACTGCAGTTGTGCTTTCGCAATGAGGGGGGCGGGCATCTCACTACGAACATTGATTACCTCAGCTAGAAGGAGATAGGAATCTTTCCTCTCTCAGGCTCAGGCAAAAATAAAAATAGCAAAAACATTCACATGAGAGTGCAGATTGACCCTCAAAAATCTTGGAGATTGACCCTTCGAAAATCCACTGAGGATGTTTAGATGGGCAATTCGCAATTATACAATCTGCATTATTGAATCATGGTCCCCAGCTTACAAAACACAACAAATGCGGCTTTTTTCCAAAAAGGCTCTCACACGATGTCATAATCTCGCATCTTGAGCGGAATTCCAGCTGACAGCGGCAAATCGTGCTAATGGCACCGCGGGTGCGACACCGCGAAGCGATTTTTCGACATAAGGCTACACACCCAGAAGCGACCACTTTTACGGCGCTGTTGGATGCTTCGGAATGAAAATTTTTACATCTCGACTTTAATTAGGTTTTAATAACATCGATCCCCATACGTTAAGAAAACTTGGTCAAGGTTATAGAGACCTTAAAAGTGAAAACTGTACCTGTCGCGGAAGGTGAAAGCGGGAATTGCTTGGATAATGCCAACTTGTCGCCCAATTCCGACTGAAAGTGCTTCATTCAGAACGAAATTGAAAACTAATAGGGAGATCAGGAAGTTGAACGCCATCCGATAAAACTTACATTTGAACAAAGCGTATGGAAAATTTTACTTCGCGACGAGTCTGGTGAAGGAGGTCCGTCGGAATAATTCACAGTCAGTGTCGAAAGTGAAAAATCAGTACTAGAACGATCGTTGGGATCGATTCGATCATCATCCTGTAGGAAACATTATACAGTGGATTTGAAACTAGCCGTTCAATGCCGAATTAAGACAGGAGCAGGAAGGATGTAGACTTCTACGTTGGGAATCCGCACCGCGGGATACCTCCTGCAAGCGACGAGCCCAGCAAAAGTTGCTCCCAAAGCGCTCACTGGGTAATGCTATGGGCTCAAGGCTGAGGAAGCTCATTCATGTCTCTCAGGAGCGATTCGGGTTCAGACATGGATAATCCACGACTGACGCCATCTTCATTACTAGACAGGAGATGAAGAAGTATCAAAAAAAAGCGGAGAACATGCTACCTGGCATTCTTCGACCTCGAGAAGGCCTTCGACTCGCTCAAGGCCAGTACTCTGGAACCGCTCCATGTACTCCATGTACAGGAAGGTCTGATTGCCCTCATAAGGGATATGTAAGACGAAGCTAAGGCAGCGCTACGCACTCCTACGAGCCGTCGACTGAATTAAATGTTACGGTTGGGGTACATCAAGGATAGGTTCTGGCCTGTTCCTCCCTACTCATTCTAGATGTGATGGTGATATTCCTGACTGAAAACCACTAGAGACCATCCTGTACGCCGACGACATAACTCGTCAATAACTCGGTCGCGGACAGTAAAGGAGAACTTCAGGCAAAAGCCACAAACGGAAGTACAGACTGGCAAAATAGGGTCCGATGGCAGTCCCAAATAAAGCAGCATGAATGAAGTGGAGGGAGTCTACTGGGATTCTGTGTGATCGACGGTGCGCCAGGGCGCTCCTGAGCAAGGTGTACCGAACGGTGGTGAGGCCTGCAATGCGTGCGGGAACGAATGCTGGCCCGTAACAAAGGAACATGGAGGACAACTGCACACGGCTGAAATGAGGTTGTTGAGATGGATGTGCGGCTGGACGCGACTAGACGAGGTCAGAAACGAGAACGTGGAACCACGCAAACGACTCTTGTCTTGAGGGAGCAACGGCTGCGATGATGTGGACAAGCGGTGAAAAGACCAGCGAATCATCCCACAAGGTAAGCACTAGGATTTGAAGAGCAAGGGAGGCGACCGTGGATCCCCAAAGGAGATTTGGAAGGGCATCATCTGGAGCGGCGTCACCGAAGTGAAAGCAATGACGGAGGATGCCACAGATAGATACAAGTGGCGATGTCCGACAAGAACGGCAGACTCAGTGACGGCGCGGCGCGGGGGAGAAGAAGAAGAAGCTATGGATTTGCATTTAGTTGCAATGTCATCAGCTTAGGACCCAACTACAGCGATAGCCCCAGTTTGTGCGCTGTACGCGGCGGTGTGAAATCCTGGTGAGGTTATGAGTGTGCGTAAAAGGGTCCAAATCGGTGATCGCGACGCACGCGACAGCGCGTCAAGTACCTCTCCGTTCCTGTTGTGATTTGGGCCAATTCGCAACGGAAACAGGGAAGATTGGCTGCGTGTGATGATCCAGTTCCTGCGGTCCAGTGAGCAGTCGGACTCTACGGACGCACACTCTAAGGGTAGACACCGGATATGAATTCTTTGTGCGGTACTATTATAGTTCCACGAATATGTGTAAAGACCCGAATAAAGTATTTACTGCTATGCTGCTGCTGTTTACTCACCATTTGTGGAGTCGAGGAATTTGCAGCACTGTTGTTCGATGAGACCAATCGCTGAAATATTTTTTATCAGATCAACACAAAACCATAATTTTTATCAACCGACAGAACAATCTTCTCGTATGTCTTGCTTCGTTTATTCCATATTGAACCATCTCAGCAATGTAGACTACACAAAAATTCGCCGTTATAGACGGCATTTATACTCAGCTGTGCGACTGCCCGTAAATCAATGGTCCTAGCAGTGCGGATGTGCATCATGACGCACGTGACAACAGCGCACACGGCAACGAACTGTCCACCACAATAGTTGGGGTTGAGCTTATCGGTAGGTGTATGTCTTAGTCGAAAAGCGAATGTAATGACACGTACGGAAAAATTGTTCAGAAGCGAGATGGATAAGGAAAGTCGTATGATCCAGATTCGAAAGTCGCCTTACAAGGAAAGGCTCCCGGGTCACCGTGGCCATTCAAGATGAGTTGTGTATCCTCCTATGCAGTTTCGAACGGGGATCTCAAATCTGCCCTCCAAATCTGCTAAACGATTCTGGAAAGGAAGTTACGGGAGCCTGAAAGTCCTGAAAGATACGGCGCAAACCGCAGGTGCTGGTCGTATACGGCTCGAGAAGTGATGCTGGCAGTTGCTGGATGGAGCAGCTGGTAGTGTGACGGGCTACAAATTGGGGCATGAGGGTTCGAATCCTTGATGCATTTGCTAGTTTTGCTTTTGCTTTGAGTGTTTTCTAAACGCTTGCAAAACGCTTTTACGCTTCATCAAAGCATCTCGTGCCCCCCACTAATGAGTAATCTGTTATTGGTTCTTTCCTGCATAATTGAACATTCTGCCCATCTTTTTTACCCTATTGTTCTTCGATTGTGGGGAATTTGGCGTTGTTGCGTGAAATGACTATGATATTCGTGTTCAGCGGCCCGAATTACCCCTCTGTGCAAATTTTCAGCCAAGTCGAGTTTTTGGCCCAACTTCGGAAAATTGGGGGTGCCGAGGGGATAAGTAGTAGTTTTTGAATTTTTTTCTACAAAAAATCATGCAACCTGAACAAAGACAATCTAGACATATCTATTACAGATGTTCATGACAAATATGGGCGTAACAGGCGTCATATAAGGGCATTTTCCCAGCAAGGGTCAACGACTTCTCCTTCGTTGAATGGGCTGCCAACCAATAGCCCATGAATTTTTCCGAAATTCGGTCAAGTTCTCGAATTGGCTAAAAACCTCTTCCTTGGGATAATTTTATTCCCTGAACACGAAAAATACACTGTTTCTGCACGAGAGCGACTGGCTCGCGCGCTATGGGCTCCCGAACTTACCGCGTAATAGCATTATTTGTTCAGAAAAACCTCCATAACTTCACTCCCAGAATAGTTTAGCAGATTTGGAGAGCAGAATTGAGATCCCCGTTCAAAACTACATAGAAACGTACACAATTGATTTTGAATGGCCAGGCAGCGGAGTTACGGAGCGTTTCATGAATCTACAGGTCTATTACAGGGTACGTTCGGAAGTCTATGGCGCGCGAGCTAGACGTTTTCGCGAAAAATCAGATCCATTTTCGTTTTTATGGGACCAAACTTCCCCACTGTACAAGCTTTTAGCCAATTCGAGAACTTGACCGAATTTCGGAAAAATTCATGGGCTATTGGTTGGCAGCCCATTCAGCGAAGGAGAAGTCGTTGACCCTTGCCGGGAACATGCCCTTATATGACGTCTGTTACGCCCATATTTGTCATGAACATCTGTAATAGATGTGTCTAGATTGTCATTGTTCAGGTTGCATGATTTTTTGTAGAAAAAAATTCAAAAACTACGACTTATTCCCTCGGCACCCCCAATTTTCCGAAGTTGGGCCAAAAACTCGATTTGGCTGAAAATTTGCACAGAGGGGTAATTCGGGCCCCTGAACACGAATATCATAGTCATTTTACGCAACAACGCCAAATTCCCCACAATCGAAGAACAATAGGGTAAAAAAGATGGGCAGAATGTTCAATTATGCAGGAAAGAACCAATAACAGATTACTCATAAGTGGGGGGCACGGGATGCTTTGATGAAGCGTAAAAGCGTTTTGCAAGCGTTTAGAAAACACTCAAAGCAAAAGCAAAACTAGCAGATGCATCAAGGATTCGAACCTTCATGCCCCAATTTGTAGCCCGTAACACTACCAGCTGCTCCATCCAACCACTGCCAGCATCACTTCTCGAGCCATATACGACCAGCACCTGCGCTTTGCGCCGTATCTTTCAGGACTTTCAGGCTCCCGTAACTTCCTTTCCAGAATCGTTTAGCAGATTTGGAGGGCAGATTTGAGATCCCTGTTCGAAACTGCATAGGAGGATATACAACTCATCTTGAATGGCCACGGTGACCCGGGAGCCTTTCCTGTTTAGTCTCAAATGTTACACTAGCGTGGCTGTTTGCTTTGGCTAGTCACATCCCTTGTATAACTACTGGATAAAGCTGTACCTGAACGGCGTCTCGTTCAGGTGAGACGCTGGAGCTGAGAATGCTTGTCGATGTGCTACCTGTTAGCTCCTCTGGCATAGCAAGAGGTGCTCGACCGGTTGGTGTAGCATTTGAAAGTGTGTCTGGGGAAGCAGCTGCAATAATGTAATTCATACATCCCTTTGAAAGCCAATAACAGAGCAATTTAACAAAAAAAAATGAAGAAAAACGGTTGATCTTACATCGTCCTAAAGTAGAACAGGCGAAGGCCACTGATGGGTCTCGTGAGTTCAGTTGGGAACTCACACTCAGTCCAAGTGAATCCTCTCGACCACGTAATGTGAATGAACTGTCATCTGAAATCCACGCTCGGTATAAGTGTCCATGTGCATATCATACAGCGGTGTATCGCATGGCTAAGGACAGAGGTCGAGTTGGAAACAACGGCAACCCTGGTGCCCCCCAGGGGTGACGCCAGGACATTCCAACTAGATCACTGCGCCATTCCAAAAGTTGGCAACCGCTCGGTTTGACAGCGGCTGCTGCCGATTATACTCATCCTGCCGTATGAATAAGGAATTTTCCATTTTTCTTCATTTCATTTTTGATTTCTCAATGTCTTTAATTCTTGAAATCTGTGGGCATTTCTACATGCATATGAATGCGTTCTTCTCTGCCACACAGCCATGTTATGGTCAGATATTCAAGAAGTTTTGACAACTTCATCGTTTTTAGAAGCCTAAAAGCATTTCGTAACTTCTTGCAATTACTCTCCTGTATTCACTACTTGCTATCCGTCACAAGTTGAACCAAAGATGGGGGAACGCTCACCATGACCCCACTAGTATCCAGGGCTTGCTCAATTTCAGCGACACAAAGGAGCAAATGAGACTATCTGGTGATGCATTGCTCGAGCGTTTCAACAAGATGCGTACGCGCATTACCTTACATGGCAAGAATTTGTGTAATGCTTTCAACCTTTGACAATGACGAATTAATCGAACATTCAAGGGTGCAATTGCAATGAAGGGGGGGGGGGCTTATAAAAAGTTGCACATCTAAGCATCTTGGAGAGAGCATCTTTGAAGCGTCAATCTGCATATACAGGCGCATATCTTGGCCTGAGTCTTACAAGGGAAGGACCCCAGGTCGAAGTGGCCATTCGGAATGAGATACATATGGTCCGACGTATTTTCGAACGCTGCTCTCGAATCTGTTTTCGAAATTTGCAGAACGATTCTCTGAGCGGAGTTATGGAGGTTTTTTTGAAAAAACAGTGCTGTCATATGGTAGGTTTGGAAGCCCCTAGCGCGCCAGCCAGACGTTCTTGCGCAAAACCAGGACGATTTTCGTGTTCATGGAGTCAAATTACCTCAAAGTACAAGTTTTTAGCCAATTCGAGGATTTGACCAAATTTCGGAAAAATGCACGGGCTATAGGGTGGCAGCCCATTGAACAAAGGAGAAGTCGTTGACCCTTGCATGGGAAATGCCCCTATTTGACGCTTCTTTCGTACATTTAGTGCGATGGGCAAGTGTAAAAGGTGTATGTAGGCTATCTTGTCCAGGTCGCAGGGTTTTCTGTAAAAGGAAATTCAAAAACTACCACTTTATCCCCTGGCCACCCCCAATTTTCAAGTTGGACCAAAAACTGGATTTGGCTGAAGGTTTGCACAGAGGCGTAATTCGACCCCCTGTGCACGAATATCATAATCTTTTTACGCAACAGCGCCCAATTCATGTGGTACGGAATTCCCTTCGACTTGGTATCCTTCCCTTGTGAGTAGTGTTAGTAGTTATAAATAAAGTGGCAGAGTGATGGGTGCGGTAGGTTCCAGTACAAAGAAACGCCCAGAAGTGAAAGAAAAGCACTTAATGACAATTAAACACAAAATGCAAAAAACCCGCACCGGCGGGGAGCAAACCCTTAAGCCTTGTCCTGCAGATCCGAAGCACTACCAGCGAGCCACTGAGGCCGTTGCTTGCTATTCAAGCGGCCGTGCTGATGTATTAGTGCCTCGTCACAGAAAAACCTCCATAACTTTGCTCAGAGAATCGTTCTGCAAATTTCGAATACAGATTCGGCATCAGCGTCCGAAAATGAGTCGCACCATATGTATCCCATTCCGAATGGCCACTTCGACCTGGGGTCCTTCCCTTGTTAGTGGAAAAAGAAAGCCTTCCAGGCTTAGGTAAAAATAATGGCCATAGTGAGTTGCCCCTCCCCTCATTGCGATAGTACCACTGAAGAAACATACAATAATCACACAGAAAAAGCATAAATAGCAATACTAAAGCAAGCGGGACAGAAGGACAAGCATATTTGTTAGAGCGGCAATATTAAGAAGCGAGCGATACAGATGGGTGGAAAATTGATAAAAAAAAAAACGAAGAGAAAAAATTGAGTAGCGTGATAGCGACAGTAGACACATGGCGGATGTCGCGGACGTTGGGCAACGGGAGTTGATGCGGCATCATGTAGTTCGAACTCCTACAGAAGGTGCAAAAGTACGGCATGGGGGCACGGCACAAATCCAGGCATCGAACCATGTTCCACCTACTTCGAATCGCCTTTTCATTGGAATACTCTTTTATCTCTGATGGCAACATCTTATTTTTACCAGGACATTCTTATTTTAAGACAACGGGGCCTTATGTAAACGGTAGTAGCTTATTTGTTTATGGCAATCACACACGATACCTCGCTAGGATGTCGAGTGTGAATTGCTATGGACTTTTTTATATAGTAAACACCCTTTTTTCTCACTATTTCGCTTATTCTACCTCATTGTTTCACTTGTTTGCTGCTGTTATGTCACGCTTTTTACACCATCATGAACGAAATCAAGTCGCCTAAGGTGACATCCCACTAGAATCGCAGAAAGTCTCTCAGGCCCGTTGTTCAACACTTTTTCCGTTGCACATCTCTTCTGAGCTCGACTGTTCGATTACAGAGAACGGTGCTCGTAAATGCGCTTCCCCCCCCCCCCTTGCCCACCTCTAGGTGCCTGTGAAGGTACAATTCACGATAACTTTTGTCGCACATCGTCTCAGTAAAGCTTTTGAGGTCGTTTAAGGACATGTCAGTGAAGAAAAAAACAGAAAACTTCATGAAAAACCCTAAAAACAATTGTCATGGCCTTCGATTTGGACAAGATACAGCACAGAAACAGGTGTTTAAAGGCACACCTTACGATAACCAGATTGGTAGCTTACTTTCTAGGGCAAGTATGTCCCTGGATGACCGCTCGGGTTGCGTCTTTGTCGCGGCTGCACGACAACCTCACCCTCACAGTGGTTTGCCTGGTTGAACACAACCAAGCCACGCTCACCGAACCAAATCCGACCTGGTCACACCTGGTCTCAGACGAACAAATTTCCAACGTGACGCTCACGTGGAGAAGGAAGCTTGCGATAAGAAAAGATAATTCTATGAAACAGCCATTTCGATTATCAAGGCAGCTTCCACACTGAAAATTCGCTCGTCTAAGGCGAGGTGTAATTGGGTTGGGGGAGGGGGGTGGCTAGGTTGTAGTCAGGCAACACCGTGAGGGTGCATCGTGCAGCCGCAACAGAGGTGTAGCCTGAGCTGTTATCCATGAACCTACTCGCTCCAAGGGAGTGAGCCACTAATTTGGTCATCGCGTGGTGTGCCTTCAAACAAGATTCTAGGACTCGAAATGATCAGCCAAAAATCAGTGATACTACCTTTTGTGTCTAAAAACGTTACTTTTAACACCGAAATTTCGCCGATCCTATATTATCACAGTCAGTAGCTAGACATTTTAGCCAAGCAGTTGCAAACTCTACTGCGCACATCGAACGACGCAATAAAGGTACACCTACTGAGGTTACGAAAAGGTTAGCCTCCGAATTAAGCCACGGTAGTCAATTTATTACGAACAATTCCTTCATGAAGAATTTCGAACATCGCTTTCGTCAGATGCTACTCCCACACGCTGTTTTGTAAGAACTCGCCAGGCCACATCAACCCGTCCTGCACCACAGCTTACATGGAGGGATTGAATACAATAAATAATCCATTGTTAACAACATTGGAAGTGAAAAGGTTTAGAAGTAGCACTCACTCATTCGCTTTTCTTGAATTTGCTCTTCATATGGACTCTCTGTAGTCGCACCGAAGGTGTTCATCAAAGAGGGGCGTGTTCGTGGACGAGCTAGAAAGCATTGTTTATCTCGCTTCTCCATGATAGGGGTGGTTTTGGGAATTGATCAAAACGTGCAAAACTTTGAAGCATTGTCAATGATGTGGAATGCTCACATGTGGGCAAGGTATGCGAACCGTCTTGCCGCTGAATCGCAGCTAGCACCGTGGAACCGCCGACCCTTCCAGTACTGTGAGAGCAGTCGTGGTCCCATCCGCTGAAATGAAGCCCTTCAAAAAATGAACCATGCTACGTGGAGAAAACTTCTTCGCACGACTCTTCTGCTTTCTCACTGCTCTGAGGTGCAGCTTCGTAAATTATAGGGCAAGCTAGAAATAACTTGTAGCGATTCTCGAGATTGTTTGTTATTCGCTTCGCAAGATCTTGAATCATTGCTGATCCTAAGATCCTAGCTAGGTAGTTCGTGGATGTATGGTTAAGATGAAGTCCAAAGAATAAGCATATGTGAAATTAGATACATGTTACATTTGAATACGATTAATACAAATGTTTGAGTTATAACTTCGTTCATACCATACATTTTCAGATAAGAAAGAGGTGAGATGGAATCATGGGTAAGTGCCGGTTGGTCGAATTTGCGCTTCGCGGCGTCGCACTCGCGGCACCGTCAGTGCGAGTCGTTTGGAGTTCCTCTCGAGACGCAATGGGCTGGTACTGTGAAGGATCTTTGAAAATCGCACTTTGGAAGCTTCGAGGTTCGCCGATGTTGCTGTTGCTGCTGTTTCAACAGATAAAGCTGCAAACGACTCGCACCCGCCGCGCAAAAATTCGATCAATCGGCACTCACCCGTGAAGTTAATAAATAATACATCTGAATACGGATAATACTAATGGTTGATTTATTACTTTTGTATGCCAATACGAGGTTAGAAGTGGAACCTTTATTGGCCTAACGTTTCGACCTTCTCGTCTTCTTCAGAGGCCTGAAGATGGCTCGAAGCTCTTGATTTGCAAAGTATACGAACAAACGCCTCCTTCCCTCTAGCGTTTCCGGCGTCGTTTCAAGATCGCTCTCGGACGACCCGGTAATGAAGCAATAGACTCACCCAAGATTCCACCAGCGGAGCAGCAGCTCACGCCTCAATCACATGTGTCAGTAAAGGCGAATGAGTCCTACTTGACTCGATGTTCCTTATACGGCAGAAACTACTGCCGCGCACGTCGCCTTTACTTTCACTCGCACTTTGATACGAAACGCAGGAGTTCATTGCTGATCGAAAGACACTCGTTTCGGTTGTTCATTCGTGGCTTTCTTGTGAAAATCCAAAATGACTCTAATACTTTCCGTGACGAGACTTCCGTCTCGTACGCCAAAATAGAGCACATAACATCAAAGTCACTTCCGTTATGCTCCTCAACTTTATGCTTGCCAAGTGGGGTTGTAATAACACCACGCCTTTTCCCAGCTAGATGTTCTTTGACGCGCACAGCCAGTACTCTTCCCGTTTCTCCAACATATGTGCTATTACAAGTCCTACATTGAAGCTCATGAATAACGCGAGCCCTATCACAATCTCCTGGCTTCCCATAAGGACAAATAATGCAGTTTGGCGTTATGCACTGCTTATCGTACAGTCTGTTGCGAACAAGTTGTCGTTTGATGTTGTCGTTAGAGATATTCACTAAGACAACATCATTTTGTAACCGTGTTTGTCGTCGTTGACCAGCATATGACGTTCTTTGGTGCGATGGTACCGCATAGCCATTTTCAGCAGCAATGCACAAAGCTAAACGTTTTGATTCCTGCCGTTCCTCACCACCAGTGCACATACTGGTTGCTGTTGCAAACATGTTCTTAATGACCGCATGTTTCACAGCAGCAGGGTGAGCGGACGTCGCATGAATCAAGATATTTTTACAGCTAGGCTTGCGGTACCACTTTACCCTGGTAAAGCCTCCAGACATCTTGACCTGCGTATTAAGATATGGTAGCCACCCATGCTTTGGTACTTCCCGTGTAAGCCTAATGTACTGCGACTGCTCATTTAATAAGCGGAAACACCCGTCCATTTCGGATTGTGTTGATGTTACTATGAAGCAGTCGTCGATATATCTGCAGTACAACAGAGGTAAGCGACCGAGTACTGGTTGTTCTATTCTGCTCATGAAGCAGATCGCAAGTACAGGCGCTAGTCGCTGACCCATGGCCAAACCCCTAATCTGAGAGTAATACAACCCTGACCATTTAAAGATGTTGCAACGTAAACAAGCCCCAACAAGAGTCATAATGTGCGCTTTATCCAAACCAAAAGTCGCAATCTCATTAACATGCCCATCCAACATTTCAGATAAGGCCTGCAGAGCTTGTTCATTTTGTACGTTTGTATAAAGCACGGCAACATCGAATGACTCCATCACACAAGTCATTCCAAAGTTCTAATTGTGCAAACGTTGGAGGAATTGATTTGTGTTGGTCAGATGGGCGGGGATTTTGGTCAATAATTGGCTGACTATTATGTTCAGGTACCATGATATGCGATCGGTAGGTCCACCAACACAGCTTATGATAGGTCGTATTTTATAGGTGTCTGGTGACATCGACGACATCTCGTTTGGAGCCAGTTTGTGGGTCTTGATAAGACTATAAAAGACTGGACAACTAGGATTGTCAAGTTTAAGTCTCGTCAAGAACTTTCTATCTATTCCAGCCGATCTTCCAACCGTCATCCATACCTGATTGAGAAATCTGCTTTGTGTGATAAAATCCTTAAACGTGACGCGTCGGTATATCGATGAATCCTGTAAATGGAGTTCGGTTATCCCACGGTCTAGTTGTGGTAGAACCACGAACTCCCCACCTTTATCACTGACCGAAACGCGTATTGTACCGTTCGATCTTAACTCACGCAATTCTCTAAATCCCTGCCATTGCTCGCTAGACAAGTTGGTATTGCGAAGCCGTCTTATCTATCGAGTGTGGCTAGCACATCCGATGTCAATATCCTGAACTTCAGATCTGCTTCGAGCACCGGCTCAGGTTCTTCATAAACTGTGCGTGGGAATGGTACATTTGGTAACGACATTTGAGAGGTAGAGGTGGCTTGCATACCGTTTTCGCGTCGAGCTTTGTACCGTAACAGATCTCTCAATCTCTGTAAACCTCCCACAACTTTACGGAAAGTAACTGCATTGATGTTATGTGAAGGCGCGAATGATGGTCCTAGATCAATGGCCATACCTCGTATTGGCATACGAAAGGAATACAATCGACAACTATGCCGAGGTTTCAACAACGGAGAACATGGGAACTAATGGTTGAGTCTTAACTTCTTTCATACAATACATTTTCAAATAAGAGACAGGTGAGATATACGAGATAGTTAGAAACCAATTACTTAGTAATGCGTTACATAAATTCAGTGTAACGAGAATGCTAAATTCGCTAATCCCATAGTACATTGGCCGGCTAAACATTAACGACCTGACAAGATCTGACCTGCCGGATCATTTGCACAGCACCCGTTAACAGAAGAGTCAAGCCTGGTGTCGAGAAAAATTTTTGGATATACTACCCTCCAGTCGGCGCATCCGATAGGGTGTTTGTGCAAATACCAAGCCATCTTCCAAAGAAGTCGTCAATCAACTACCATACCTCGACTAACTATGATTTTCGGCTGATAGCCTTTCTTCGAAGATTGGCTCACGCGCCCCAAAACTCCTCTAAAGTCCGTAAAGTCCGTGGTTGTTGAGGATCGTCGATGAAAATTCTAAACTACGAGACCCCGTGGATTTCTCGACCTATGTCTGACCCCAGTTGGTAGAAATGAGCATGCAGCGCTCGAGAGGGGCGTTAGCTACACTGTTAAGGACAACTTGGGCTGATTGTGGGATAGGTGTGAAATTTGAAATTCGAGCTCAGAACGCAACAGCAGAGAAAGAAGTAAATGGAACGGTCAAAAACCTAAAATAGGATCTTATCCTAGCATCTTCATCGGGTGAGTGCTTCGCGCCACGCACACTAGCCACTGGAGGGAAAATGCAGACGACGAGAGGCTAAGCAGCCAGCCGTGAACGTTACCTACGCTCCCATTCACGCACTCTCAGAGCCGAGTTGTTGTGTGGGAGCGGAAGTAACGTTCACGGTTGGCGAGAGTGGGACGATTTGTACGGCGATCACGTGCAACCCACTGCGGCTGCTTTACCTCGCCCTCTTCGTCACTGTGCCCGGCCAAAGGGATTCTATGGAATTCTGGTTGCATATCATGATATGTCAGTGGGAACTCTTACAAGGATGGCCATTCAGGTCATGGTGAGCTTTTTCAAAACGGTTTTCTGCATTTTATAGAGTCACAGACATAAAGCAAAAAACCGGTCTCAAATTCGGCTAAATGGTTTTGAGAGGCCCAGAAAATGAGTGGCAAGAGTTCCTCAGAAAGGAGCAAATTTGAGTGGTTTTCTGCAATGCTTTCCACCTGCGGCAATCAGTATATGCATATCAGAAGACTGTCTTCGAACCTACGCCAGAACCACTGCGAGTTGGTTCAAAAATGTACACTTATGGTAACTGCTAAACGAAGCAAAGAAAACTGATAGGGGAAGCGCAGGCGGGCATCCTTGCTGTGGTTGGATGGCCGAATGAATAGGGAGGTGGGCTGGCACTGGCACGATGGAGGGGGTGTTTGTGGTTCAGGTCCGCTCGATGTTTTCGCTTTTGCTTTTCGTAGTTTTCTTTGTCCAGCACTATACTATTTGCGCACATGCAGAATGACTGCAATTTTCCTTGCTGGTGCACTAAAGTGACCTCATTTATAAGCTTTCAGTGAATACGTGTTTGGAACTCTTGGAACGCCCCTAGCGCACTTATCAGGCGTTTTCGTGCAAAGCTAGTGTGATATTCGTGCTCAGGAGACTCCGTTAGCCCTAGATACAAAATACTATCCAAATTGAGATTTTGACAGACGAGTAACTTACAGCCTCGATTCGATGCAATGGAGCATGTGCAGAATCAACGCATTCCAAGTGAACTGCACCTAGCAACACCACGCCATAGCAAAAGATAGCAAATATTTCCTCACATTGGCCAGCGACCTCCTTTCGTTGAGTGCTCTTTACTAGGGCAGTAGTAGTACTATTGGTCGCCCCATTTTCCGAGTTTGGGTCCAAATCACGATTAGGCTGTAAACTTGTCACCTAGGGTAGTTCGACCCCCTGAGCATACCTAGGGTAGTTCGACCCCCTGAGCATGAATATCACACGCACTTTGCGGGAAAACGCCTAGTTCCCCTGTTATGAGCGTTGGCAGGTCCAAACCAATCATTCGCTTAGTACGCAGAAATACTGGAGGTAGCGGTTCCCTGGTAGAATAAAAACTGATTTTGCACATATCTTGAACGTATGGTCTTACATGAGCACAAATGGATGAAAACTAGAAAAATGCAAAAATTTGTCCTCAGTGGGGATCGAACCATCAACCATTTTCTGGGCCCCCAAAACCATTTAGCCGAATTTGAGACCGGTTTTTTGCTTCATGTGTGTGACCCTATAAAATGCAAAAAACCGTTTTGGAAAAGCTCACCATGACCTGATGGGCCTTCCGTGTTAGTTGACTACATATGTATACTAGTAACTCATGCTGATACCTCATTCCCTGCTAGTACGAAGAAGCTTTGTCAGTCGGCCAATACATTGGCCGCACCTTGTAAGTTACGTGAAGTTATCCTTGTTTGTATAATATCGTCCAGAAAAATAAGACTGGCTTCCACATTCGTAAGAAGGGGTGCATCTGCTGGATTATCAGTATCTCGGACTGAAAGTCGGTCCCTTTGCGCCTGGGGGTGTAACAGAATGCCTCTAGCGACTTTCCACCAATGATAAACTAGTGGATGTCCTCCTTCCGGCGAGCATGGTTAATACCTCTGATGCGTTTAAAAACCGCTTTAGCAAAATATATGAAAACCAACCTCTGCCCTGGTGGCGGAGCGTTATCGTAGGTGAGTAGATTCTTCGGAACATTATCATAAGGAAACGCTGGATTGTACGTGTGCGTAATGCCATCGCTCTGGACGAATTTCTGATGCCAGACGTCAAACACCGGTGGTGCACGATAGACACAGTTCTGCGGATCGCAAGGCAGAATGCTACCTTAACATCAAGTGATACGAGAATGTTCCAAAGACTTGGGATATGCTCCATATGGACACAATATTCGCATGACCCTGACCCCGGTGGCGCACGACGCGATGGATAGGAGCGAGGGTGAAGCGTTGCATCGTGGGAAATTTTCAGAAGGTACGACACTCCCCTCAAGAAAAAGAGCTTCGCCTTTTTCACTTGCAAGTAATTACAAAAAAGAACCAAACATCACGCCCACTGAATTCCTGATCAGGTTCACACAGGCGCGTCGAGACGATTGGGGTGGAGCGCGTTATTTTTCCCATAGTTAACTTGACTGTTAATACTAAAATGATTACACTTAAAAAAGGCAAAGGACACAGCAACTGTTTTGGGACCTAACTAATACGGCGTCGCTAGCTCGCATCCCGGTCACCGCTGCGCGAATTTCATGTTTCGAGTATACGGGGTTTGAGAGAGGGCAGTTCATAAAATGAAAAAAAATAAGTCAGCAATGTTGTTAGGTGCAAACATTAAGCGATCATTAGTGACAGGGTCGTCCCTGCAGAGGACTGTCATAAGCGCTAGAATCTGAACTTTCAATAAGCAGAGGAGGATGAAAGGGTGTTTCGCAGCGGACTCGGATGAGGAAATGTGAAAAAATATCTTTTTGCTTCAAGTAAGACTACATAGCAATAAAACACACTGCAATTACACAATCCGACGACTGTTAGTGGTGTTGTAGAGGTCAAAAAAGATGGGTGTGTGGGGGGAGGGGGGTGTCTTGGGTACCCGTAGAGGGGGTCGTACTGGAGCGGCTATTCTCCGCGACACCTGGGAGTGCCCTGGTAATGCAGTGTTGCTCAGGGAAAATAGCACGCACTAGTTAGAGTGCGCACGACGAGCCTAGAATAAACTGTTGACGAAGTGGAATAGCATGACCTTGCAATTAGCATGATTGCAGAATCGCAGTTTTGAAAGTTATAACCGGAGCCTGTCACTGCTGAAAATGCCGAAGTGCAGACGGGAAGAGAAGATTAATTGTAACAACATCGATGGCTGCATTCATACTTGGCGACGCGATCGCTTTAACTTTCGGGCTAATCTTGGCACACTCAGTCTGGCTGCTGCCAGCAAGCACAGTGGTAGAGCCAACCACTACGAACACATACTGTCCCACTGAATCGCGAGTGGGCAGAGAGGGGCGAGAGGGGAGTTCGCGCTCAAAGTTTGGAAAGAGTGTAGCTTTTCCTGGACCAGTTGATCCCAACGCAGACTTCCAGACATCGATCTATTGCGTGTTAAAAAACCTCAAAGCCGAGACCCGCTTCCCCTACTTTTCGTACAAATGAAAAACCGAAATCAGATGAAGAACCAATTGCTCGATTGCTACCTCGTTGCTGTACTACTCCTGTCCTCACTCTGCTCAAATTCAGCGGGAGCGTGTCACTGGTTCTTTTAGACTTCTGATGACGAGTTTTGTTCATCGGTGATGTGATGGGAAATCGAGCAATCCCTCGTTCAGCATCTAGAACCACTGAGTCAAGAAAAAAAAATGAAGTGCCTAGTCAGATAGTCAATGTGTGAAATATCCTTATAACGTTTTCGCTCACCATACATCCGACTATTCCAGGTACGGTGAATAAGACCACCGGCAGGTTGCGAGCAGATGGTCGCCGTTGACGTGTCTTCACTTAAAATTCTAGAAATCGATGAGGCAAGACATATTAGTAGGACGTCCCAATGCCCATGAATTGAGTTACTTACACAGAGCTCTCCCGATTCTCATTGGGTTTTGATAAGTATACATTACCGTACATCTCTCTCGTCGTCGAAGGTGTAGTCTAAACATGGTTTTGTTAAGTGACGTATGAAACGAGGAAAAATCGAGAGAGATAATAGTCTTTCTAATATCATACCGAATCAGTGGGAAATTTACAAGTAGGAGATGAAACACCACCAAGCACTTCCGACGGGAGCCGAGGTGAGTTTGCTGAAAAGGTTTCCACAATGAATCGGAACCTTCATGAGAGAATGTGGGTGCAATGGATCAACTGAAAAAAAAACTTGCTGGAAATGAAAGCGTAGTGCCCTGAAGCCCCCGCACTATCAACTATTTCCAGCTGTCGATGTGTTTGTTGACGCGCCGCATAAAATATTCGGTTGAGGAATAAGTCTTTGCGGTTTTTTTCAACCTCGTTTTTTACATTGTTTCCTTCACCTTTCGACAAAGTTATATATGTTTTCGATAGAGCTTTTTTTGCTCTATAAAATGATGTTATCCGTTTTTCGATTCCTTCGACTACCCAATATTTATGAGGTTTGGAAATGAAGTAAGCTGAAGGCAAAAAATTGGCACTTGCACACCTCATCTTTCTCGTCTGCCATCGGGATCAAAAAATTTATGAGCATGTGTTTCGATAGAGCTTTTTCAGCTCTACAGAATGGTACTACATATTATTTAAATCGCTCAACTTTTTGATGTTTTTAAGACTCAAAAATGCAGTACTCGCAAAGTGTGCGCTTTCGTTATCCCGTCTTCCTCGTCTACCATCGAGATTGGAGTGAATGTGCATCTACGCATTCGATAGAGCTTTCCTTGCTCTACAAGATGATACCACTCTTCTTTTGTATTCTCTCACATTTTTGCATGTAGGGATAATCTTCCACCTGTTTTTCAGCTCAAAATTGCATAACGGATATGAATTTTTTGGCAGAGTGTTTTGTATTGTTCGATAGAGCTCTTTCCGCTCTACAAGATGATGTTTAAGGTTTTTGTGCGAATAAATTTTTGACATTTTTTAGATCGTCTAAAAGTCTACGAAATCGAGCATTTTCGTCACATGGTGTCAAAAATGCTCGATTTCGTCGAATTTTAGATGATCTAAAAAATGTCAAAAATTTATTCGCACAAAAACCTTAAACATCATCTTGTAGAGCGGAAAGAGCTCTATCGAACAATACAAAACATTCTGCCAAAAAATTCATATCCGTTATGCAATTTTGAGCTGAAAAACAGGTGGAAGATTATCCCTACATGCAAAAATGTGAGAGTATACAAAAGAAGAGTGGTATCATCTTGTAGAGCAAGGAAAGCTCTATCGAATGCGTAGATGCACATTCACTCCAATCTCGATGGTAGACGAGGAAGACGGGATAACGAAAGTTGAGTCTTAAAAACAGCAAAAAGGTGAGCGATTTAAATAATATGTAGTACCATTCTGTAGAGCTGAAAAAGGTCTATCGAAACACGTGCGCACAAATTTTTTGATCCCGATGGCAGACGAGAAAGATGAGGTGCGCAAGTGCCATTTTTTCGCCTTCAGCTTACTTCATTTCCAAACCTCATAAATATTAGGTAGTCGAAGGAATCGGAAAACAGATAGTATCATTTTACAGAGCAAAAAAGAAGCTCTATCGAAATCATATATAAGCTTTGTCGAGAGGTGAAGGAAACAATGTGAAAGACGGGGTTGAAAAAAACCGCAAGGACTTATTCCTCAACCCAGTAAAATGGGCAGATCTGTGATACGTGGCGGTCATATGTAACGCATAAGGTGCCCGCTCTAAAACGAGGTTGGACCGACAGATGACACCAGGCTTGTGGGCCTGGGACCTCATCAGACAGTTTGAGACCTTCTTCCACCCGAAAATCTTATTCTTCCATGTACTTGAACGCGGAGCATTTATGTATATAAGTATATTCTACATATTTACCCTCCCAGATGCTAGAAATTATTGTGCATACTGTTTTCGATGAACATGCAACTTTTATTTTCTACTGCCGCAATTTAACGCCTGCCGAGCGCTCGTGCTACGAAGTGGATAACGGGGTCAATGAAGCAAATGCAATACACTACAAAACCTCACCACTTGAGTTGGGTGGAAGAGGTCTCCAGATGTCGCCGCTCACGTCATCATCAATGGCACTTCGCTCCGAATCTCGTCGATCGATACCCGAGTCGCTTGAGGAATTGAAATGGTCAGATTCAAGCCGTCGGATATAGCCTAAAACAATGACGCTTGATTGACAGCGAAATAATTGTTCAAGTTAATTAATAGGCAGTCTTACTTCAATAGCAGTTCTTTTTTTTTTTGGTTACAGAAATGAGCCCAGTGCATCACAAGAAATATGAAAAGAAACGACTCAAAGCTCATGGCAGGAAGGAGGGATTCACTAAATCGTCACCGATAGAAGGTAGTGAGGCGCGTGTTCGTCGTTCCTCGGTCTGTGAAGGGGCAGGGTAAGCGCCTTCCCGCTTACCAGTGATATGCAGAGGATGCTTCTCTTTTTGGGAATGTGGAATCTGACTTTGTATCACATCCAGTAACTCACGTATTGACGTTTCTTTTCTGAATCAAGTTGAGGTTATACCTTACGATTTTGCCACTCTCACAATCGCACAACCTCATAATCACATAATCGCACACTCCTCAGTCATGTGCACTCTCATTTGTGTATGCTATTCTTCTTCCACAACGCTAGTCTGCTACTACGCACGACTCCAATGTGGTAAAAGACACCAGAAAATTGCCGCTAAAATGAGAGTGCGCACGACTACACATGCGATTCTGAGAATATGCGAACACGCGATCCTACGGATGTGCAGGTGAATTGCAGACCGGTCGCAAGGTATAACTTCAGCATAAGGCGGAGTAATCACCGTACCATCAATGATTTTTCTGCATTCATCCCATCCCTCTCGACTCTGAATAATGTAGGTCAAATCGGAAGTGCGATGTTGCTCGTGTTCACGAAGCACTTCTAGAGCGGTACGGCCTTTGCTGTCACGCATATGAGGATTGATCCCTGAATATTTGCTTGAAATTATTCAATGGTATTTAGGACAATGTTTCATCTATTACTTTCAATGATAGAGTCCTGCCGTTACTATGAGCAGGCTCTTCGGTTTTTACTGGCAAGTGGCGGGTGTGCGTCAGGGTACCCGAACTAGATCACTGCGCCACGCGAATTGTCACCGCGCACAAAAAGTCGTAATTCTGAACCGACCACGTGCAGAGGCGTGACCCGCCTATGCACGTGACTTGACCAATTCGAGTGCCCTGCCATACACCGGCAGTGTCACATCACTTTTCAAAAACGGCTTCTACATTCATGTATTATTCATTAATTTAGTAAATTCGAGATGTACCTTCATCGGTCAGATATTTAACAGCATCCACTTGTCCAAACATCGCTGCTACATGAAGAGCAGAGCCTTCATCAGTCACAAAATCAATGTCAAAGCCACCTAATCGTAGAATCTGAAATTATAATTCAGTTTTGTATCTTTTTTCATTTCCAAAAAAGTATAAGTGAGCCCTCCACGGTCTCACAAAACATTTCATTGAGGAACTACCTGCAGGCACTGGATATGTGAATGCCTTGCAGCAGCATGAAGTGGATACACCACTTGTGCTCGGACCCGACCATTTTCAGCGGTTGAGGAGCAGTCCACTGCTGACTAAAAATGATTCTGGTACATAATATGGGAGCGTTCCTGACATAAGCATATCCAGGACACAGCTCCAAGTGAGGCAGAGACAATTCCTAAGGAGGAACTATTTGGTCAAACTGTGAATATGAAAATAAATGAGCAGCCTACCGACAAGGGAAGGATGGTAAATCGAAGTGGCCGTTTAAAATGGGGTTTATACCAATGATAGGGCTCGGGATGCCATTCACCAATCTGCATTCCATATCTGCTGTCCGTCTCTGGGAGCAGAGTTACAAGCGTTGAGAGAGAAGCAACTCAGCACATATGCGATAGGCAAGTGCAACAGATGTGTGCTTCGATAGCCAAGCGGTTATGTGCTAGGGCTCAAATTCGAGAGGTCACGGGTTCGGAGCCTTAGTGCTTTTCCCAAATTACTTCCCGAACGTTACAAACAAGGAATTACATGCTCCGATAGCTTGATCTTACTACGAAAGAGCATTTCTGAGGAAATGAATTCATTTTCGCCGTTTTATCATGTACATTTCCGTTGCTAGTTGGTGCTCTGTTGCACTTGCCCATCGCATATGTGCTGAGTTGCTTCTCTTTCAACGCTTGTAACTCTGCTCCCAGAGACGCATAGCAGATATGGAAAGCAGACTGGTGAATGGCATCCCGAGCCCTATCATTGGTATAAACCCCATTTCAAACGGCCACCTCTACTTACCATCCTTCCCTTGTGAGCAGTTAAGAAAAGACGAAATGAATTAGCGGAAAGCCCGAGAAGCAGAGCATCTATGTTACCAATCGATTACTATTATTCTATTATATTATTTATCGAGCTTGCATTGCCGTCTTACCGATAGAAGTGATACGGTAAGACGATTCTTGTCAAATAACGCGCTCATTTGTGGGAGAAGCCAGGTCATCAGGGTCCCCAGGTAATCGTGGGGCGTTATGGAGGGAGCAGGAAGCGAATCTCATCACAAGCTATCAAACACACAGGGTCTAGAAATTTAGACTTCATTTAATTCTCCTTAGTAAACATCCGAAACCGTCTATTCAGAACGTAATGGTAGCGTAATGAACGAAAGCGAATATGCGAAGTTGTGAGATCATCAGGTTCGGTTCCTATAATATGTACTGGAACGGCCACTATCCAAGAGGGGGTGGGGGTAATTACGCCAGAAATCCGCATGGCCGCCCGCGGCGAGTCTGAATAGGATTATATCGTTTCAGAAAACCTGCACATCTAGGATGGCGATCGTTTCTAAATCTAAGGTGCGACAGCGCGGGTGGTCGCATGCGCATCGTTGCTGTACTGAGTGTGGGTATGTCGTAGGACGTTTTGTTTGTATCTGATATCTCGTTACAATCTGCATTACTTGTAAATCGTTTGTCGTATTGATTTAGCGATAACCGCTCGTTCTATTTCACTCTTGAATTCCACGGCTTCTGTATGAATTCGACCCATGTATTTCGAACACCTCCCTTCACCCGGTGCTAATACATATAGTTGGTGGGGGCACTTCACTGTGCTCGACGTCGCATGCTACTTTTGTCTATGTTTTTAGCCTAAGGCTTTCTTTAGGGAGAAGTCCCTATCCCTCCTAAAGAAGCCCTAGGTAAAAATATACACCTGAGTGCACAAACTGATGATGTATAACGGTTTCGATTGAGCGCAACAGTGAGGTCCTCACCACATTTATATTAGCACCGCTGCATCTATTTTTATGGTGCTCTAGAGACGGATGACTGATGGAAGAGTCCATTCATTTCGTGATTGAATATAACGAGCGCAAAACTGGGTTTTCAAAGTGTTTGATTTTTCAACAAGGAAAATGGTGAAACGTCAGTTCTTCAGACCCTTTCCGCACTATCAGTAACTGATCATTGGCGATCGGTTATTGAGGTATCGGAAGGAATAGAAAAATCTCCCTACATCTAGCCTTTTTATAGCGCATGATGTAGCAAATTACATGAGGCAGAGTATAAATGTGATTAGGTCTCGCCCTCTGTGTTGAAATCGCTACGGCGCCACTCCATCCCTCATTTTTCAAAACGTTTGGCGCGCCGTACAACGGATGAGCACGCGACCGCCCGCAAGTTTCACGCGCATATACAAAACCTGAATTAGGTAGAACTCTCCAAAGTGGCGGTCAACGGGGTGGGGCGTTTGAGTGGGTGTGGACGCTAGAGACCTGAGAAGCAAAGAGGCGATGGTAACTTGGTCTAGGACGCAGAGTGAGAAGCAAGTCAACATTGGGCGCGGAAATTCGAGCTGCGCTCTGGCTGCTGACGGCTGTTCAAAAATTGTGTCGAGAAATGTGACAGGAATTCAAACAAGTTGCTCTTCTTCCAGTTTTTCAATTTCTGATTTGGAATTAAGGAAATCTCTAGGTTGTTCTCGTGTTTCCGCTCATGTGCTGTATCTAGTAGAGCAATTCGAAGAGCAATTAGAATCGTAGAATTTCTCCGTGGACAGTTCGTTTAGGATTACATTCGAAAGACGAGTGCATGGCTTGTGCGGTACAATGCTCTCCTCCCTTCTTGACTTCGATCCAGGATTGTATACAGACATTAGGCACATATGTATCTATGATTTGAAAAATATTATTGTAGACAAACCTGTAAGGCGAGTTCAGGACAAAATCCGATGAGGATTTTGCAGACAACAGCATGACCAGTTCGCGCAGCAACATCCAACGGTGTTTCGAAACGGGCATTTCGTAGTCGTGGATCGGCATGATGCTGGAATACGGTGAAGTTCCAAAATCGAAGGCTGTTTGCATTTATTCTGCTCAACACACGTTTATGTTGCATTTGTTCAGTACGGGCCCCATGCAATGTTTCACAAATTGCAACATTTTTTTGTTGTAATTCACAGTAATTCGAAACTACAAATCGCATAATATACACCACATTTCCTATAACATCAGTCTCGCCGCTAATGACTGTCAAATTATGGCTGATAATGTTCACGCTTTTATTCCACATACCTCAAGGAGGACGCGAACCAGTTTGTCGTGACCGTGTTGAGCGGCCAGATGCAGGGACGATTCTTGGGCGTTGTTCACTGCATCAACACTTTCCGGATCTGACTCTGCTAGGAGCTTAACGAAAATTAATTTGAAAGACTCGTTGAAAATCGTGACTGAAAGGTTTATTTACCTTTGTTGTTTCAAAATGACCATTCCAAGCACCCAAGTGTAAGGGCACACAGCCTCTCTTGTCCCTCGCTGATGACAATAGTCGATCGGAGTCGATTAGGGCTCTGAAAATGTTGACCATATATTGGACGTGCCACTGCTGCAGCATTACTACATATGTTTATATCAAAGCAGCACCATTGAAAAGACACAATCAAAGACGGATGATGAAGGAACGAAAGTAGAAACAAAGACATTTAGGAAATCTAGGATAATGACCGGGAGAATAAGAATTTAGTTCTGCATGACCCATGGTGACCTGTGGAAATCTTCAATAAAATCCTATTGACTCCTGTCGAGACTGCATGTTCAGATCTGACGTATGGTGTAAAAGGAGTCGTTGCGACGCCGTGCTGGCAATCTGAGGTCCTGATTCCTCACGGCGCTCATCACTAACATGTAATGCATCGAGAAAGGAATCCAGGAATTCTGAGTTCCGCCCAATGAGTCCGGTGCAGAAGAGACAAAAGCGATGCCCATTGGAATTTCCCGGCGCCGCAGTGGTCCCCCACCGCACCCATACGGTCATTGTTTTATTTGCCGTGGTTTCGGACTACATCTTAATGGTGGTAAAGTATTTATGCACTAAAATTGCGAACAGTTTTTGTAATCGATTTTTGCTGCGTGTTCCACTTGTTCCTTCACGCATGTCGCTACAGTCAGTTCCCGAAAGCTGGCAGGGCGTGGCCTACTGACTTGGGTGAGAGTGTGTAGCGGGGTGAGAGAGATCGATACACGTTCATCCAAGTCCGTAGGCCTCGCCCTGCCAGCCGTCTGGAAATGGACTGTACATACTTTCCGTCATAAGGCAGGACCCCTACAATCGTCGAACAGAGCTTGGTATTGAAATAGGAGAGTGAGGAAGGAATGGAAAGAGGTTTGACAACTGCACAGTTGCGATGCGCAAGCTAAATGTTGGCTGACCACATGAATATCTGATGGTTCAGAGAAACTGTTAGATAGACTCAATTCAGCAAAAATAAAAATGAATGAAAACCGATGATGGTCTGAAGCTCCGTCCTTTATTCATTTTTCTTCCTACTGGCCACGGCGACATTAAGAAGATTTCGAAAACAAACAAAAGGGTGAACATTCACTTGCAAATGTGATGGTGTCCATAAAGCGCCGCGTAGTGGAGTGGTGTGTAAAGAGAAGATGGATCCTTATAAGAAACCAGCCATCCAGCAGATGGTGTGGTTGGTCGAAGGAAACTGAAATCAAATTTACAGTTGAAAACTGTGCTCAGCTGCCACTTTTATTATTTTCAGCTCATAAATAGGTATGCCTCTCTGAGATTTTTAAAAATACCACCCAACCTTATACCTACCATGACAGTGCCACCTCTCTACCCCCTCCTAACAGATGTCGTTTGAATTTTGACGAGGTGTCTCTAAAAGAGGGTAGAAGGTGGTTAATCATTGTGTTGCTATTCAGTACAATGTATGGGTATCGATTGATTGGTGGCGATGTAGTGACGATGAAGACCGACTAACGGCCACTTTCAAAGACCATCTGATCGCCTTTCAAATATAGATTGGTAGGTCGTTGACGACTTCGTGGCCTCAACGATTTCCCCCGTAATAAGATCCACTTTTACAACCCAAAAAAGGACTCCCTTTGAGTATTCGGCATCTCATGCTTCACCTTGCTTTCAGAGTACGGTTGCTTCATGCAACCAGGAGATCATACGATGTTTATAAAGATGACATACTTGAGTGGTGTGCGAGGTTTTTTGCCCTTTTTGCTGGCTATGTGGTTTTTCACCTTCTCAATATCACCTCGTCGGCACGCGTCGAAGAATTCCTGGAATGAGATCGGGGATCTGATTGATACAACATCCTAAAGCACTCAAAAGGCTCACTGTATACCCAAGAGACCAAATGAAACCCGTCCACGTGACTGATGGTACATTTTTCTAGCGATCACAGAAAATCATAAAGGCACCATTAGGGGTAAGGGAAAACTGAGATCTGGGAGTACATGTTCTCTGAAACGAGCCTTCTACTTCGAAAGAGGTCACATGTGATGAAAATCGCATTTAAAAACACGGCTTGGGGTCTCATGGCAACCCTGAAGCTCGGCATGCCGTTATGCGGTTATGCGGCCGGGGGAGACGACGTGGAGGGGCGGGACAACAGTCGCGGCCGGCTGGTTGGGTCTCTGACCTGTCTTCAGTCCACACCGGCTAGAGAAGCAGAGGACGAGGGAGAGAAGGGGGATTTTTGGGTTCCTATTTCTCGGTTTTTTTGCCGTTTTATGTCGATCTTTCTCTACTGCTATATTGCTGAGCACCTCTACTTTCGTAATCCCCCAAATTGCCAACTTCACCCCTAACGGTGTCTTTAAGCACAGTCCGGATTACCGATTTTAACCGGTCGTGGGACAACTATTGGATGTGAAGGTCGAGTTGATCAGTAGTATGTACAACAGTGGAGAACGTATGAAATAAAAGAACCTCTCTTTTCCACAACGGAGTATGTGCTTTTGATCCTATGCATACCTGGCCGCCAAAAGGGTGATCCAGGCGACGAGTGGGCAAGCCACCCAGTCGTGAACTTTACCCCTCCCTCATGACAACTCGGGTTTTTGCAGCAAAACATGAAAGGCAGCCAAACAAGTCCGCGATAAAGATTCCAATGCACACTCAGACACAAGTTTCACCACAGATCATCCTCCAGCTCTCAAAATATTATTTACAGAGAACATGTCTACATAGTTCTGATTCCTCTCACTAACGATGCCTTCAAAAGAATATTGCATGATAGCCTTGTATGTAGAAAAAAACCAAAAGTACAAGGTAACTGATAACTGAGGAAGAAGTGAAGGAAGTAGCGTGAATTCTCAAAATTAGGCGCCGTCGCCGGCGGCGAAGGCGTCGGGCGCAAAGTATGAACGCGGCCTTAGGCAAGTAAAAAGAGGAAGAGATGGGAATGTGAGAGACGATAGGTAAACGCCTTTCCCATTCAAATCGCACAATCTGTGAACCTTATTCGCTCGCACTTCCATGCACGAAGTTTCAGCCATTGCAGATGCGAAGCCCACCATCTTACACTGAATCGTCCATTCAAAAGGATAAAGAGTAAAGTTTCTGGCGTTAATCGAAGCCTTGTTTAGGATATACCGCGCATTCTAATTCCATGTAGAACCGTATTGGCTGATGAATACGATTGACCTATACAATGACTTGAGGGAGTCAGCCGATGTAGAAGTCAGTGCTTTTACTCTCCCTAACGAGTCCAGTACCAGTCCACCCACCCCGGAAGAGGGCTTGTTCAACCTGGGCAGGCATTGATGCGGGTCTTGCTCCGCACCATCAGAGCTGAAGTGCGCTCCACCTGTCACTACACCAATTCCGCCCGTCCGAAACATCCAAATATTTAAATGGGAAAACAGTTTGAGATGCATGATTGAACCAATTTCTCTCAACTTTAGGCAGCAGCCTTATCTTCTGATACGGGTAAGGGATATAATCTGACACCAAGTTTTACTGGCCAAATTACCTTGAAAACTTGAGCGATGAATATCTTATCCCTCCTTACTTTGATATGTATCATTTTTTATGGCATTACTGAGATTGGCAATCCATGAACTGGAGGTTCTACGCCAACATCATCATATCGTCATCGTGAAAGACACAGATGTGTAAACAGCTGAACAACGTAACTGCTAGACGCAGTCGGTCTAGAAATCTCGCAAAAAATCGATATCGTTTTAAATTTGCAGGGGTTCCGATCGATCTACTGATGTTCTTGTCCAAGCAAAAGAAATCTACTGATGTTCTTGTCCAAGCAAAAGAAGTCTACGACGTCCACAGTTAGAGTTGAAAATCTATTGCTCAAACCTGCACAACGAAGCCGTAGTTATACCTTGAGAAAGTGTCATTACGCGATATCGTGGATTCGCGTTGCGGGGACGCGTAGGACACGCGGGGCGATCGACGGTACGGTACGCAACTCTGATTGAGCGTTCAATTTTTGACCCTCTATTCCACAGCATCGCTCTGCCTTACTAACCGGGAAGGCGATTTTGCAAAATCGCAGAATGTGGGGTCGATAATTATCTTAATAGCACCCGACCTGAAAGCTGACCACACATTGTTCTAGAGGTTGCAAAATGCATCAATATGTACAAACGGCCCTCATCTCAACTTGAGAACATTGTAAATTCATGTATAACTATGGGGCAGAGCATCAGAGCCACGATAACAGGTTCACTGAAAGGAATATGGCCGCAGGGTACGAAAGAGTGCATGTAACGAATGCAAGCCTCTCAGGCTTAGCAGAGAGAGCTACTAATTGTTCAGACGAACCCACGAAGTTATGTGAATTTGAAAAATGGTTTCAAAATTTTTATAAGAAGATGAAAGAGAAGGCGTTTCAGGGGTGTCGGCAAATTCATAGACTCACATAATCAAAGGAACTATAATTATAATTAATCAGATGAACTTACATGCTGTGAAGGTGTCAATTCTCTGACTCCCATATCGTCCGCTCATACAATCTGAACATTCGTTAGTAAAGAATGCTGAAGAAGTGACTATGAACATACAGCGAACACATGCATTTCTAATCAAGCTAACACACATAGAAACACACCAACCACGGCGTTTTTTTCATGTGACATGAAAAAGAGCCGCATCTGTGAGAGAGAGAGGTTTGAAACCAGCCGTCGAGGTCAGTAGACTGGCTACACTGAGGCTCTAATCTCGTTACCGTAGACGGGAGATCCCTGAAAACAATGCGAAATCATCAGAGAGGCGCACGACTGAGAATGGAGCAAAAGAACGAGATTCGAACGAGACATAATCATAAGAAGGACCGAGATATCGAGATTTTTCTGGATGAACATAAACAAGCTGAATGTCGATTTCAGTGAATCATGTGAATGAACAGCTGGAAGCAATACATAATAACATTTCTTCGGCCGTTGCTATTCGGAGGACATGACGATCACTAGGTTCCCAAGAAAACCTCAGAAACATACACTAGAATCTATTGCACCGTTTTTGTCGATGTTACGTCAGAAGTGTTAGAAGTAGCACAGGTGGTATGCCTGAGATTTGTAAGTGAAAACAACGCAGTCGCTTGCAACAGGTAATTTCAGGATATGCACCAGGACACTCGAATCGGGTGAGGCCACGCGAGGGGACGATAGTCACGTCCCCTAGAGGGCGCATAATCCAAAAGGGACTAGGAAAGCACTGGTCGCGTGAAGCGACGCGCGACCGTGACGCAGTGATTCAGTTCGAGTGGGCCGACGCAGACCCCTGGTTATAAGGATTGCTTGCCGGTTGTACTACAAATCTAACGTTTACAAGCAGCCATGATGTCCTACATGTATAGAAGAGAAGTGAATTTTTTTAAGGAACCTCTCTGAAATTTCAAGGACGAACAACAAGAATTCAAAAATGTTCTCACTATCTCGTATGTTCATATATACGTAAACTTTGATGAGAAGATAAAAACATGAATGTTGATGTAGTAACACAAAGTGTTGTAAATAGTAACGCTACCTAACAGGTCCAGGAGAAGTAGTAGTCATACCGTGCTTTCGGAAGTGGGAGTGATGAAGAGCGGTTTAAAATGTAGCGAAAAGGACAGTGAGTGAGCGAAAGGCGTGAAAACACCTTGACTTCAAGCGTTTTTTTCTAAAAGTGAAATTTCGCAGCTTGCACCACAATTCGGAATTCAATTACAACTTTCTTGAAGTTCAAGGAAGAGCGAGGGTTCGACATTCCAAGCACTTTGAGTGTTCAAAAATCCCAGCATTTAGACAGTCCCATCATCGTGATATCATAAATTTGTTGAAGTATTACATTAATCAAAAGTCTTGTAGGATTTTTCCAAAAACACCAATACTCATACTTACTTCGAGAAAGATCTGGGCGGTTCAGGAATATAGTAGAACGTTCTTTAAGATTTCTGACAAAACATATGTTGACCCCCCCCCCCCCCCCAGATCCGTGGAAAAAGCTGCAATGCCCGTAGTCGATACCCGCGAAACACGCGGTGTCATCCACTATGAGTGGTCTTGCGGCACCAAAGCGACGGAAGCTTGCGACTCCATCAAGGCTGCGCTGGGTAAGGGATGTGTGAGCTACGAGACCGTGCGCCGCTGGTTCATCAGCTTTAGCAACGGCGAGATTGACATGCAAGACAAACCAAGCTCAGGACGGTGCTACTTCTGGGATGCGGAAGGAATGCTTCCACAAGAGGTGGTGGCACAAGGCGAGACAGGCACCGCTGCCGTATGCACCCACCAGCTCCGGCAGCTCGCCGTCGCTGTTCGAAAAAAGCGCCGGAAAAGGTCCGCAGTCACCCTTCCTCATGACGACGCCCGCTCTCACTTCGGAGAGTACCCAGGCCAAGCTACAGGAGCTCGGCTGGGATGTCCTGCCCCACCCGCCATACTCTCCAGACATTGCTCCATCTGACTATCACCTTTACCATCGTCTGAAATCCTTTCTGGCCAAGAGAAAATTCGTAGATTGTGACGCTTGCAAAGACGATCACCGACTTCTTCGACTCTCAGAACCCAGAGTTTTGGGAGGAGGAACGACCTACCTATGTGGTGGCAAAGTGTTGTCGATAACAATTGTGGATACGTTGTTGCCTATTTGTCAATTGTTGGAAGAATTAATAACAAAAAGTGATGATCGAAAAACAATCCTACAAGACTTCTGGTACATCCTAATACATCACCATAGCGTCGACTCCAGCGATAGATTACTGAAGTGTTAATTAAGCTGCTTTTGAGTGTATAGTCTAGAAAGCTATCAAGTTTTAAGGAAAGTTCTGGTCGGTTTCGCGCTCTTATGAGTTTAATCCAGAATTTAAAACTCATCTGCCTACATCTCCTTGCATACTGTGTTTACCAACCATTTCCTGGATAATTTCGTTTGTCTCTAATTTGATGGAAAAAAAATAAAATAAGCAACAGAGTCAGCTACAACTGTGAGCTTCGCGCGAGCGAATATTACATTGGATGAAGTAGCTCATCTTTGAGCTTTGAATAAAAATGGGTGGGGTACACGAGGTCGAATTTCCGCGCGGCCGCGCGCGATGAGCGGCACGGCGGGGCGAGTGCCCATGGCAGGGCATGGCAGCCTTCAAGCGAAGCAGTGCGACATGAGTGGAAGCGCAGACGTGACGCAGTCACGCTCGGCCGGCCGACCAAGGGCAATCGATACGGCGAGTCGTACTGGCGCCGCGAGTGCGTCGCCGCGAAGCGGAAATTCGACCTCGTGACCCCCACCCATATTTGACGGTGATATCTGAAAGTACTGGCGTTTTCCTTTGATGTGGTTGGGACCTTAAGTAGTAGCTTTGCCAAAATTCAAAAATGCTGCTGCGAGACCTCACGCAAGCGATACGACCGCATTTTCCATCGACCATCTTCCAAAATTCGAACGCGTTGCGGACTAGAGCCCTTACTCGTCAGTCATACCATTAGACCTCGCATTAACTGGCCTCCACTTTTCGAAACCTGGATAGCTCCAGGGATTAGTGTCCACGAACTGGAGTCGCGTTTCTATGATTTTGGGCGATGCAAATCGTCAAGTTTAAATCGAAGTCGGATAAGCAAACATCACCATGTCGACGAAATTGCGACAAATCGAATGATGGTCCTTACGTGGGAAAAGAGGCAGTGTGAGCCGAGTTATGGTAACCCGAATACGAAGTTGCAAATAGCGGCGAAAGCTTTCCACATCCTAATGTCCTAGTTGTGGAACTATGTATATAGTACAATAAATAAAACGCTACATGTGGCATGTCGAGTTGCACTATAACGATGTCATAAATGGTTTGATAATGCTTGTTGAACGACACCGGAAGGGAATTCCGCAGATTGTGGAATATGAAAGTAGGGGAGTCCAGCAATGTAACACTAGAAAAAGAATGAGATAAAGCGAGGCAAAAAGTAGAACTCCGATAGCTTCTTTCTCTTTCCCGCGCCTCTACGTCACTAGCGAGGAGTAGATTGCAGACGGGCAAGGGTCTAAATCAGAAAGCCGCAAATATTGTCCCGCCCTCGCCGGCAACGCGCCCTGCACTCCAAGCCGCGCTTTTTCAATTCAGTTTCGCTACGCATCACCTCTCCTCCAGAAGTGGAAGGACAGTTTTCAGAAAACTCGTAATTCTCAGTTCTCGCTTTCTCCTTTCCCCTTCTTGAGTCTTTCAGGTGATCCCACGGTCAGCAAGCGAACATAGCCGGAATCCCTATCGGCTGCCGAGAAAGAACACTTGATTTTAGTTCTCGCTGCAAGATAAGGCGATGCCAAATCGAAAGTGATGGTTGAATGAATGGCAGTAGCGCGACAAAAACAGGGGATAGCTGTAAAAGGGATTCAACTTTTTTCTTGGCTTTCTGAATGATTTGAGTCAAAAGATTTTCAAGACATGTGATGTAAGATGCAATCGGATTAATTCAGGAATACAAAGCTGAATATCTACTATATGAATTTACTCATGTGCTATTATAACTATAATTGTAATATCAAATTTACCATAATTCGAAAGTAAATTGACACATAGCGTGTCGCGTGCAACACATGGTGTAGCACACGAACCCATCCCTACTAGCTACGTGCAACAGCTGAATCAAAGAGTATATATAAAACTTGCCTGCCTTACGGTTGGAAAAACCAAAAAGAGTCTAGCCCCGTTACGTGTTAAAAGAGTAGATTTACTTCCTAACTAGTTATCAACGGTTTCTAGCGAAATTGAGCCCAAAGAGATTCCCAATTGTGAGTTATAAGTTGCTTAATTGCGTTTTATTTGCTTAATTACTTTCCCAACTACTGTGTTGTAACATGATGTTATGGTACACCTCTGCGTGCATAATAAATAAAAATATCACCCAGAAAGGTAAATGATCACAAGGGACGCTTACGGTACGGTGGCAGTTCAGGGTGGGAGGGTCCTACACCCCACTTGAGCTCTGCTACGCCTCACGTGAACTGCTGTAATCACTTGATTCACAATGTAAACACGGAATGAAAACGAATATTCAAAGAATGAAAAAAGGAAATCAAGGCACGTAGTGTTTTTGTTTCATCGATTAAACATTCAAAGTACAACACAACAGTTGGTAGTAGTTATGAATCATATGAAGAAATCGAAATAGTTATTCGGATGGAAGTCGTAATTAGAAAAACAAAAGCGGTTCAAAGATGTTTAAGAAAAAGGGAGCCAACTGTGTAAAAAATTGAGCCCTTACAACATGTGAATTTGGCAAAATACAATACTTGATGAAGGCAAAAATGTAGCAAATAAAACGCTAGCTAAAAAAATTTGAGAGTAATTATCAAATTAATTATGAACAAATTAGCAGAAATACTATAAATACAGCGAATTTGACTATAGATATGTTGAGCAATTTAAAAAATTTGAGTTTTATATACAGGTTGTGGCAGAAGTATTGATCGTTCCATAAAGCTTGTCATACTAAGAGGACAGGGGAGCTCAACATGAATTTCACTTGTGCAATGTGACCCAAGATTATGGGCGTCGATGTTTCGCAACGTCATATAGGTATCACAAAGAAGTATTCTTATTCAACCTCTTTATTGATTCACTGACATAATGTACAACAACAACCAGAGTCATATTTCGAAATGTCCTCCGGCAGGCTCGAACAGTGCCACGAAGCCTCTTCTTGAACTCGTTGCATGTGTCTACCTCTCATCCATTTCCACCCAGGCCTTCTCCAGAGCTACTTTCAATAATTCCGAATTACGGCAACGAACTCTACAAAACTTGCTAAAACGAACCACACCGAAAAGCTGGGTGGGTTGAGGTCTGGCGAGCAGAAGGCCACCCTTCATGAAGTCAGGAAGCTCGCGTCGGCATCACCCCTGGACCACTTTGGCCAGACCAGGGCTTCAGTACCTTTATCATAATGCTATTATGGTAGACGTTCTGGTTGATCTTCACGCCGGAATCGACAAAAACCCACGGCGTCTTGCGATTAGCCGTGGTTTTCCAAGCCATTACTGAAGCTAGCATTGCCGTTCCTTTAGCAAATATTCCTTTTGAAATAAATTTCTTTATGTTTCTCGCCATGATACGGTCGTTTTGACGATTAAAAGTGGGTTCAACCGTAAAAATTCTTCGTCAGAGACGGAGATGAAATGGCAGTACTGGAGATGATACGCCTTCCTGAAGCTTCTTCTTGACATTGAGACCGACCGATCTTTTTGACGTATTGAGCTCCTTGGCCATTCTTTGGATAGAGCACCATGGATTGCCATGAATCTGGGCACGCACTGATTTGATCAATTTCCTTGTGGAACCACTAACGTTTTTCCCCTGCCCGACCTGGCTGCCATAGTCCCTGTTTCCCTGTATCTTTTGGTAGGTTTTTGTACGGGACTGATGTGAACACAAAGAACTTTAGCGGTGTCTTTTGTAGCCTTCCCAGCTTCATACATGCAAATGATCGCGGGTCGCATGGGATGAGCTCTCAGCATCTTGAGCAAACCAAGGGATTCAGTCTGGGAAGATGTGACTTCTAAGTACACCTACGCATGTCATATACCAGATGATGGTAAAAAGTCAATATAGATGTTTTAATGATTATTTGAATGTTCGCGCTCATAATCTTAGAACACCTCGTATATTTGATCAAGAAACATCCCAACAAACATATCACAAAGCGTCTCGGAATTCGATACGATCGCCTTTGGGCCGATCATAATGAGGAAGACGATGGAGCAAAGCATCTGCCGGGGTACGCAGGTGATCGTCTCACAAGTCGTCCCATACATTCGTAAGAATGTGAGGACAGTGCAGTCCCTCTAATGGTGCTTTAAAAGAATAGTCTAGCAAGCAACGATGTCTAGAAGGGACATCTGGGCAGCCTGTTGGGGCGTTGCCGAGAGACGGTGCGACGAAGAATCAAAATTCACAAATGCGACGATATTCGTGTCACAACCAATTAACACAACTGACTCAACGATGTTGGCAAGAGACAGGATTTTCGGATCATACCCCAGTTGGAACAATTCGGATGGCTTTTGGGCCAAGACTCCGCACACAAGGGAAGAACGGCACGAATGTTCTTAAAGCAGTCTCCATGACTTCATATCTGACAGCAGTTATCACCAAACAGAATAAACTTAGCTCGCTTGACATTCCTTCTATAGTGTCTTGAAAGACACTACTCCTCACATTTTATACGATTCATTAAAATCTATTCTGACGAAAGAGTGGGGCCATTGGTCGACGGTTACCTGCGTCCGACGTCATACGCTCGACCTCATCGTGCTCGGGAGGCTTTCCCACCATATTCTGCGGACACATTATGAAATGTCTCTCACACCCGTACCTCAAAATAATTCATGTTGCTAACCTTTGGCAGTATGGTGAAATTTTTTTAGTTGTCAGTACTTTTGTCAAACCCTATACACATGTAGTATAAGTGCACAACACAAATGAAATAAAATAAATATACAAATTCTTGAAAACCAATGAAAAGACTGAAATAAAACTTCAGGCTCCCCTCGGAATAACATTTCCCATTTCAGAGCGAATGCATTAGGCATGTAAAAAGTAAAATCAAATATTTGGTGTGAAATGATTCGTATAATCAGAACCGCAAGACCGCCATCAAGGATAGTACTTAGGGAAGATTTCAGAACCTCGGTATGATCTTTACAGAAGTGATCTGGTTGCAACTGCAAAAATTTCGCATTTTAAAAGCAATCATTTCAGTTGTAAATTCGACAAAAACATAACCTTGACTAAATTACCACGGTCAAAGGAATCGTCCACGGAAACCCAAGATTACGAATCCTTTTGAAAGCACTCTGATAGATACAGCACACAAACAAAAGCACGAAAACGACGGAAGAATATCCTTTGTTCTAAAGCAAAAATCGAAAAACTGGAAGGAGATTAACTCGTTCGAATTCCCACGGAGCAACAGTTGAAGCAGCCAAAGGCGGGCGTAGCAGTTCAAATTTTCGCGCCAAATGTTAACTTGCTTCTCATTCTGCGTCCTCAAGTGCGTGACTGTCCCCCCTTTGCTCCATAGCTCTCTAGCACCCACATCAACTCGGACGGCCCACCCCGTCGGCCGTCACTTTGAGGCTCTATCTCAGTTGAATTCTTGTATGTAGTTGTGCAGAAAGCAAATACAACATAAATATACGGGTAGAAAAGAAGCCCATTTCCATCAACCAGTCCATTTCCTTTAAGATATCACGGTAGCAAGAGGTCACTGAAAAGGTTCGAATAGAGTATTTGGAATGGTCTGTCCAATCTAACTAGGCTTAACTGAGGGCAGGCTCGTATAGAAATGAATAATCAAGGACTCGAGTGGTACTCATGTCAGAGGTGATTTGATTGATTAAGATGTCACAAAATCGAATGGTTCCGTTGAAAAACAGGGATGAATGAGCACGTACACAACAGGCGGAATGTTTGTTTGACTTGAGCCATCGCTATTTCAAGAGAAAATGCTTATTTTGTCAGGGACTCTATAAATCCGATGAATTTCCCGACGAAACGAATGGGCTCAGGACAACCATAAAGGTGTGGAAGTGGCAGTGTAAGGGAGTGCCGTCTGGTTATTCAACGGAATGTGTCTCATCGCAAAATGGCGGAATCTAAAGATGATATTGTCGCCGGCGGCCGTAAAGCGGTAATCCTCTTGTCATTTCGCTCTGCGCGCAGAACGTTTCGGTGAATTTTTGGAACACCACACCTCAATAGGAATGTCGTCAACTTGAGAAGTGACAACGGGTCCAGAATTGGGAGTCGTTGTGTATTTCACCAATAATTACATAATATGGTATGCATGTAAATCCATGACTAGCCAGATAATAGCAAAACGGGAAAAATGGATGACATTCAATTACGCAGCAATGGCCCAGAATGTGGTGGTTAGAGGCATACGTATGCACAATCAGAACGATTGTTGAATATGAAAGTAAACTTGTTGCGTGACAGGTTAGTGAAGAAGTAGTGAATTGAAATAAGGAAAAGGACGAAAGACATGGGAAACAAAAGGAAAACCTCAGAACCCCACTGAAGAAACTTAAAGCCACTTAAAAATCTCGTGTGAGCCACTTAAAAATCTCGTGTGGCATATCAAAAATCACAACCTCAAAACTCCATTTTTTTCCGCTGACCCTATTGACGGACGTGTTTTGGGCACTCATCATGGCGTTTCCGTCAACCCCGTAAACCTGAGATGTACGGCGGTCATGCACAGCACAAGACACACCTCTTTGGGCCCCTGATGGGGCGTCTTTTAGTGTTAATCGCAAGTCCCCTTGGATCCTCAGCGTCCATTTATGGTAATCATATCACCATTTCCTGAACACCGGGATTACCGCATTGTATTGAATCCGCGACGTGACCTGCCCCTCTATCCTGCTACAAAAGCTTGAAGCAAAACCGAACGAAAAAAAATCTGTGCACACATAGTTAGAACAGCGGAAGGAAGGCCTTAAAAGGAAGGAGGAATGGCCTTACAATAATGGTTTTCAATAAACGCCACGCCTTTGACACTGCCTGTGAATCATCTGCATAAATCATTGAAACTGCCTTGATCCTCATACGTGGATTACTGATGCGCCACACTTTTTTCTGAACAGCAGCAAGACAGGACAGTTGTGTTATCAAAAGAGGTGTTGCCCAGGGTGTTCAAGTATCAAACACAATCAATCAAGCAAAATACAGGAAAGAAAATGACAATTGGTGGTGCAAGTGGTCGCCTTGTTGCGGACTTGCTAGCAAGTCGCCTTGTTGCGGACTTGCTAGCAAGTCGACTGCACACGGCCCAATGTCTTCAACGAAAGCTATTAAAATATATAGGTATTGATAGCATAAAAAATTCGTTGAAATTGGAATGAGTGCAAAGATTGAATAACATTGGACGTTAGGCGTGCTACAGGACACTCAGATCGGGCCAAGTCATTGTCGCGCTCGGTGATGCAGTTCGCGTGGCGCGGTGACCTAGTTCAAATGTTTAGTCGACCATCGGGAGAGAAGCGGCAGGACAAGAAGAGGAGTTGGAGGAGTTGGAGTCATATGGAAATAGTAGAAGTGACCAAGGCCATGTTGCCATAGATCCGTGAACTTAAAGGTTGCTAATTTGATACTGCAAAGAAAAAAAGTCGTGTGTTCGCATCTTGTAGCCATATAGACGGCCGATACTGGTCATCGGAAGTCAATTAAAGGACTGCTCCGGGTTTATAACAGGAATACTCGTAGACGTTCACAGTAGATGGAAACAAGCTAAATTTAGAGACAGAAATCGTGTGATACAAACTCAAATAACTCTGGCCCGTAACAGTTAATTACTGAACCACAAATTGTTACACGATCACATGGAAAGAAACGACGAACGAAAAAATAAAAGATATTTCTATTAAAATGGTGGTAGAGAAACTAAATTTCGACCGCTTCCCTCACTTAGCTTTCAGACTATCAAAAACAGCAGTTATATGTGATTCTCAAGAACCGAGCATTGTTTAAAACATTGGTGTTCAGTATGAGTTATACAGCGGCAGTGCGGCCATTCCGTCACAGGGCGTGGAGCTTAGAGAAAGTAATTTCACTTGAAAAATGGTGAATCGATAGGAAGCATCTCCAGTCGTAAAGTGCTTGAATGCAGTGTTTTTACTTTACTCTTCAATCAGCCTTGTCAAACTGCATGCACTTCTTTGTGATTTACCTTTTTCACTCTTCTCGAGCCATAGACTAGAAAACTACGGGTGGATTCCAATGAAAATGCAGGTGAGGTTAACACTTGTGTGAGGCTCAAGGACGTCCTAATAGCGAGTATTTATCATGAACTAATCGATAGATGGGCAGGTTTCGAAAGGGGCGTTTACGAGGAAAACATCAAGAGCAACGTGAAGGCATCTGATCGCGATCGCATGAAACATTTGGCACCTGACCGATGAAACGGCGATGGTCATCGATGGACATTCACGTCGATGATGACGATCATAGGAGCGGTGCTCGACTCGGCGGCAAATGTTCAAAAGCACTTAAGAGAAGTTGAAATGAGGCTGATTGGTTGCAGAGCGAACTACGCGAAATATGTTCATGCCCGAACAATGGCGGAGAGCCAGCCAGCGAAAAGATGTCGAGCTCGAGGAAAGATTAATGGCAGGTCCACTGCCGGCGAAACGAGGAGAGCAGCTCAAACCGCTGGCCACAGCATGCAGGATGGATGGCTCGATTGCAAGTTAAACGGCCGGACGACCACTCGCTTGATCACGCTTGATGGGAGTAAAGCCTAGGTAACAAGGTGAGCAGAAGCGCATCTCTTGTTACTTATACATAGCGCAAGAAAATTTTGCAAAATTAATCGAAGAGTCAAGATTGAGAGAGCGCAAGAGAATTTTGCACAGTAAATCGAAGAGTCAAGATTAGACAGGCTGGCATGCATGGATAGCAAAAATCGGTTTGCAGAGAATTCGCCAACGGAGATACGGGTATGAAGTATTAGGTTGATCGAAAAGTTTTGATAGGGTTGAGATTTTTTTCTTTTTTTTCTATTTTATTTTACAACTCGGCGAGTAATGCAGGCTAATCAACAATATAATAACCATCGTTAGTTATAACATTGTTCCACCCAACGGGCAGGTCAGCGATTCTCTTCTCCCAGAATTAGGAGGATTAGGGTCAAAGAAGTCACCTAACACTTGTCCAAGGCGGTCATAGTTGATGAATTTTTTTTGCTAGGAAAGCTTTAGGGGGCCGGAACAAGCGGTAATCTGAAGGGGCAGTTTCGAATAGGACGGATGTGGAACCTTGTCCCAACCTAGTCTTCCAATTTTGCACGGGTCCCTCACATAGGTAAAGAGACCTGTGCAAAATTGGAGGAGCTAGGTTGGGACACGGTTCCACATGCACCCTATTCACCTGATACTGCCCCCTCAGATTACCACTTGTCCCGGCCCCTTGAGGCTTTCCTAGCAAAAAAAATTCGCCACCTTGAACATGTGGTCGGTGACTTCTTTGACTCCTAATCCTAATTCTGGGAGAAGAAATCGCTGACCTGCTCTTTAGGTGGGACAATGTTATAACTAACGATGGTTATTATATTGTTGATTAGTCTGCATTACTTGCTGAGTAATAGAAAAAAATATCAACCCTATCAAAACTTTCCGATCAACCTAATACATGGATATGAGATAATTGGTAACACTTAAGGGCAGCATTAGGGGAAATTCGGACGAAAAGTAAAAGGAGTGGTGAATATGAAAGTCGAGATGCATAGTAACAGGACAGTGAAAAAAACGGATGGAAATGGCTAAAAACCCGGAAATAGTAACCCCTTCTCTCGTTGATCCTCAATGCGGACGTTTTTTCCGTCTAGAAGCGGATAGTCCGAACGAAATTTCCATTGCATGCTGCCAAGTGAACACAAGGGGATGTCTGGAAATACGACAGCATCTTTTTACTGAGGTTAGCTTCAGGCTAGAACTGCGAAAACGCGCTGCAATCCCTTCGATCTCACCGCATATCTTTGGTCCCTCTCATCGAGCCGACCAGGTATCACCTCGATAGGAGGCGGGGTCGATTATCGAAAGGCGGCAACTCCTCTCCGTTGCGCCGTTCCTATAGCTCGGAGGCGCACTTTTTCACCGGGATTTCGCCACAGATAGCCTTATTAGAATCATAGTTTCCATGTAAGTGACTTCTTTCAAGGATTTCTCAACAACCACATTACCCCTGATGGTCTAATTAATATTAATAAGTAAATTGTTTCTTTAGACAGCTTCAAGTCTCCATCTCACGATTAAAACACTCTTTATCAAAACTCCGATCCTCTCGTGGGCCATTTCCAGCCATTGTGACCTTGTAAGGCACTTCGCCGTCAATTATTTTTACGAAGTTGAAGAAAATTTGATGCTATAAGCACAGGGAGGGCACAGCTTCTGAAATAAGAGAGAAACTATACCGGTGGATGGACGCATTCAACATTACATACGTTATAGAAGGATTATATCCACCTTTGAAATCTATTTAGCCCATCTCTTGGGGATTGCCCACACCGTCGAGCTGTTCTTTGTCCCACGGTAGAGCGTGTGTTGATGGAAAATTGTGCCTTAGTTTGTAAAAGGGAGTACTTGGTATACAAAATCTCCGACGAACTCTTAAGAACCCTCAGCGGAACACTGCTTTTCAATGGAGCCGCTCGGGCGGTCCCTGAAAAGGTAGTCAGTCAATCGATCAATAACTGTACCTTGTACGTTGTACAGAGTGTAGAAAAATACAATTACGAGATCATCCAACAACGACCACAAAGCACGTCGCTTCAGAGGAGGACAGTAACATCATTGGAGTCGGGGGTGGGTAGAAGTGCTCGAAAACATCCCTGAACGCACTGCTTGACCCTGTCCAACCGCTCTACCCCAGCACACCTAGCACCAATTGCTTCATCACTCAAACGCTTCGGTTTTTAGAAGTCAATAAAATGGGTGCATTGAATTCATAAGAATGTGGTCAAAACGGGTTTCCGTAGAACGGTATGTAGTTCTACAAAATGTTGTGCTGGCAGTTTTGCTGTTTTATGCGTCGTCACATGCATAGCTGTTAGCGAGACAGAGAAACTAAATACGCACCATGAAAAATCATTGAACCACCTGGGTTCCATCCGAAAATTGCTGTTTCATTCAACTGAATCCATCTGCAGTCTGTCTCGTATTAATTAAAGCACCAAGTAAACGATTTAAGGTAGAGTAATAAAACATGTTAACGAGAGGACATCCAGGGAACGAGTATGGTAACCCTGATAGATCGATACCGATACTCCTAACAGCGATCTCTGTGACACACTTAACAGCCAGCTCCATGACAATTTTGTGGCTTATTTCACTTGAAAAATGAAGTGTGAGGCGCTAAACGACTTGCCAATCGAAAAATTGAAGAACGAAGCAAAAGATCTTGAAGTTAAATTCCCATTGTCTCCGATTTTCGTCTGTGGCAGTATACAAAGAGATTCAAATAAAAAATACGAAAAAGAGGTGGAATGGGAGGATAAAGACGAGAGACAGCGACAAAGAAGGAAGTGGTGGAGATATCACTTCGCTAAACTAAACGTTGTGTCTATGTCCCTTTACAAAAAAATCAATGCTGGATAAATCGAAAATTTTTTAGAAACCGTAATTACGATTCTTATTTATGTGATTCGCAAATGAGTTGAAGAGAGACACAAGAAATTATTTATTAATATTAACATTAATATTAGTATATTATTATGATATATTAATATTATTATTGATATTTGGTTATCAATAATAGTTGCAAGCAATTCTGCACGACATTCAGCAAATGTTTTATAAGGAGAAGCGACCCGGACAATCTTCAAAAGGAAGGGTTATTGCCTTTGTGTGAGGTAATCCTCCCCAATTATGACTCTGATTTTCTACTACTACTACTGCTATTTTCTTTTGCTACTTGTCACGGAAACTGAAAAATATATGCATATCAACGTCTCAAACTCAAAGCCAGCTCAGTTTCAATACCACCTTATAGCTGAACACCTCAAGCCTACCACAGGTCTCCTCAACCTACAGTGCAACCTACACCTTCAGCTGGGTAGATGTGATCATACATAATTATGTACACCTAGACCCGCGTAGCGAATGGGTAAACTGTGAAAAAAATGTAATTATGTATGTGGGAGATAGCTCCGTTTTTAAATTGCACCGCAAATCTACCAAATGACATCTGAGGTTTTGATTTTTCATAATTTCACATTTTAGTTGCCGTTCATGTGCACAGGGGCAAATGGATAGATGAAGAAGGCCGAGGTGTGGTATTTATTGAAACTGCTCAAATGTATAACTGCAATGGCAAATGGATAATTTAATTTTGTATTGCTATTCAAACTTGGTCAGCAAGGCCGGCTAATGCAAATGGCATCCACTTTGTATGATTTAACAAAATGGGATATGCGAAGGTAATTGATATAAATGTCGTGAGATACATGAAAAGCTGCACATGTGGGCAGTCATAAGTGATACCTTTAAGAACAAGCTATCTCATGAAAATGCCCTTTGAAATTTCCAAGAGCCGTCCAGAGGGCACCCAGATAAGGAGACATATGTATGACCGATTTCACTGGTTCTCAGTTTTAAAAATATCAGGTTGTAGGATGATTTGCGACATATTTTTCCCTTGAAATTACATGTATGGAAGTGCTGCGGGTGAGGTTCGTAAAAGAGGGCACCCAGCACAGATGAGCACGCCATTTGAATTATTCCAGCCTTTACGTATAACGTCATAAAGTGAACAAAGTGAATTTGTATTGTCCCACAATCTTTTCAAAAAAAAGAAAAAAAATGTGGTTTGAATCTCGTGCGACACGCTGTAAGTTATGGATCAAAATATGAACAAATAAATATAATTAGCAAAATATAAAGAGTAATAAATAGTAAATAACAATAACAATATTACAGACATCGAAACAAAATTATTCTTCGGAAACTGTAAGCAATTTTTGATGGAAAATTTAGATGTGAGGGAGAACTGAACACTTGTCAACCAATGACACCACCACAAACAGTGTGACGAGTCTTGTAGGTAAGAGGCCCTTCGATGACAACGTGACCGACCAGCCGGGAAGAGTGCGTCATTACAATCGTGTATTTATGTACGCTACGTATGCATAAGAATGAACGCATGTCGTGTGCATCACGCGCAGCACGAGAGATTAGTGAAATATCCATGAAGTCGAGTGGTCCCGTGGAAAACTGCAATCTCGACATGATCCCAGTGGACCTGGCACTGAATCGAATGCATAAAACCACGGGATTAACCAAATATTTGTTATTCAATGATATTACGAGGTCCTATTGCCGTAATTATCAATCATTAAAGAATGTAAAGAGTAGCCCACCATCCGGATATTCCACGATCTTCTAACCATACACACACTTTATTTTGAAAAATCGCTAAATATAGTTCATTTCAATATGGAATGGATAAATCATCTAGATGCTATAATCCAACGGTGGACAGCTGCTCCATTTGAACAAATCATTAGCGTTCTATAGACTTTGCGAGAAAGAGATTTTTGGTCAACTTTTGATTTGATATAACTTATTCTGAATTTCACTTCAAAATTATCCCTATTCATTCCAGTGGCTCGTAAGTCTTATGATAACCAATCAGTAGCCTAATGCCTTTAGCACCTTTGGTATCACATACTTGATTGACTTTATTCTGCATGAAAGAAAAGGAAAATTGTCCTTCAACACATTGCACAAGTTTTCCTTGAAGTCAAATGGAGGAGATATGCATGGCGCATACGTTCGCCTCTGATTTTGGAAGGTAGGCGGATTTTGGAAGATAGGCGCTACAAGCATTAGAGGAGAACAGTATGACCCAAAGGGAAAAATGAAATGACTGTCACTAATGGCACTACGCTACCATTGCCTTGTAAGGAAAATCAACAAAAATGAGCTCAGAGACCCTACGACTTGACAATGAAAAAAGTAAAAGTCTAGCAGAAACCTCGAATTCACACTCTTTTTGCAAAGTGAATTTATGCAAGTGTTGAAAGACAGACTTGGAAAAAAATACGAGAAAAAGCGGAAGGGAAATGACGAAAGACGGCTACACACGGAGTAGTCTGAAAAACAAGAGGGAGGTAATGGACTCAGGAGGTGGACATGGACGCACCCTATAGGCGCATTGTGGCTCTCCTATGAGCAGTGAAATGCACAACCTATAGGGGGGAGTGGTCTATTTATCCATGGGAGGCATCGCTGCTTTAAGATAAAAATGGTATAAAGAAACTATAGAAACCACTGTTATCTGGACATTTAGAAGGATTTAGTGGGATGAGAATTCAGTAAAATTTGATTTGAGTAAAAAGTGTGACAAATCCTCATTGGCTATCTAAACAGATACGGAGCTATGTGTGTATGTATGGTACGTGCATGTAATGGATTGGTGGTTGGCTCAGCTGTTTAGCACAAAAGACAACCGACAACACATCAGCCACTAGAATCGCGACCACCAACACCAAAGCCGAAACGAGTGCAAACACTTGTAAACCATGCGACTAAACTCTTTCCCTCGCTCTCTCTCACACAATGCAAACAAACACCGTCCGAGCCCAAATCGAGTCAACTTACACGATTGTCGCATAATGTGCACGACATTAGAGGCATTTAGGGGCAAGTATTCCATAGCGAGTACTGTAGTAGGATTGATATCGTCTTCTGAGGACATCTGCAAACGTGGCCCTTATTGTTGTCTATGCAGCTTGGAAATGATCTATTTCCGCACTGGTCAGAGCTATGACGCAACGTGCCGGAAATAGGGGTGGAGCAGATAAGCAGACACACAGTGTCTGTGAACATTCAAATAGTAATAAATGATCAGTAAATCCTGTGGAAGGTTCCAGATGCAAACATACGCTGAAGCCATCTACGAACGCTTCAGGAAAGCCGCACCCCTAGAAGACTGAGCCCTCTAGAGCACCAACCGACCAGTGGAGGCCTTCAGTCGGCTGGAGGTTCTTCGTAGAAGTTGGAATATGCAGAGTGACGTGAAGCAAAAAATAAGTCGCGCTATGTAGCATGGTCCGGGGGGTTGAATTCTAGATCGTTGCCGATCAACCAGGAGAGTAGGTGCCCAATTAGTGGAAGTATAAGAAAGTTAACTTGTACATCGCATGGCTAGCACAAGTATAGTCCAAGTCGCATTCATTTGCTCCAACGGTTTTGAACGGAACTAGAATGCGTGGCGCATCCTACGAAAAAATTATTTATAGGAGAATGCTTTATCCTATTATGTATGTAATGTGAGTGACTATCCGGCAGATAATTCTGAGCCTCCAAGAATCTCTACCAAATTGAAGGAAAGCTGCTCCTATCTACTGATGAAGAGGAAGTCTGAAGAATTGTTTTACATTTTCCTGCACGACGTAGATGATGAATTTCTCTACTGAATCTAAAAATTTGCTTAAAGATTACTTATTTATGGGCGGGAGTTACTAAGTGTCTCATTCGAAATTACTGATGTATAAGATTAATTCTCGTACAAATGTAAGAATTACGAGAGAGGAGTGGGTTTGCGAGTGCTGGAAAGCAAGAGGATTGCAATATCGTGTTACGCTAGCATTCCATACATTGTTGTGAGAAATGTAAGTTATCAAGAAAACCAATGGAATTCGAGAAGAATTTGAAACGTGAATTCATCAGGCGTGGTAGATGAGTCAGCAAAGAAATGTTGAGGCGAATACGACACAGATTGGGGCAGTGTAATAGTGATGCGCATACGCGTGCTTGACCAGCGGTGGCCAGCATAAGAATGAATAGTTGCAATTTGCGTGGGTTGAACCGAGGTCCTTGACAGCATCATCATCATCGTCATCATCATCTCCAGAGTCTCCTTCCATTTACTCCGATGAGCGTTGACATTAATCAAACATTGACGTCCTACTTGAGAAACTCTAGAAAACTGGTTTCTTGGCCACCCAAGTGGGTGAGTGGGTTTCCGTGGGGGAAAGTAATGAATGCGGCCAGTCAGCTGGGCGTCAAATGTTGACTTATGCTCCCAAAGGATGATCGCGTCTAGACCAGTGGCCGGCTGAAAGTGCTAGTGCCGCCGCCGTGTCTGGCCGCTACGGCTTGGAATGTATGACTCACACAAGGAATTCCTGGTTTGAGGAGAAGAATTTTCTGGATTGATGAGAACAATCAAAGCCGTATCAAGGCTATATGATTGCATTGCAGGGAAGCGCACGCACATCAAACGAATGAACGGATATTATGGATATGCAGTGGTCGCCAAGTCGTATCAACGAATGGATGGGATAAATGAAGGGGCTGCCAGAAAATCACGCATTTTCAACGCATATCCAGTCAAACATATGAGAAACTGGCCATTTGACCATTGCCAACAAAGACTAAATCCCTAGCCCAAAGTAGAGCCGATTACTCTACGAGACTGAATATGAATGATGAAGAGCTAGAACTAAAAGCCTCCCGCTATTTCGCACACATCTCGCATTTCAGTGGAATTGGAAGACAAGTATGTAGTACGTGATGCAAAAGTCGTCTGTCCCCTGTACTCAGTGAGGGTGTAAAACTGCTGGACACCTGACCAATGACCGCGCTTTTGCAAAGAATATGAAGTATCGAAGGGTTTCCGACGGGAGCCCACGGGAGTTTTTGCTGCTACTGCTGCTGCTGCTACTGCTGTCGGCTGGCCGGCCGACACTTTGGACGGCTTCGTTGTTCAAGCTGAGAAATCGCTCCCCCACATACACTCTCTCTCCCAGGACACAACGTCGAGAAGTGACGCCTTCTGACGAATGATAGATAACGTCCCATCATCAATCATGACGCTATTCGTTCCGATACTCGTGCTAAAGATTCTATGAACACTTCAAAGAGACTTCACTGGTAAAGAGACAGAATAAAGTAATAATAATTACTTATACAACAGTGTTACAGTTTGACAGCAGTGATTCGTCGAGCTTTACTTTCCAGAGTCTAAGTTCATATCAGACAAGAGGTATGTGAACATATATCCCACTATTACTTCCAGTATGACGCCTGCGCTATGCCACTTCTTTGGAATCTAGGGAACTGGAATTTGGAATTGCAAAAAATAAAAATCTCCATTCAAATTGAGATAAGTGCATTTTTCCTGACAGGCAGGGCATAAGGCTGGACGTGGGGGTGAAGGGAAGGTAGAGTACAAGGTTTATAAAAGTTTATCAAAATATGCTGACTGCTCAAGCACAAATTTTGTTCTTCTTTATATAGTTTTGCCCTGCTAAAAATATAATGTGGCGGAAAAAGGTTGGTATTGTGGATGAAACACTTATATTTATTACTTGTTTCGCCACAAGAGTGGCTTCGAACAACATTGCTAGAGTTACGAACACAGTATAGAGAGTACCAGAGCGGCGTCGCGGGAGCGGCATGCGCGACAATTTCAATGATGGGTGCAATGAGGATTCGAGATCGGGAGCCGCGCGGTCTCGCGCCGCATCGGCTCCTTCCTATTCGCACACTTCTACTCTTACCTACTTCCGAAGAACCGTCGAGTGGTAAATCGCTTGTGAAATACGAAAGTAGAGCTGTCATGCGATATTTCGAAAGAATGGAATGAAACGGGCAAATTCTGAGAATTAGCACCCTCCCCCTACCACTGATCCTTACCGCACAAGCCTTCGCGCTCCGACGGGGTGGATGTAGCGGTTAGGCCACCATTGCCACTTACCAAAGTTGCACCCCTCCTAGGCTACTTCGCCAGGGCACCCAGATGTGTTCAAGTCTGCCCAACCACGTAACCTGGCCGACGGAACTGCGACGGCACGCGTGCCAAGTGGTGTGCTGGTCCTGTTGTGATTTTTCGCGCACCCTATGCGTGTCCACCACCTGCTTGCGTGAACTAGTCGAACAGTCCTGGCGCACCTGTAAGGCCGCGTTCAGACTTTGCGATTTTGCGATCCTGCGATTTTGCGATTTTGCGATTTTGCGATTCTGCGATTTTGCGATTTTTGCATGTCACCGGTGGTATTTATTCATTATCATTATCTCAACTGTTAAACTGGTAGTAACTGTGTTTGCTGTCGATCGTACTTAATTTGCAGTCATCCAACGTGCCTAATTTGCAATCATTGTGTGAGTGTTTATTAGTGCCGTTGTAATTATTTCTTCTGTGATCCATATTTTTTCACTTTCAGATTTGGTGCTCCTTTTTGGATGTGATTTGGTTTCGTGGTTCTCGTAGTTGCCATAATCATCGGTATCCATCGTATCAGCGCATTTTCTTCGTCTTCATAACCAGGTTTGTTTCAATTGTTTGTTTTAATTTGTCTGTTTAATCTTCATAAATGATTGTTTCATTTGATTTGATTCAATTGTCATTGTTTCTCTTCGTGATAGGTTTGTTCTATCACTTCTTTTGCTTGTTACGCAATAAGTTTGTTTCATTTGTTGTTTTGTTTGTTACAGTTTGTTACTGTGACGTGTGCGCTGGGGTAGGTTCTTTCCGAAAATGACCTATCAGATGGAATTCTGGTCTGGAAAACTTTCTGAACACTTCGTAAACAGAAACATGGACAGCGGATATGATGACTCACACACAGGACACGGTGATAAAACGACTATGATTATTTTGCTGCAGAACTCTCTAGGTAAGCTCGGAGTCCTCTTTGTGAACTGATGAAATTCGTTTGTCACTTTGTTCTATTTCAGTGACGATTCTGTAACAATGTCACAGTTGCAATGAAATGCTATTTGCACATTTCCTTCTTGATATTTTCGAATTCTATGTGGCCGTCATCGAAAACTCGCAAAACGTCAACATCGATAACTTTGTTATTTTATAGTAATAGAATGTGTTCATTTGTTTTCTTCCTCTTCAGCATAGTTGTTTTTCGTTGAATCACATACTACATGCATTCATCTACTTGTTTGTCATCTACTTCAAAGCAAGTTTTCATTGTATGCTGAGAAATGGGTTCAATAAAGTTTTTCTATCGCTCTGCTACCGTTACTCGAATAATATTGAACATACGTTTTCTTCAACCAATGCTTCTCCTTACACTTTGCCGAGATTTTCTTGGTTCTGTAGCAAATTGAATATCTTTGAAGATAGTGGAGGAGTGCCGAAATGAGCTGTAATACCCAAGCCCGTGAGTACTACACTATAGATGATGTCACGGTCAAAAGTTAGTTGAGCCTCTCCAGCATCTTTCGGTTGTCTGTAATCAGCGTGTGGAATGGATTCGCCGCTTGAGCTGAGGCAGCTAGAGCAGAAGAGACAAACACCCTCTAGGATCGGTAAAGAAGCTAAAAGTAAAACGCCGTTTCAGTGCGGAGGTGCATTACAATCTTATTACATACAGATGTCTTTCTAAAGATATAGCACAGCCCCGAAATCATCGCTCGTAATAACTCATCCAAAACTGGCTTAGACATGATTCGATCGGGAAAAATTTTTGGGGAAATCCGAAGTTTGAGAAATCTCAAACAACTCGCCAATATAGGGCGAACAAGAAGCGGCGAAAATGCGTCCAAACAGCAGGACGAGATAACGAAGGGCACATATTCATTTCAAGGATGACGTAAAGCGGGTAATAAAGCAGAGTGCAGAGGCTTAATTAGAAAGCGAACGTGGGGCCAATAAGGTTCACTCTTGTGATGTGTGTGGACTGCTTTGCTGAGCCAAGAAATTCTCGGCAAAGTGTAAGGAGAAGCACTGGTTGAAGAAAACGTATGTTCAATATTATTCGAGTAACGGTAGCAGAGCGATAGAAAAACTTTATTGAACCCATTTCTCAGCATACAATGAAAACTTGCTTCGAAGTAGATGACAAACAAGTAGATGAATACATGTAGTATGTGATTCAACGAAAAACAACTATGCTGAAGAGGAAGAAAACAAATGAACACATTCTATTACTATAAAATAACAAAGTTATCGATGTTGACGTTTTGCGAGTTTTCGATGACGGCCACATAGAATTCAAAAATATCAAGAAGGAAATGTGCAAATAGCATTTCATTGCAACTGTGACATTGTTACAGAATCGTCACTGAAATAGAACAAAGTGACAAACGAATTTCATCAGTTCACAAAGAGGCTACGAGCTTACCTAGAGAGTTCTGCAGCAAAATAATCATAGTCGTTTTATCACCGTGTCCTGTGTGTGAGTCATCATATCCGCTGTCCATGTTTCTGTTTACGAAGTGTTCAGAAAGTTTTCCAGACCAGAATTCCATCTGATAGGTCATTTTCGGAAGGAACCCACCCCAGCGCACACGTCACAGTAACAAATTGTAACAAACAAAACAACAAATGAAACAAACTTATTGCGTAACAAGCAAAAGAAGTAATAGAACAAACCTATCACGAAGAGAAACAATGACAATTGAATCAAATCAAATGAAACAATCATTTATGAAGATTAAACAGACAAATTAAAACAAACAATTGAAACAAACCTGGTTATGAAGACGAAGAAAATGCGCTGAGACGATGGATACCGATGATTATGGCAAGTACGAGAACCACGAAACCAAATCACATCCAAAAAGGAGCACCAAATCTGAAAGTGAAAAAATATGGATCACAGAAGAAATAATTACAACGGCACTAATAAACACTCACACAATGATTGCAAATTAGGCACGATGGATGACTGCAAATTAAGTACGATCGACAGCAAACACAGTTACTACCAGTTTAACAGTTGAGATAATGATAATGAATAAATACCACCGGTGACATGCAAAAATTGCAAAATCGCAAAATCGCAAAATTGCAGAATCGCAAAATCACAAAATCGCAAAACAGCAAAGTCTGAACGCGGCCTAAGCACTCCCTAACCAAACCAAACTCAAGTGTAGTTACATTAAACAACTGCACACACGTTTTCCAATGTGCTTTTTGCCTCAGTCATCTGTTTGAAAGTCGCCTCACCAGCTTATTTTGAGTAGAACATGTTTTACTGCTGCTAATTTCCTTCATGCTAATTTCGAAAACGTAAGAAAAAAGTGTGATTACAACTAAAGCCTAATTCATTCACTTTCGACGTCTTGTACAACTAGGCCTAATTCATTCACTTTCGACGTCTTGGCAAGGTGCCGTGTGTGCATTGCGGCCACCGTCCTCCCATACCGTAAACCAAAATTGCCCTCCTCCCGGTGTCTTTAAGCAACTATGAAAGCGGTTTTAATAATACCGTGCCTTCACTTCACCGACTTCGAAGGGTTACCACAATTTCGCTGATACATCCAAGCAACCTGTTTAGCAGTAAGTTATAGCATAATCAATACAAAGTCGTTCGCACGGAAATGATCATCGATTATGAAATAAATGGTGGAATGCACGTTCATTTCAAAAAAACTCAATGAAAGACTTTCATGTTGCAGTGTGACGGTTTACAGCGATGTTTCGCTGAAGACGGTTTCGGTCTTTGCAGTGTATGAGGACCAAGTCTATGAAAAGGATCCGATCTGCTCGTGAGCAGAAGCCCCTGACGAAACACTTTAATAAACTTTTTCATTGTGAAAAGGTTGCCAGCAAGTGGACTCACTTTGCAGGTAACATACCTTTTTCTTCCGTTCAATATCAGCCAGTTTGGTTGGACCGGTTTTGAAGGCCTTATCAATGAAGCTGCTGTCGAAACATCGATAATTGTCTCAGAGTGACGACTATTCCTACCAGTCCTTAGGAAACCGAGCCGTTACAATCCAACGTATGAAAGGATAAGGGATGAAGAATGTGGCTTTATTAACGTGTGTGGGATGCGCCACATACCCTAATGTCATTCAGAGCTGTAGCACTAGTTGAATGCGATTTGGTCCACAAAAGACTTGTGCGGGGCATCAATATTTTTATCCTGTCGAATGAGTCTGGCGGAAATTCACCTACCATATCAGATATCCAAAACTGAACAACTCTAAAGTGCAAGCCAAAAAAATCTTACGGAAACGTTGTTTTGAGTGTGTAACAAACAGTAATCAGAGAAGCTTATTGTTAAAACCACGTAAACCGTGACTGAGAACTGAAACTGAAGGCGTGCCCAAGACATTCTTGTTCTGCACTATTTGCTTATGACTCCCCACCTATGTAATTCCTGTTCATATCGATTTGTGGGCATAATTTCGAGAAAAACTTAACAGTAAGGTGGTCCGACGCCCCAGCAGTGAGTACGAGCGTCATGAAATACTGAGGGCAGCGCTTGAAAACCTGCCATGCAGTGGACAAACATCGACGAAGTACTCGCCTTTAGGACGGGCCGGATTGTCGGTACGGAAACATGCAATGATGGAGAGCATTGCTGTGTACATGACAACTTCCAAGAGTGCTTTTCACAGAAACACTCCTCACAAGGTGAGGCGAACATTGAAAGAAATCGAATAGAACGCAGAGCGAAGAGAGTGAGTATATTTAAATGTATATGTAGTTAGTGTAATTTATGTACAGAATGAATTATCTTGAAACAAAAGCCACTGTCGTCCGCCATGGAGTGAAACTCCAAAATATATTAGTGGTGCTCCTGGTTGGTTACCCAATGGAAAACTTAAACATGCGGATGCTAGAAGCGCAAGAGAATGTCAGGAAAGAGTGGTCGCGTGTGAGGACGGGGTCAAGAAGTCACGGAAATGATTCTTCCAGGTAAACGTTGTGAAAGGTCTTAGGAGAAAAGTAATAAACCGCAAGTCCGGTAACCTCTTAACAGCTCTCCACACAGAAATAAGCACCATCGAATGCCTTATTAAAATATGTACTTTTGTCGATGCAACCACGGATTTCAAACCACAGCATTTTATGGATTTTCAGAGAAAGGCAACCCTGATAGATTCTACAACAGTTTACAAAGGGCGTTAGTTGAAACGTGTACTCCCTAGTAGCCTTGCTATGCACCTGCACGCTCTGGTGACCTTTTTGGTACCAGTTAAAGTCGCACCTCGCCATAATTCCTTTCCTCCTCCTCAGTGTGCAACTGCATCTCTCCGTAACTATCCAGCGGTGCCCAGTTGGTCAGTGTCATGGCAGGGTCGCTTACTAAATAATCAGACGTGTTTAGCAGACCACGCGGTATGCTCCTGTCACATACCGCGCGGTCTACCAAGCACGTCTGATTACTTCATCTCACCTATTTCCTGTCTCCTTTACCCGGTCCCTCGTCGAGTGTCATAGAAAAATAGAAGGAAATCGTCCAAGGAAATATAGAAAAGCAGATTTTATGGAAGGAGCTCCAACTCAAGGAAATCGTCCGAGGAAATTCCATGATTCTGATTCCTTTCGAAATCATTCAAATAGATGCAGTACATGAAAAGAAACACAAAAAGAACGAGAAATTTCCTAGAAGTAGAAAAAGTGGAAGAAGAGGAAGTGTTCGAATACCGCCACAGCAACATTTAAGCGGCCTTTGCGTGGCAGAATGGAGTTCACATTTTCGCGCCAACGTTGAATTGCTTCTCAGTCTGCGTCCCTGACTACGTGACCGTCGCCTCTTTGTCCTACGTGACATCGTAATCCTGTCCCCTCGGATGCTTCCCCCTCCGTCGACGCTCACTTTGGGGAGCTGCATCTCAGCCAAATTTCTCTTTTTTTTTTGCTTGAAAGTTTGCACGCCGCCCTTAGGATGCAAGTACGGATGGCCGTTGCAAAGTTTCAAGCGAAAAAACAAAAAGAATTGCAATAGCGCCCCGAATGCGCGTTTTTCAACGCCATTTTCGCTACACATAATTCTTTCTGAGTTAGCATTTTCGTATACAGAGGAATGTGTCTTGAAATACGCTGCTCTTCCTCGCCCCCTCACAGTGCCTTTGTAGTGATTGATGATGATGGCAGCAGGCGGCTGATGAAGCGTGAATTTCCCTTCGGCAAAGGATTCTCGAAAACGTTCTGCTCACCGGAAGTATTGCAGAGCTTCGCGGACTTCAGCAATTTCTAGGATTTCGAAGCTTGACATTCAAATTTTAACTCTAATAAGCTCTCACGCATGGAAGCAGAAAATAGCGATTTCATGATTCAAATATCGAATAAACAGGATAGATCCCGAGGAGCAGTTTTTGATCCCTGAAGCTCTCGAAAAACCGTGAGCTTCAGACACGCTCTGGATAGCTTCAACCCATCAGACATGCTCTAACGGAATTCATGGGATTCCTGGTATTTCTTGTGACTATACGGACTCCATTTCAAATTTCAAACATTCCCTCCAAAACGACTTTTAGAAGAAAAAAAAATGATGATGATGAAGAAGTAAAAAGCCAAATTGGCAAAACATCAATCAAAAACAAACAGAAGGGAAAGAGCGGCCGCTCAATGAATGGTCGCGGATGGGAAGATTGGAAGTAAATGTGTGACAAATACGATAAAAACATTAGAACCAAAGCAGATTTTAGTCAAATTGAAAAGGTGAGCTAGATGTTCTGTGGAGGACCACACAGGAACGACTTCCGTGATCGCTATGAAGGACACTGAGCAAACAAAATCAGTTTCAAATTCGGTGCAAACAATACAATTCAAAGAAATAGTTAGAGAGAGTATGATATGAATGGATAATGGCAGTGGTGGGGGCGAACAGATATCAAGAATCATTGAATACGAGGGTACGAGTGCTTACTAGTACGAAAGTGAAGAAAAACGAAGCGGAACGATCAGAAACCCGAGAGTTAAGACCCCCACTCTTCGTTGACTCGGAAGGGAGGAGGGCTCTGTTAGCGAAAGGGGAGGACCATGTCAAGACGAGTGGCACCTGTTGAAAAGACGGCTCTATAAAGCCGAGGGCGCTCTTTGCTTTGCAAATTTAGATATAGTCTTCCTAACCCGTAGCTTTCATCTGTATGACTTACTTCCGGTATTCTCATTACTCCAATTACACTACCAGTCTTACAAGGCAGACATGTTGTAGCGACGTAGTACCGCTTCCATTACCATAATCCAGGTATGAAATTCGATATATTTCTGTCCAGTTAAACACAGCTTCCGTCTCCTGGGTGATCGGTGAATCGTTATCACACTTGGGTGGTGAGGAATGGCTGGCAGCCTCGGATTCACATGCCGTCGATAGATCCTGAATGAAAGTAGAACGCGCGGTTCGTTTTGAAAAGGACCGATTGATTCCGAGTGCTTTCTGTTTTGAGATAGGGGGGGGGGGGTTGACGAGGATAGGGAGCGCTTGTAGAGGTGTTCAATTTCTTTCACGACCAACACTTAGCGCCCTCGACCAGTTTTCACACCCATTCACCGCCTGGGCGGAGCTGTAGAAAAAAAAACCAAAAAAATGTGAAACGACAAAAATAAAATAATTTTGAATAAGGAAGAATCAAAAGAAGAAGTACAAATAAAAGGCCTAATCAAGCGGATTAAAACTGAAAGAACACTCTATATTTCAAGACGCCCCCATTTTTCGACAAATCTTATATATGGTTCGATAGAGCTTTTTCAGGTCTTCAAAATGGTGTTGCTTTTTATTCCAATCGCTCAACTATTTGCTGATTTTGAGGCTTACAAATGCAGTATTCAGCAAAAATGTGCACTTTCGGTATCTCCTCTTCCTCGCCTATGTACCATAAAGATTGAAGAGAATATTTGGATACGCATTCGGTAGAGTTTTTCCTGCTCTACAAGAAATTGCCACTCCTCCCTCAAATTCTATCATACTTTGGTATTTCTGAGGGTGCTATCGCAATGAAGGTGGGGTGGGGGGCAATCCATAAAAAGTTGCTTATCTGAGCATCACGGAGGGATCTTTGAGGGGTCAATCTGCATATTCAGGCGTGTTTTTTTTGCCTAAGCCCTAGTAGAGGGAAGAAGGGGTTCCTTCCAACTCTAGGCTAGGTCGAAATAATGTCTACAATAGGATGCACCCCCTCCTCCCCTCATTGCGATAGCACCTTTATGAGACTTAGAAATGCGGTACTCAGCAGAAACACACCCCTTTTTTTCGTCAAAAATTGAGATCTTACCAAACACTTTTTGTTGAGCAAGAAATCCTTCGTATATAACAGTAGCTTGCTCGACGACGTCTACTTTCGCTCACTTGATTTCATCGTACGCGGAATAGGTCAGCTCTTTCAGACCTCAATGTGCAAAAAGCAGATTTTTGTCTACAAATCACTCTCCTTTAAACCTTTGCAACAGTCGATCGGACGATTAAAAAAAATAGAACTATTCTGTAGAGCTGAAAAGCTCTATCGAAAACATGTGCGCATACATTTTTGACTTTGGTGGCAGACGAAGAAGAGGAAATGCCGTGCGAGTTTTCGCTTTTGGATTACTTCATTACCAACCCTCATAAATATTGTGCATCAAAAGAATAGAAAAACAAATGGCAACGTTTTGTAGAGCAGAAAAGTTCTATTAAAAACATATATGAGCTTTGTCGAAAAATGGAGATAACGTCGTGAAACGCAAAGAATAAAAAAGGGCGGGAACTTATTCCTCAGTCCAATATTAGGAGTGTGTCTTCATAAGTTACACTGGAAGTGTAGAGTTGAAATCAGTGCTCACAGTAATGAGCACTTCTGATTCAGAAGCCCGAAGCAGTACGATAATTCCACAGTAAATTATGAGTTCCAGATTTCCGAAACTCTTTGAAGAGTTCGGTAAAAGACATGTGGAGCTAAAACATGTGCCACAGGACACTCGTATAAGGTCACCACAAGCGCAGTGCTGGCCTCGTTATGAAATGGGAAAGTGTTGTGTGGCGCAACCTTCACTTTTCGAGGGGAAGGTGGTTATTGGTACGACCCCGCCTCTTTCGCAGCTAATTACTGTTGCTTCGCACATGAGGTGCGAGGTGACCCCAGTTAGCGGCGAGAACTAGCGGGTCATCTTGTCGTCCTTATTGATCCATTAATCGAGTAAAGGTTCATTAATTGACATACAGATTAACCGCTATTACGCAAATTATTAAGGTGTATTTATTATCTATTAACGAAGAGTTACAACACAAAAATGACATAGATCTAACATGAACATATGAGGCTGAAGCAGCGAGTGTTTCGTTTGCAAAAAAGACCATCCTTTTCGATTAGCTAAATTACTGTCATAGGTATTGCAGAAGAAAGGCTTCTCATATTGGCCATCTCATTCCATTCAGAACGAGTCATATTTTGTTTCTGATGTAAATGCGCATTTAGAAGTTCCATCGGAAGTCAGTATGGCCATCACCACTACTATTCCGTTTTTCGTGGAAAGAGTTTGAGATGACCATGTTTTGAAAAGTATGCGAAATTATGAAGTACTTCTCCAAGAAATTTGTCCCACTTATATTGCATGTCTGATTTGTTTTTTACTCACTTTATGGATCAATGTGGGTAACATGATGATCCGTGAGTTCTCGCAGCTAGTTGGGATCACCTCGCACCCCATGTGCGAGGCAAAAGTAATTAGGTGCGAAGAAGGCGTGGCCTTACTAATAACCAGCGACCCCTTTTCGAGTAATCTGACTCAACTTGAGCGTCTTGTTGCATACTCGAGAGTGAGTAGGCCTTGTAAAAACGATGCTGGCGTTGCTGACGGCCACCTAATAAATGATGTATGGGAGTCGCAGTTTCCAGAAAATCACTACCTTAAGTGCATTTATCAATAAAAAACCTGAAACGAAAACCGATTTCGGATAAAGATAGTCTGAGAAGAAATATGCGCATAAGACTAATTATCCCTTTCGAAGATGAGTGGCAGGAAGGACAGGTCACCACGGGATGGCCACGACTACAGCTGTATGATTGTTGAAAAATTCATACAATAGATCCTTAACTTACGCCACCTAACATACTGTAATTACGAAATTTATGCCACTATGCTTTAAATTAAATACTTCGGACTATAAGGCCTATAGAACAGAAACAACACTGATTGAATAAAGGAAAACATAGAAATATCGCGACACTAATATAAAAATCTTTACTACTAATATAAATACTAACGTTAATATATAGGAACTTATTGAAAAGTAATATAGAAGAGTTAATGTGGGTAGTTACACAGCTGCCTTATACTGGTCCCAGGAAGTGCAAATGGAAACGCTGAATGGAAATCTCTTGATCGGCGCTTTTTTTCTTTGCATGATTCTTCTGAAGGGAACACATTAATATTTGCACAGCAGCTTTTCAAAGAGAGTGCATGGTGTTTTTTGTTAGATAGACGTCGATTTCATCACATCTTCACGGGTTGGATGCGTGAACAAGGAACTTCATTCAAAATTACAAAGCTTACATTTGCAAATGATATTTACATTACCTACTTTCACCGATGAATATAAAAATTCCTACATACAAAACAACTGGCCTCCGCAAGGTATTGCCTTGGCAAAACTGCATTTAATTGCCAGTAAAATTCCAAGTGAAATGCGTGGCCCATACCAGAGAGGAATTGGTAAACGTTGAGAGCTACATACGTTTACGATGGCCCCTACTGGCACCGCGTCACGAAATGTGCTTGCTCTAGTGCACAGAATGAATAGTGGCACTGAAAACTGGAACTGGACCTTGAAACTTGAAAAGCGATCATGAGCTGGCAACAGCGCAGCGTCTGCACTCAAGAGAGAATCAAAAGCAGAACTCTAAGGAGACACAATTACTGGGTCCATTGACCAAATGGACAATGACAACACTTCGGATGCTAGCAGTTTCCGGTTTCAAACGGAAACAAGCGGAAATCGAAACAAAGCCATCTAAAGCAGAATGCGAGCGGCGGAATGGAAATAAAATTGCACTCCATAAGAGAATACATAGTGGCCCACTGTGACTATACAGAGAACATCCGGGCACGTGTCCAACAGCTTGAATGGAGTTCAAGACGCTCAGCTGTTTTCCTGCCATATGGCTGCACCACTTCAGCTATCTGGAGGAACATCTGTAAACATGGCTATGACCCCACACCACACATTTTTGCTTTGACATTTATCTTTCGCGACAGAAATTACACCTCCATTTCTGATGTTATTTTGTTTTGTTTAGTTTGGTTATTTAGTTGTAATTATTAATTACTATTACTTCGCTCTATCTAGTTATTTTATTCTATTTATTTCCATTTCTATTTATTACATGAGGTAAACCCATGTGACAATGAAGTTAAAAAAGGAAATTAAAATCAAAGCCTGGCCAATCAAATCCGTATGATAAGAGTTAGTTAACTTAATTATTCAACTTTCATTGTTTTATTATCTTGATACACATACTCATATTCTGAGTTACGTTTAACTTTCGAATGCTGAAAAGTTCTAAAAAAAGCGAAGTTTCGGATCGAGAGAAAAATACAATAAAATGTAGTTTAATAAATACATGATGTTGATATTCACGGCTCTTCCTCCACGTTGGAGCTCCGTTGGTACTTGTGAGGAGGGACTAACAGAAATACACCATGAAAATTGTAATTTTATCGATATTTATCGCAGGCTTCATTTTAATTGAAACAATGCAATTCATTTGAATTGGAACATTTCAGATGAGTGTTCCACGTGGCACTGGGTGCTCTGCTTGTAAACTCCCAGCACAGAAGTTTCTCGAAGTACAGAAAATTCTAGTCATAGTGTCGTAAAAATTTTTCCTTTAGTCTAGGAAAGCTTACAATTCGTGTAGAATCTTTGGTGGTACCATGCGAGCAGAAACTATTCAGAGGTTCTAAGTGGTATAGCTGCCATAGCTTATCAGCATTCACACGTATAACGTGTTGAGCCGGTTGGCCAGTATCGGCATCGCGCCGTGAAGCTGAAAGCTTGAGTAGATACTGATTTTGATATTCCTGATTTTTGATAGCTGCTGATTATCGTTGAAAGTTAATACAATGATGCTGAGTTACGGGGGACTGTGTCGATAATAAGCAGCTATCAAAATCTAAACTATAAAAATCAGTATCTACTGGAGCTTTCAGCTTCACGGTTCGATGTCGATACTGGCCCTGGCTCAACACGTTATATATGCGAGGGCTGAAAAGCTATGGTAAATACACCATCCAGAAGCTGAGTTAAAGGAACCGGAAGGGGGTCCGAAACAAGAGGAAGATGCAAATAAATGAACATTTTGTAATGAACACTCAAGGTTAGAAGCGATAATAGGCGAAAAAACCCGGACTCGAAAGCGCGACGCTGCGGTGTGTATTCGCATCCCATTCGCATCAGCGCATCCATTCCGAGTTGTCCGCTGTAGGAGACGGGCCGTGGGCCAACGTTATTTGTAGCAGCTGACTCCCAGCGCAGTGGAGTGGCCATTCCCAACTACATTACCATTCATGTAAGTACATCTAGAAACAATATAAGAAAGAAAAAGTAAAAAGTAAAAGAAAAAACAAATTTATAATAGAAACATCCTCTTTTGGCACCATGCCAAGGCGTCAAATTGGCGAGTTTGTGCAATGGCGGCCTTCTAAACTCGTCCACACTACGTCTGTTCTACCGTAAGCCAAAATTACCCCCTTCTGGTGTCTTTAAGGTGAAAAGGGTGTCGGTAGTGTAATGGATCAGCAAATATGTATGCCGGGAAAGCATGAAGTGTGGGTTCGAGTCCCGTCCGACACCGAATTTTCGCCCATATTTCAGCATCCTTGTAAATAGTAACTTTCGCATCGCGGGCTGCGGCGATAACCAGCAGCTATCAAAAATAAAATAAAAACTATCCAGAGGTTTACTATTAGTACATATACCGTAAATATGCATTCTCTAACAATCTGCTCGTGAATAATAGGAGTAACTCAAAATAACGCCGGCTAAGTCGGAACAAGCAGGAACAATGGAAAGTGCAAGAAGTTATAGACGGGTATTACTCATCAAGTACGTATGAGTCAGTCAAGAAGGCAGCCGTGACGTAAAAGTGAACAGCAGCAACAGCAGCAGCAGTAACGGACGAGCACAATACCTTTTCTGTTGGCACGACAGTGGCCTTGTTTGCTAACATCCGCATCTTGCCCTTTTCATTCATTCACACATGCGTTCATTCATCGGTCTAAGGTTGCAGAGTGACGGCTTCTGTACACATGGGTCCAACTTTGAGCAAATGGGTTCAGATTTGTGCGGAATGCAAGAATAGAAGAGAAGTTAGACATGAGAAAGACAAAAGAACCGTGCGTAATAATCGTCTTCTATGGAATATTGAGTATCCGATCGACCGATATGTTCCAAACCTCACAATCCGAGAACCACGAAGAATTTAAGCAGAAAACCACTATTCACACAAAAGGCTAATTGCTTTGGCGCACCACGACCGGATACGTCAAAGGTGATCGTGCTCATCGGGCGCAATCAGGTCCTTCGTAGGTGGGCGGAACTCCTCACTGCGAGCTCCGCTTACGAGTGTGTTGATCGTCTCACATGACACAGCCTGATGCTCACCCGTACAATATCCAGAGATACAGAGTGAGGGGAAAACACGTCTGTTACCAGAACCAGCGAAGGATGGGGGCCCAATTTATAGGGTGCTGGCCACTTCATTCTGTTTTAACTCACCGCCACGCTGCTTATCGTTAGCATCTCTACATTTTACTTCAAGTGGAAATCTAAATAGCTCACTATATAGAATGGCTTCCTCAGGTTCTAGTGAGCAAATAACAAATAGCACAAGGAACCGTACCGTTAACCACAATCGAAGCTTTTACTTGTTTGCCCATTGAGCAACAGGGGACTCAAGTAAAATGAGCCCGCTAAGTACCTTAGAAGGAAAAAACATGGAAGTGGAGGTATTGAAAAGACTGCAACTCAACTGTGACTCAACTGAACGATAAGGCGGCCTCCACACTCTACGGTGAACCGACAGGGCGTGGTTGCGCCGTCTCTGCGCCTCCTCCCATACCGCTTTGCCTCGCTGCCCATGATGATAGCGCCCTGCTGGCGACAGGTGCGCCTGCACCACCGCTGAGTATGAAGGCTTCCAAACAGCGCAGAGAGCGAAGTATCGTGTTACTGACTGTGTCACACAAACAGTGATTGGCTCTATCACAAACTGAATTGGTTAACATCGGTGTGGCTGCAGATCAAAGAGGAGAGGTTAGGAAGGTGAGAAGGTGGTAGTGGTGGAGCGGTTGCAAGTGTCTGGATCATGCAACATGATCGTGGGCCTTGGACCATATACGATATGAATCTCGGCCTAACCATCTCTTCAACCCTGTTCATTGGCATCAGCTTCTGGTAAAATGAGGTCAGTAATATAACAGTTGGCTTCTGCTACGGTCCATTGTTCATTTATAATGGCTTTGAGTGAAACAGAACAGAGTGCAGTTGAGATGCGCAAATACATATGAATATTCAGATTTCGAAAGCCGAAACCCCTGGTGGATTGACCGTGACCAGCAAAAATACCACAGAAATCGTAAGACTGGATAGTTAGGATTTTACAAACGGTAGCGGTGACAACTCATTCCCACCAAATGATTGTTTTGCATGATTTGTAGAAGCCACTTGAAATATGAAAATCGTCTGGCGGGATGCGGGACATGTTCAGGCCACATCCCCTGTCATCTGAACGCCTTGTACCACCTCTTTTCCAATGAGGGCACGCTCAGGTGCTTCACTACGACACGCCCTTGAGAGGGACCTGAATACCCCTCCCCCCTTCCCCCCCCCCCCCCCCCCCCCCCGCGCGCTCTTTCAACATCTTCATGACCTCTACAGGATCAGCCGATTGCGTAATATGTATTATTATATATTTTATTGCTTTCATTTTGGTGTTGATCAAATCCGATCATATTTTCTTATGTAACCGGGTCAGCTGACGACACGTTTCGCTTATCATCTAGGGTAGGGCCATAGCTGATCTCTGCAATTAGGACCACCTATCCCGCACGTCGAATACGACCCCTTCTTCTGTAGAGGAATCCTCGACGTCCGGTGTGCTGTACTCTCAATGCCTTCCACCAATGACGCTATTTACTTATTCATATATTGCGCCGTGTGGGCGAGCCAGAGGTAAGAGATAAGAAAAGAATGATGAATGCTAGACAAACTGGTCAAAAGGACCGACGCTCGTTCTTTCGTGCTCTTCAAAATCAACAAGCCTCCTCCTAGAAGGAGTCATACTCTTCGAACCTGATGCAACCACAAGAGGCACCAGCCTTGTACCTGCACCAGCTGGCAGTGATGCTCTTACGCCTTAAATGGGGTCATAGGAATTTGTCCGTACTCCAAAACACGAGTATACCGACGGTCCTTGTGGAACAGACAAAACCCCAGAAAGAGAAGTAGGTCACCGAGACGTGAATGTCAGTTAGCGAAGATTTTTTAATTATGGGCATAATTCAATAATGAACCACTTCTAGGAGGGTGAGGCTTAATTACTAGCAACAGGAAAGAAAAAGCTAGCACAATGAACAATAGCCCCCGTGACCAGTTCAGTACAATTACGTGCTGTTCTTAACGAAATAGCAGAAACGATACGTGCCTTGTTCGTCTTGCAGTGCGTTGGGCCTCTTAATGGACTTGAAAAGCTCGCATTTGATACCATCGGATCATATACTCACTGCAGTGATATCTCCGAAGTGAAGAAAGCGTACTAGGATAGACAAAGGTATCGGAAATAGTTTCGAAAGTCAAAACAGAGGGAGAGCATCGTGCAGTTTTCGAGGAAATAGTTAGCAAAGAAGTTGGGAAAAAAAGGGGCCATGTATCGAATGCAAAGATTCAAGCTACAGAGAACATGAATGAGTAATCGATTAAATAGTACTTTCACATAGGCATTCATTCCGATTGTTAATTTGAAGAGGTGTTTAAATGCTGACGAATCTGCGCAGCAAACGGATTATTGTGGGATAGTGACGTTATTATTGGAATTCTTTGTTCAAAATTATGTAGAGAAATGTAAACTTTAAGTGGCTCCATGTGTTACTTGCTTTGAAAAGAGTACAAGTGAGCTTGAGGAACATTTGCATTGTGAGCGTGATCAACAGAGCACGTCATTCCACTCAGTTAGCTCTCGACTCAAGGCGTTAGCAGTGTATTTATGGCTATGTTTGAAGTATGCAAATTCCATGCAGAAGGCTATTCAGCAGCATATTCACATGCAAAAGCAGCTAATCAAGCGCACACAATTGTTAGCGCTGAAGACCGCCGCTTTTCACTGACTCTCAACATAAGTACGTATACGCTCGTGCTATGTAATATCGCTGGATTAGAACAGAACGTTCCACTAGTGATTGCACACTATGCGTGTGTTTCTACACAGCATCCGTGCCCTCTATCCTCATTACCCCTGTCACTGCCTTTAATATTACGCCTGTCATAGAAGATCATTGATGTGGTAAATTTACCGAGTTTCAAAAGAAAACCAGGGGTCTAACTAGGGGAGGGTTTCAACTTCCCATGGATCTTCGAAATGAGACCCGGGGGGATCGATAGAGCTTCGAACGCTGATTATAAGTGTGAAAACCAAAATTGCCAAATGGCATTTGAAGCGAGTTACGAGGGGTCAAAGTTCGCCTGTGACACCTCATTGGCGAGGCATTTTGCCATCAGCACGGCCGTTCCTAAGCCAGCATCGACCACCTTGGCTTACTGGTAGTGTTACAGACCTGCAGGATTGAGTTAGACACTACCAGTAAGTCACGGTGGTCGATGCTGGCTTAGGAACGGCCGTGCTTATGGCAAAGTGCCTCGTCAATGAGGTGTCACAGGCGAATTTTGACCCCTCGTAACTCGCTTCAAAATGCCATTTGGCAATTTTGGTTTTCACAGTTATAATCAGCGTTCGAAGATCTATCGATCCCCCGGGTCTCATTTCGAAGTTCCATGGGAATTTGAAACCCTTCCCTAGTAAGAGGACTATTAAGAAATTCCGAGTAAAAGAACGCCTCTGATCTTGAAAGGCACCAGGAGGTGAGCAAGGAAGGAAAGCGTCTTGAAAAAATATACGCTTGAGTGTGCAGATTGTTAATTGTAGGATAGTATCAGGAGAATGAGGAAAGCGCGAAGTCTAGTACTCCCAGCCACATTAACACCATCATCGCTACCAATGACCATGACTGACGTCATCTTCGAAGCGAATGTCCACGCTAAAAGTGGATGACATATCCGTAATCACCATTTTGAATTACCTCGACACGACAGTTTTAAGCGAGATTGCTGAGAAAAAGTTGTTGCACAAATTTGTCCAATTGCACCAAATTAGTGTCGGCGCCAAAACGGAGGACATATTTGTGATCAACTTTCAAACAACCCCTGTGGGCGACAGTTTAGCGAGATTCATTCTTTTGCACTGCCCGCGATTAGTGGGGTAGTTATAACTGAATAAAGCCTTTATCTCCAATTGTGAAAAATCCCATGTAATTAGGACTCATAGGTGCCAATACGGCATTGCAGTAATATCATTTCATTGTAACTGTTCGATAACATCTTTTCCTTTGAGCATGTTTTAATCGCCCGAAGCTAGCATTACTATCGGTATTTCCACAGCATCCACGATCAAACCATGCAGTCACATGTGACGTCATGTGCACTCTCACCTGAGCGTGATATTTTCCCTCCACTAGTCTGTTACCGTTCACGGACCGAGCCTTGCAAAGGAAAAATAGCACACTTAAGTAAGAGTGCGCACGACGACATGTGCGATCCCACGATCGTTCATGTCACAGTTTTGCTGGGAATAACTGCAGCGTTGATGCTGAAATTCAACGAGCACGTTTCGCTACGCTATCACTAGTATTTCACAGGAGGAATTCACCGGACCTGTTACCGAAAGAGCAGGCAGCAATGTGATGTGCGTCAGGAATGTCCAATTGGATCACGCTCTAAGTGCTTTACTGGTAATGTTGGGCATTCGTCACGCACTAGGGAGTGGAATTGAAGCGCTGCCATTCCCTTGCCTCATGATCTAACTTCACAGTTCTGACGCACGTCCATCTGACTATTACCATCACTAATCTGTTATTAACCTACAAGTAGGGCACTTCCAGGTGCCGAGGAAGGTAGCTGCCTCAGTACGACACCTTCCATAAGGAGACCAACTACGACCCCCTTTCTGACCTCTACAATACCAGTAACTGTTGCCGGATTGTGCAATGTGCTATCAAAAAAATTTTTTTCACATTTCCTCTCACTGATTCGCTGTGGTATACCCTTAGTTTTTATCTGCTTATTGAAAGTTGAGATTCTAGTGCTCATGGCTGACCTCTCCAAGTACGACTCCCCTTCCTGCCCTTTCAAATACGATCCCTCACGAGGAATTTTTGGCTTCCGGTGTACCCTGCCCACAAGCTAACAAATTTGAGCGCAAAGAGCATCGAGTTTTCTGCTCGCGTCTGCAATCTCTCTAGGTGGCTCACTCTTCACTGGCTTGAGCCTCGGCTTTTGGAGAATTGCCATCTTGCATGCATTGCCAGCCGTTGCCTTTTACGAATCTAAAGTCATGAAACACTTTGAATGATCGAAAAGAATTGCAAGGCATGCAGTCCAGAATGGCCTGTAATCCCGAGCACTTCGAAAGGACATGGCACACCACGCTATAATGAGATTAGTGGCTAAGTTTTTTGGGGCAAGTGGGCCCTTATATAACTGCTTGGGGTGCACTTTTGTTACAACGGCACGGTGTCATGGCGATGTTTTGCTGGGAATAACTGCAACTTAAAAGAACAAACTTAAAAGCATCTTTAACCCATAACGGACGGTGCGCCACATGGTCACGCAACCCATAACGGACGGCGGCGTTTTTGCGCCGTTTTTTATCAAATCTTTCATCAGTTTTTATCAGTTGAGTCATTTTTGTAACCTTTTTGTGCGGGTGGGGTCCACGAGGTCGAATTTCCGCGCGGCCGCGCGCGATGAGCGGCACAGCGGGTGCGAGTGCCAGTGGCAGGGCATGGCAGACTTCAAGCGAGGCAGTGTGGTATGGGTGGAAAGCGCAGACGTGACGCAGTCACGCTCAGCCGGCCGATCAAGGGCAATCGATACGGCGAGTCGTACGGGGGCGCCGCGAGTGAAACGCCGCGATGCGGAAATTCGACCTCGTGGACCCGGGTGTAGGTTGGGACACACGAATCTAGGCCGTGACCCTGTAACAGCCTGTGGCCTTTGACCTAAGCCTTAAATAATTCAGACAATTTATTCATGTAAATCGTGTCCTCCTTGCAAGTCTGTTCCGGTCTGTAGTCAAATTGTCTGAATTATTCATGTCACAGGGCAAAGGCCACAGGCTGTCACAGGGTCACGGCCTAGATTCGTGTGTCCCAACCGTCACCCCGTGGACCCCACCCTTTTTGTGCAGTTGCTACTGATAAAAAGGTCATCACTGTGTAGTGGTATCACCTCGTGCTGTTATACGCGGTACTTCTCTCTACCTATTACTGCAAAAAAGTTATGCATTTCGAGTAGTAAGATGAGCGCGAGGGTTTCCAAATGGGAAACGGAGCCTATGGATTCTAATGGATTGTTGATTGTAACTAAAAACAGTTGTTGTCATTTGTTTGTACAACTAGAGAGGATTGCAATTGAAGTTACTCGCATAATGTTTGTTGAAAATTTGCGCTGCACCGGTCCTGGAAATATATGTTATTCTTCAATACTTGTAGTGTATGCGTGTATAATTGGTTATTTGGAAATATTACAAAACTAGAAGAAAAATAATTTTAAATGTTGGGAGTAACCATGTGGCGCACCGTCCGTTATTGGTTAACTTTAACTTTAACTGCAACTTTGATGGTGAAATTCAACGAGCACGTTCCGCTACGCTATCACTAGTAGTTCACAGGAGGAATTCACCAGAACTGTTACCGAAATGTGATGTGCGTCAGGGCTGTCCAAACCCCTACGGTGTTGGGCACAACCACGCCACGTCCACGCAAACAAATCACACCTGACCTTAGACAAACAGATCTCCAACGCAGCGCGCGAGAGCGAACTTGCAATGCTAGGGAATGGCTATATGGAACAACCATTTCGATGATGAAGGCAGCTTCCACGCTGGGTATTCTTTCGTCTTAGGTTATGTGTGATTTGACTTAGTGGGCGTGGCTTGATTGTGCTCAAGCAGGCGCAACACCGTGAGGCTGCACCGGGTGTGTATCCTTACATCAGGATTTCGCATGACGACGGCGGCGTGCGACATAATGTGTGCGAGCTATGCGCGTCGCGGTAGTTGGATCTTAAAACGATTACACGTTAGTGCTAGGGGCGCCATACGCAGTTGACTTGTAATCGATTCGGGACCCAACAACATAGCGCCTTTAGCTCGTTCGCATTGCTTCGCTTGCGACATGCCGCGGCGCGAAATCCTGACGTAAGGGTATATACCCGGCTGCACCGTGCAATCGCAACAAAGGTGTAGATGAGTAGTTATTTAATGACCCATTTGCCCCAAGAAAGAAAGAAGCCACTAATCTGATATTGCGTGGTATGCCTTTGATCTGATGGCTTCGAGATGACTGAGACCAAACTTTTCGACTTACCTGTTAGTGTACAAAACCCGCCTTAAATTTTTAAAAGAAAACGCGGAAAGCGCGGATGCGTTTTTTTTCGTTTTTTTACTGTAACTCGGTTTGTTTTGCCTCAATCTCCATATAAATATACATTAATCGAAATAGCTCACCGAGCTCTATAGAATGGTTCCTTCAAACCTTCAAAAAGCTAACTTTTTATGTACTCGCATGCACGAAGTGCCAGTGGGCACTCACCTGCGAGCGACGCGCGCTGTAATAGTATCCCTGTAAGTTGTTGAGTTTTGAATGTTGACGGCAGATTTGCCTCCTGGTTATAATTACAGCGCGCGTCGCTCGCAGGTGAGTGCCCACTGGCACTTCGTGCATGCGAGTACATAAAAAGTTAGCTTTTTGAAGGTTCAAAGGAATCATTCTAAAGAGCTCGGTGAGCTGTTTCGATTAATATATATTTATATGGAGATTGAGGCAAAACAAACCGAGTTACAGTAAAAAACGAAAAAACGCATCCGCGCTTTCCGCGTTTTCTTTTGAAAACTTAAGGCGGGTATTGTAGTGATCGCTGAAATGCCTGTATGGACAGGTAGCGCTGATGGATATGCTCGTTTAATCGGAGCTGGAATAAAAATGTAGGAAAAATGGAGTATGTATGTGGGTGCTCAGAATCTGCACCAACCTAAAGGCAACAAAATGATTAATCAGGAAATTCAGAACTAAGAAGAATGTCCCCTTTAGTTGTCGAGCATATTTCGAAGAGATCACTTGTGGCGGAACCTTGTTGAAAGGCACACCTTATGCACTTTTTGTCGCCTCGCTTGGGTGCGAATCCGTGCGGAAAGGCACGACGGCTAAGATATGTATGGAGGACGGGGTGAAGGAGACTAATGTGGTTTCTCCATCTGCACCATCTCCTTCAGTGGTGCACGGGGAGCGGAAGTACGTCCTGAGTGAAGCTGGAGGAGAGAGTTTTGAATTTTCGACCGTTTCACTGCTTGCTTTCACTATTGTTGCTTTACACTACTTATCACCTCTGATTTCACTCTCCATAATCGACCACGATCATCCTTTATCAGTCCATCACAATGAAAAACCAGTCCATGAAACAACATTGTGTTGGTGCAAAACATCAACTAGAAAAACTGGCCTCGGTGGACTCATCGAATTTGCGCCCTTTTCAACGTGCGGGTGAGAAAAGGCGTATACGTCATCTATTCGATCATATGATTTTGTTTAATATCTCAGAAATTCGATGAAATGATTAATGTAAATATGCACAAGATGATTCGTCAGAAAACATATGGCGAATGCAGTATCATCGTCGGCCTACAGCAACAATTTGAAATGTAACAAACTATTGGGAACAAAATATATTTCCAGATCATGGGAATTCGGGGCATACTGAATATACGAAATTAATCAATGAATATCCAGTATTCAGCATATTTTGGCTTGCTAACCATTGTAGATAAAACATGAAGGCTTGTAAATGTACGCTGATCATGGCCGTCAGTCATACTCACAGGGGTAGTACCCGAGGTCGAAGTGTCCATTCGGAATGGGATGCATATTATCCGACGTGTTTTTGGACGCTGATCGCGAATCTGTTTCCCAAATTTGCAGAACGATTCCCTAAGCGGAGTTATGGAAGTCCTTTTTTGTTTTTGAAGAAATGCTATTACACGGTAGGTACGGAAGCCCATAGCGCGCAAAAGCAGTGCGATTTTCGTATTCAAGAGATCAAATTACCACATGGAACAAGACTTTGGCCAATTCGGAAATTTGGCCAATTTTCGGAAAAATTCGTGGGCTGTTGGGTGACTAAACGTTAAACAAAGTAGAAGTCGTTGACCATTGCCGAGCGAATGCTCTTATTTGACGCTTGTCATGAACATTTTTGTCATGGACATCTGTAATAGATATGTTCGGGTTATCTCTGTCATGGCTGATGGCTTCTTTATAGAAAGTTCCAAAAAATACCACATGCAACACGGCCACCTCTAATTTTCCGAAGTTGAGCCAAAAGCTTAATTTGGCTGAAAATTTGCGCAGAGAGGTTATTTGACCCTCTGCGCCCGAAAATCATATTTAATTGTTTTGTTTGCGCAATAACTTCTAATCCGTGAGCTATGGGAGTCTGCTCGATCAAAAAAGCTGAATCACGGAGTTTTTTTTTTCCTGTTTTCTAGCAGACATAGAAGAGGAACCCTTACAAAAAAGAGAACACCAATGCATTCAGATATATCGATCGGACGTTATAGCTGCGATAAGTGCTTACCAACTGAACATGCCTGTCGAAAAGAAGACCATCAAAGTGAGGTAATATCAAAGTATAGAAGCGTCTCCTGTAGTCAGTAGCAGAAGTTCTACATATTGCAAAAGTAAGGTCTCCTCAACGATCCAACCATCGTCTGTAGTTTATAGACGTGACACTTACTGCTTGCGGTGCATTTGAGCCGACTTTCGTAAAAAAAACGGCCCTGTAACTCTGTGGAGAGAATCGTTCTGCAAATTTGGAAAGCAGATTCGAGATCAGCGTCCGAATGTTCGTCGGACCATATGTATCCAATTCGGATTCGCCGCTTCGACCTCGGGTCCTTCCCTTGTCAGTTATGCCTGGATTCGCAGATCATTTGCAAAAATTCTCAAAGAAATTTTAGCCAACCATAGTGAAACAAAACATTACACGATCAATCGTTAGACTGGTAATCGAATAGAGTACCGCTGACATAGGAAGAACGGCTTTAGCAGGTGCGATCAGAGCATGTTCAATCACAACTGTGTCATAGAAATAACTTTGGAGGGCATCGAGTATTGCGACCCGACTACCGTGAAGCACCGAACGCATCCAACATAGGGCAGAAATCATTGCGATGGCTTCATTTCTGAGCCAGAAGGAGGAGCTTTCATGTTTAGGAATGAGAAATGTGGTCATGCTTACGCCTTGGGGGAGGTGCGTACCCCTACTCGGCGTGCGGAATGCGACGCGATACTGCGAGCTAGAGGCACCCTGTAATTGGTCCTAAAGCGATCACATTACAATGCAAGGAACGCCATGTAATTGTCGTATGATCCCTTCAGCACCTGACTACAGTGTGCTCCTAATTCGCTCACATGGCATGGTATGCGAACGAACGCGTTGGGAAATGCTGGAGGGTAGAAACCATCAAATGCCTTAGTTTGGATGAAACTCTCCTCGTTAGCTCTTTCTCCGAACCAAGGAACTGTTTCATTCAGGCCAGGGCTCCCTCCCCACCAAGCTCAGCAGAAACGTACATGCTTCTGCTTACGATACCATTTAAAAAAAGGAGGAAACCATGTACCATCCCACATACAGACAGGGTGCGGCAATCATTTCAACTAGAAAGTAGGAGGTACCTACACGAATTTCGTTCGCAGTATAGATGATCAATAGACACTTCAATATGTAGCCCTAGGACTGAGAAGATCGTCTCTGGCCCATACACACTCAAGTACACTGCGAGGAAGAGCGCATGTACACGGACGCAGATAAGCGTTGTGCAAATCGTTCAAAACTTTCTCCAAAACAGACCTTCGAGGATAGAGAAGAACGGGTCAGGTAGTGCAGGCCTCGACCTGCAAAATACTGCAAAGAATATTAAGCTGATTAGATTCAACTTCTGGTGATCATTGCTGCGAAGTAGAAGTCGTGGAGGCTGCTCCGAGAACACTGCTGCCTCTTTTATGCTTTGTGGGTTCTGGCTGCTTCCTGCTAGAAGTCATCCGAAATGGTTCCTAGCTGAGGTGTTACACAGGAATGTGCGGGTTTCTTGAGAGCCTTGTTGATTTAGTTGCGTTGATCGGTTTTGACTCAAGTATCACCGGATTTGTGGAACTTCGGCACGACGCCGGATCGTCCTGCAAAAGCGCCTCTCCATATTTCCTGGGTATTGAGCTACTTGATTGTTTCGCTTTGATTATTAATAGGCATAAAGCCTGCGCTATTCCGCGCACACTCGCTGCTTTTGACACCACTCTTGCGACAGCATGGGACGATTTATGCGGCGATCACCGGCATTCCACGGCAGCTGCTTTTCCTTGTCCTCTTCGTCACTGTGCCCGAGCCAAAAGGATGCTGTCAAATTCTGGTAGCACATTATGAAATGTTAGTGGAAGCCCTTTGTTGATTAAATATGCCAGTGAAACTCAGCTGATAGCTCATTCCTAGTATGGTGAAGCTTTGTCAGGTGGTCAATACCTTTGCCGAATCATGTACATAGAATGTCATTCGCCGTTACATGCAACAGAAAAAAATATGACTGTCGTGGTATTGGAGCACTTCCTGCAATACTGCACTTGCTCAGTAGTGTGAGATGCCCCTCAATACTTAAATTCGCTGTCAAATCCTCACAGGATTGATTATGTGCAATACTTCAAGTGGTCGTCTGCAGTGTTTACAGTTCATTTCCCGACGGCTGGCAGGGCGAGGCCTACGGACTTGTATCGATCTCTCTCACCCCGCCACACACTCTCACCGAACTCTGTAGGCCACGCCCTGCCAGTCTCCAGGAACTGGACTGTAGATAGTAGCGGATGCCGAGTGCACAACATTACCAGTTACTTGAATGTGAAGTTGCCTTTTTCTCATTTCCAACATAAAAATTGCGGGTTGCCCTCAATTTGATATACAGCTATACTGGTCCAGTTACCTAATAAAAGCTTTAATGAAAGGGAAAAGGAACCGAATTCATCACCCAGTTATTAAACGAGACGGGGTAAAAATATCGGGTAGGACTGCCTGGTTTTACCTACATAGCTTTATTTATAACAATAAATATGTCAGCGCATTTTGCAATGGGAACTCTTTGATCACGTGGTCATAGAGAACATAGAAATCCAACGTGGAGCATGCTTAGAATCATTTAGTTGTCAACAGCATGCAACTCGTAGAGTGGGCAATTTCGCCTCTTACAATAAGATGCGAATACAGACTGGCACAACCAATGTGACTGGCATATAGGACTTGATTAAAGGCACCGGGAGGGGGGCAAGGGCGGAATAACGTTTACAAAAACAATGGCGTCTGAAAACAAACATATGGGCTTGGTAGATACAATGTATAACGAAACCGGCGTTGAAAAACGCGCCATAGGGCGCTATTTGCCCCCAAGGCGCGCTTCCGTCCGAACTGCAAGCTTCCATGGCCGAGCCACGCTTCGTTCATTTTGAAGCTTGTCTTCGGCCTGATGTAACCTTACTTTTGAATTATTATCTCTTTAGACTGTTTTCTAGTGACATATTTTACTTGTTCACCTATGGATCTTCTTAATTGTGCATTTCTATACCTGAAAATCTCAGAAGAGTCAAATAAAGCCGGGGGTAGACGCAACTTTGCGTCGACGTCGAAGCTCCCTTCCTTTACTAGGCTTAGGCTAAACTTGATATCCCCTCCACCCACATTAAAAAGCATCTGTCAAAGCATAGGTCTCATCTGCTTTAGCCTAACCCTAGGAAGGGAAAGAACCTTTGACGTGGGTGAAAATTTTGCGTCTCCCCCCCCCCCCGACTTTATTTGACCCGTAAGTACATCTAGAAACAATATAAGAGAGAACAAAGTAAAAACTAAAAGGAAAAACTAATCTATAATAGAACCATCTTCTTTTGGACCATGCCAAGGCGTCAAATTGGCGAGTTTGTGCGATGGCGGCCACTCAAACTCGTCCACACTACGTCTGTTCTACAGTAAGCCAAAATTACCCCCTCCTGGTGTCTTTAATTGTTCATGAGGCAGGTGGGTTTTCGAAATTAATACAAAACTCACGAGGAAATAACTGTTTTTTCACTATTGTCTGCACTACCTCTTAGAGTCTCACTCACCTATTCCTTATAGAGAAAAGCTGAGTCAGTCGTTATCCTCCATCTGTCTCTCGCTGGTTGCATAGAAATGCGAACGGGGTGAAGTCGTCCCGTAACCAGTTCACAAGAGAAAGCTGCCCCGGGTTTTTTTTCAGAGTGCTACTTCCCTCCCAAGTATGCGGTCACTATGGCATTGAACAACAAACAAGGGTCGTATAAGCCTAAGCAGTGTCAGGATTGAGCGTAAGTTGGAGTATTCTTCATAGAAAGTAGTATTTGATATCAGTGGATGGGTCATGTTCTCTAATACGAGACTGTGCGATGAGAGGATGGAGTTGGTAGGGAGGTAGAGAGATTGAGGAAAATGGAGCCAAGCCGAGTGCGAAGTTTTTTGTACTGATTTCCACGGTGCGCGCGAGGGTGTGTGCCATTACGAAAGAAAAACTCGCATCGCGACGTCCAGCGTGCGGCTCTATGGACTCAAGGTGGTGTGGTAATATTAGGTGATAAACTATTTTTGGTCATTTTTTTGGTACAGGCTCTCGGAACCAAATTTTATCCTATAATTTTAAGCAGCCTTTTTCCATCTTTCTAGCACTTTAATGGTACTAAGGCGAAAAACCGTTCCATTAAAACCGTTCCATTATCAAGCCGTTAAAATCCCCAACATATTCTTACATTTTGCCAACTTTTAAAAGTCGTGTAGCAGCTATGTAGTCATACAGCGATCTGAACAGGTAGTTTCTAGAAAGCAGTCAAAGACAGCGTGTCTGTTCCTTACGGTGGTGAGGTTAGGCATCGCATTTCGGCCACAAGTGTGTTTTCTTGGCATTTTTGCAAAATGCTGCTAAACGTCTCTAGAGTAAACGGATTTGCTCTTGTACTCACTGCTGCTGGTTTTTCTGCTCCATGTACGACATGAGTATTCCCTGTTTCCTAATCTACCTACATCCACAGCCTGAGACCTCAGTCATTCCATTCTGACCGGGGTTTGGATGGCTGTCTTAGATCTGCACACGACCTGTTGCGCCTACTATCTAAAAGTATTACTCACTCAGAAAAGCCTTCGTAACTTCGTTCGCAGAGTCGTTCCCCAAACGTGGAGAGCAAACTTGAGTTCAGTACCTGGAGACGCGTACAGCTGTGTGAACCTCATTGACATAAGCCAGGCTGACTTACTGACGTCCATTTGTTAAAGGATTTCCAGCCTGTCAGATAGGAGAAGAAGTGGGTGCCAAAAATAAAATTTTGTGTGCGCCACTGGAAGCGCACTTTTGAAATTCAATAACATTGAACATAGCCTGGAATATGTTGAATTGTAGGCAAATGTTAGAGCTGTCGAGTGTATCAGCTTTCAGCAAGTCTTACTCTTGTTAATCAACGTTGTTTTGAGTAGATGTCAACGACCAAAATGAAACACATAAGTTGCCTGCAAAGGTCTTGCTGCGCGCTTTCGTTTTTCTCATAGCTGAACGATTTAAAAACTCTCAAATTTATCATGAAATCAAGGAGTGGGCGTCAAACACTGCAGCTAAGTCACGTCACGTCTCAAACAGGGACAGCAAAGCACTTGGCGCCTTCGAAGGCACATTTGGCGTGGCACAGTGACCTAGTTAGACTTGAGTGTGAGGACTAACAAGGAAGGCCCATCAGGTCATGGTGAGCTTTTTCAAAACGGTTTTTTGCCTCTTATAGGGCCACTTACATGAAGCAAAAAACCGGTCTCAAATTCGGCTAAATGGTTTTGGGAGGCCCAAAAAATGAGTGACAAAAGTTGCTTAGAAAGAAGCAATTTTGACCAGTTTGCTGCAATGCTTTCCAGCTGCGGCGTGCCGTATATGCATATCAGAAAACTGTCTTTAAACCTACGCCAAAACCACTGCGAGCTGGTTCAAAAATCTAGAATCTCTCATGGTAACTGCTAAACGAAGCAAAGAAAACTCATAGCAAAGAGAACTCACGCACAGGTCAGCTTTCACGTAGTGGTTGGATGGCCGAATGGAAAGTGGACTGGACTGGCATTGGCACAAAGGAGGAGGCGGCGGTAGTTCAACTCCTCTCGACGTCCACGTTTTTGCATTTTCTTAATTTTTTTACCTAGCGCTAAACTTTTTGCGCACATGCAAAATGGGTGCAATTTTCGTTGCTGGTGCACCAAACTGACCGCGTACAAGTTTTCAGTGGCTAACTTATTTGGACCCTTCAGTGCCCCTAGCACCCCTGCCAGGCGTTTCCGTGCGAAACTAGTGTGATATTCGTGCTCAGGAGACCCAATTAGCCCTAGATACAGGATATTATCCAAATTGAGATTTTGACCCAAACTCGAGACAATGGGATGGACATGGGCACGCAGTCACTGCTCTACTTGCACAGACGAACAACTAGCAGCCTCGATTAAATGCGAGGGAGCATCAACGCATTCCAAGTGAACTGCACCCAGCAACACTATGCGTTGGGAGAAGATAGCTGACATTCCCTTATATCGGCTACCGACCTCCATTCGTTGAGTGTTCTTTACTATGGTAGTAGTAGTACAATTGGTCACCCAATTTCCGAGTTTGGGTCAAAACCACGATCAGGCTGAATACATGTTACCCAGAGTAGTCGACCCCCTGAGCATGAATATCACATGTGCCTTGCGGGAAAACCCCTAGTTCCCTTGTTATGGGCGTTGGCAGGTCCAAACAAATCATTCGCCTAACACGCAAAAATACTGAAGATACCGCTTCCCTGGCAGGATGAAAATTGATTTTGCACACATTTTGCACGTGCGGTCACACATGAGCACAAATGGATGAAAACTAGATAAATGCAAAAATTTGGCCTCAGGGGGATCGAACCATTGACCATTTTCTGGGCCCCCCAAAACCATTTAGCCGAATTTGGGACCGGTTTTTTGTTTTATGTATGTGACCCTATAAAATGCAAAAAAAAGCGTTTTGAGAAAGCTCACCATGACCTGGTGGGCCTTCCGTGTAAGACAGAAAATACGCTTGCCTCGTTTGGCCCGTGACAAGGTGGAGCCACGCCGTACTAGTTGAGTACTGGAGCGATTACGCCTAGAAGGCGTAGATCACGGTCATCGCTTTAGGACTCATCCACTAAGGCGCGGATAACTCGCACCATCGAGTTGCACGTAGGACGCCGCAACGCGAAATTTCTGCCTCAATGGAGCATACCCGTTTAACAATCTGACGCCCACACGAAACGAGCGGAGGCATATTCTGTGTTTGCAAGTTTGGTGAAACATAATGAACAACAGCATTACATAATGAGCAACAAATGTTAATAAGTGTTTCCTCAACATTTATCGCAGACATAACAATGACAGTAAGCGAAATTTCAGCAGCAATGGTATATAAGTGCATGAAAACATGCAATGGATACAGTTTTCATCCTCATGCCCCACCTTGTCGGATGACCAAGTTTCCTTCCGCTGTATGGTCGACAACCGCATTCTTAATTATCTTTTGACTTGGATCCATGAGCCCCCTTATTTCGACTCCTTTCTCTCTGCTTAGTTGAATTAGAGCACTCTAGTTACACATAAATCATAATGATTTCAGACAGCACAGCGAGATGTTCCGTGTTTGTATTTTGGCCGTACTTGGTTTCGCTACTCATGCAACCTATTACAATCAAGCACCACCGAGTGGCTACGGTGCTGCGCCGTCTACCAGCTATGATATGCCGCCACCCGCTCCATACTATCCTCCTCCTTTAGTCCTCGGTCCAATCATCCTGCCTGAATTGCCGGCTCCGCCTGAATTTGTGAGTTATACGATATAAAAAAACCACTTCTCATACAGCTCGTTCAGCTAGTGCCCGAACGCTCTCATCACCGACCAGGAAAGGATCGTCACCGTAAGCACACATTTTCGTTCGTTTCTCGCACAACTAGCGCTGGCATCTGGGCTGGGTTGGAAAAGATTGTCTTGGTATCATCCACTGACGCGAGCGCCTGCCGCGAGGTGGAGTGCTCCTCAGTGGCTGCCGCCTGGGTATGTGGCCTGGCTCGTTCGATAGTGTGCGCGACGAGTCCTGGGCGATTCGTACGAAATGGGCGGTTCGTGTAATTGCGCACTGAAAAGGACTACAAGGACCATACGTCTCACTTCATAATATTCAGTTACACATGCATTGCCCACATTATGGATTGGATGATGATCGGAACGACTAGTGATACAACATTGAACGGTAGCATAGCTGTACTCAACTTTTACAAATCTAACGAATCAGCTGCTTATCACGATCAGAAGGAGGGGGTGGGTAAAGGAGTGAGGCGAACAGTAAATATAAACATTCAATCGTGAGCGTTATGAATGTCGAAGAGACGACTATGTTAACATTGAAATTAAATTTTTTATCCACTCAAATTTATGCTCCAAAGTTTACTCCTCGTTTATTATTGTGTCCGCTGGTGAACACGAGCTTCCGCAGTATTCGCACCCAAAAGGGGTCTGCTGTAAAACAAATCGAGCGGCACGGGGTTAACTTATAATCAATTACTGCTCTATGAACGTGAAACCATCTTCAAATACATGTTAGAGGTGATTTAGGCAGATCGTAAATTAATATGATCGTGGTGATTAATAGTTTCACATGATCGGCGCTACCCTTGATAAAATAGTTGTGATAAAGTGATCAAGTAGGTAGTCCAACAGTACAGGTAGGAAGGAATTAAAGCTATAAACTCATGAAATAAGAAGCCGAAATCCAAATCCATTATTCTCACCCTTCCCGTTACTTACTAGTCGCATTACTAGTCGCTGGGAATAGATGCAGACTGGAGAACGGCCAAGTAAGCTAACCGCGAAAGCTGCCGGCACTTGCAGCAACTCGCCCAGCAAATGCGAGCCTACTCTGCGCGATCGAGATAAGGGCCCCAAGGCGTCCTTTTCAATGCGAGTTTCGCCACAGATCATCTCTACTGGATTGGAATGTTCATTCACAGAGAATGTGTCTTACATATTCTCATATTCTCTATACCATCGGCAGTGCCTTTGATATGAAGATGATCGTTGCTCATACATTATGAGTCCAGTTAGCGCGGTTTTCCCCATCAATATTGTTTGGAAACGATTTCTGACAAAACTGAGTTATTGGTGAGGGCATCAACTACAAACAGAACAGCTCGAATACTTGTTACAAGTGTACCTGCCGATTGGAGTCTCATGCAGTCTGCACGACCATTCGAACGGAGAAAGCTTCGTGAATCCTGTTCAGTTTTGAATGAATGCAGATGAAGGACAATATAATTGTACAAACGCACGATCGCTGTTCGTTCGAACCGTCTCTTTTTTTACGGCTCAAATGGTCGCATACAACCACGGGCGAGCTCAAAGCCAGTTTCCCGCTGCTGCGCGGACCCGTCGCGTCTGGTCCAGCTGATAAGATCATTGAAAGAGTAAGTGAGATTTCAGGAGACAGATGCAAATGTCGAAGAATAGAAGATGCCTGCTTCGGCTCCACAACCGGAGAATGTTTCCGTCCTGAAATCACGTAAGCTTCAACTTCTTCTGAAAAGGTTATGGGCAACCTTTGTGCCTCCTTGGTCTTATCAAGTAGCAATGACTTTGAATGATTCGAAAACAAAGTTTTTAAGGATTGTACGAGGAAAGGATTGTATGGCTATCGTTACATGTGGAGCAGGCGATTATACTCTTGAAACGCACGAATCGGCTATGCTCAGCTCAGGTATTGGAATTAGCAAGACGATAAGATGCTCCAGAGGAAGGTCAGTAATACTTCTACTTCCCATGGTATATTATTATCTACATTTTTGAGAAAAAATTTCTGCTTAGATGGGAAGCACGTGACGTTACCGGTGCTCTGGTCGACGCCACTTCATTGCGTTGTACTCCACCTGCCACTACTACCACACCTACAGCTGCACCTGCAGCATAATTTACATTTCCAGCATTTAATAAAGCATTTAAAATGGATTATCAGTGAAACTTTTTCCTATGATGGATGCCTGCGGTCGGAATCGTGGTAGGAGTTGAACGCTCATTTGGCGTAAAAAGAGGCGCTTCGGGGCCAACAAGTATGCCAATCAGGCTTTTGAATATTAGAGACGGGCCCAATACCAGTAACTCCATTTCACATCGGCCACAGGAGGATTTGAACCCCAAGCTTGCGTGTCTACCCAAACGGCTGGCGCGCAGATGGATGAATGACCACAGCTGGCTCAAAGGTGTGCGTCCTTACGTTAGTATTTCGCTTTGCGGCATGCAGCGTGCAGCCAGACTCGAGCGTCGGATTTTCAATCACGTTCTCCTACCTCCTGAAGGGGATATTCATATGACCATCATCTTTACTATCAACAGGGAATAAGGCGTACAGTCGCTGGGTTGGGGATCTTCTGGAATGTTAAACACTTATGCATAACCAGCATGTAGAATTTGTTTAACGTTCTGCATTGACAAGCCTTTACATGAATCAGATGGCACTTTCATGTCCCCGAATCCACTGTGTTGAAAACCATGCCACCATCCCCCTGCTGAAACGATTCAGCCGGAAGTCTAGCTGTTGCGGCTCTCAGGCGGCTGCCCTCCTAACCGCTAGCGCAACAGCATCGTGGTTGCGGGTCTCCGGACTCTACGTCACCCAGCTGCTATGCTTGCGGGTTGTCACTGTCCACGTGGGCTTCCCCAGGAACCATACTGCTTTCCCCACAGTATGGCCGCCGCTTCCCGGGGGTATTGGCTCCCGCACTTCTGCCTATAACTACCCTTTGATACGACAGCAAGTACAAGGATTACAGCACCTATGTTTATTATGTACATGTTATTCACAATAGGCGCCCTACTCTTATCATCCTGCCCGGACTCAGGTCCGACCGTGCTCATCTCCCCAAGGGTCAACTATTGGATCACTAGCGGTAACTGCGGTAACTTCCTGCACCCCTGCAGGCTCCTTACCCCGCCTGCAGCCGTCCACGTCCTCGTGTGTAACGGACGTGGGCATGCCAGCGCTCAACCAAGCCGACCGCGGTCCGCCCGACCGCACCGCGTCCATGTCGGCCTGCAGAGCGTAAGAGACAAGCTCTTACCCTCTACAGTCCAGCCTGGCATCCTAGCAGCCTTGGCCCGGTGCCCTCTCCTCCCGGGGGAAAGTGTTTGAGCGCCGACTGGCAGTGGCGACCCTTTTATAGAGCCACGAACTGGGGGCGGGGCCGGGCGCGCGGTGCGCCCACAGGGACAGTCGCGTTCCGCGACACTCCCGAGAGCGAAAAAGAATGGCTCCGGGGCGCGCAACGACTGCACCTGGGGGGAACCGAACGTCTGCTGCTAAGGCTGGCCCAGATGTAATTGCCCGACCTGAACCCCTGTTGATAAAACACATGACGGCATGGGCCAGCACGGTCATCCCTTACAGTTAGACTACCTAACGGCAGGTCCCTGCTAGTCAGAAAAACTCATGACAACAATAGGGTGCCTAAAGGGCCGCCCAAAAGAAACCGAGACTGCAAGGAACAACTTAAGGGTGCACAAAAAAATTACAACAGAAGCGACAACAAACTTCTACGGGTAAAAACACAACAGCACAGCAAAGGGGGGAAGAGTGTCTCAAGGACACTCTAAAAACACACACAAAATGACGTATGAGGTGCCTTAAGGGCGCCTCAAAAAAAGAAGGGGGAAAGGGAGGAGTGCCTTAAGGGCACTCAGAAAAAGAGACCTAATTGAACAGCCGGGATCCTTGCCATCCTGCACCACTTCCTCCACAAGTCCGACCAACTCCTTCCGCCAGCATCTCTTCAACTACCATCTCCACCAAACAGCCACCAGACGACGACGTTGTTGTTGTTGTTGACAGCTACAAGACGACGACGACGTTGCTGTTGTTGTTGTTGGCTAATATCGACGTCCATGTTGCTGCCACGTGCCCATCTTGGTTGACTGTCCTTGCCCATCTTTGCCGACCGTCCTTGCCCATCATCGTTGATCGTCCTTGCCCATCATCGTTGATCCTCCATGGCGCCGGATATCGGCGATGCCGGATATCGGCGATAACTGCTGTTGGGTTTTTACTCTAGCGTAGAGCGAAAATGCGGTAACCCTAAAGCTTATGGCAGACAAGGTTTCCTGAAATGATTGATTTATTTGACTACAGAGATTGGCTAAAAATGACTACAATTATTGACTACTAGGTTATTAGCTGAAAGGACTTCTATGAATGAAACTACATAATGGAAAAAGGGTCTGCCAAGCCTTCAACAAAGGCGGTGACATCTAAGACTACAACAGAGGCGGTAACTTGTCAACACATCGATCAATAATGTCCAAAGAAGCGATAGCCTCTATGCTTAGCCTCACACAATATCGTTCTTACAGCTTGTTCCCGACCACGTTCCCTCGATCGAGAATATCTGGACTAGGTCCATCCTCCCGACCACGAGAAGAAGTGGGGGCTGTATAAGTGGAAGAACGATTTGAGGTGTCTGAAGGAGCGTCTTGGTTAGGTAACTTGGGAGTTCGAAAGCAATTTGGCTTAAATTACTTCGGCTCCAACGTTTCATCGCGATTATGTCCTAGAAAGGGAGCATTTCGGTTTGAACGGCCTGATGATGAACAAGAAGTGGGAGTATGCTTTACGCGAGGGTTGCTTGCCGTACGACTAGCAGGTGTATTTTTACGGGTCCCTCCAGGGCTCTGTACCGCAGGAGTGTATTTGGGACAGAGTGTCACATGGTGGTTACGCCGACAAAGAGAGCAAGGCGGTCCGTCGCACTTGGAAGCGAAATGTGTAGGAGCGAAACATTTACGGCAAAGGCGTTCTTCTGCTACGACTGTTGCGCGAGCTTCTCTTGTTGTGACTAGGTGGCAATCTGCAGTAGCGTGTCCACAACGCTTGCAGAATGCACATGAATGTCTCGAACAAGATCTTGCAGCGCGCCGTGTAGACGTCTGTGGTCTGGTACGACTACGGTGACAGTGGAAGCTCGATGAGTCTTGGCTGGGAGACCGTGCTTCTTCCTCGGTGCGTAGAGCTAGCGCATGTATGTCCGCATGGGTTTGCTCTGCTGTATCTGCGATAGTTTCGAACGTCTTAATGGCGCGATCTAAGCCCAAAGGAAGCTGTGGAACCTTCCATGGGGTAGGATCCGCCGTTTCGATCGTGCCGAGATGCTCTAGTGTTCGTTGCGGAAACTTTTGGCGAATGAGACGCATCACGAAAATATTGTCCTCGTGGTCTCCAAGTTTCTCAAGTTGGAGCCATAGGGACCTTATCTGCGCGAGTGTCGTCCGTTGTTGAAGCGGTGACATGCCTGCAGGTCTCATATCTTGTAGTCTCCTACTGAGTTGAGTGCGGATTAGTTGGGGTCTGTAATAGGTTTCCTGTAATGTTTTAACGGCGAGTTCGTAATTCGACTGTGTTATGTCGTATCCTGCTACGATGGCCTGTGCGTCACTCTTGAGAAGGTTCCTCAGGTGATGGAATTTGACGACAGGTGAAATCGTAGGATTGGCATGCACAGCCGAATTGAAGGCGTCCCGAAATTCGGGGAACCTATCGATGTCGCCTGCAAACATGGGCAGGTCGAACTTCGGTAGGCGAACGAATTGTTCTTGCGGTAAAGGCTCATGTTGTCCGTGACGAATTTCTTCGTCGGAACAAGCCTCAGCGTGCGGTAATGTTTGCGGTAAGTATTCTACGGCATTCAACTTTCCGCCCCAGCGGCGATTGCCGTCGGGATTTTGGTTGATGGCCGTTGAAGCTGCTGGTGTCATCCGTTCAGACCTACGCTGCAGAGGCTGTGTAGGTGTCATGGGCTGATGATCAGCAACTTGTGGTAAATGCGGTGTATATATCTGCGGTAACAATTGAAGAGCAATGTCGATTTGGTCGGCAAGGCTCTTGGCCTCCCTCTGAACCTGGTCCCCTCCTTGGCTTTGCCAATGGAGAAGGGCCTGCTAATAGAGGTTGCAGCGTTGCTCCTCGTCGCCCAATCGATCAGTGCTGCGCAGTACTGAATCCCAGTACTGCTGCGTGTCATGGAGCGCTCGTGAAATCCGGGCCTGCGCAACCAAAAGGTTGCGTTGCCTGGTTGCCACGAGTGTCCTGTATGACAAATCGTCGCGATCTTCATCGTCGAAACGAAGCTCATCGAGGAGCTGCAGATCGACGGTGGAGGTCGCGGTCTGGAGCTCACGGATCGCTCGTGCCAGTTCTTGTTTGAAAATGTCGAAATCAATCGAGGCAGTCATGATGACTCAGGATAGAAATGTCACGGCGAATCGCGATATATATTCACACGAAAAGCAATCGATAGGTCGGCACGTTATTGATTGAGTTGCCGACAGCGGCGCTCTCATGACGTCACATGAGAGTGCTGCGCAAGGCGCAATCAATAGCGTGCGACTTTCTCATGGCGCTAACTGCGCTCTCTCATGCATACACGTGCTCTCTCCGCTCTTTTTCAGCACAAGCGTGGGAAAGCGCTGCGAGAGCTGGGAACGGCATCGATTCTCGCCGATCTCGATCGACTTCGAACAGAAAAAAGATGTAAACGGAGTCATCGATCGAAATCGGAGGGACTCGACAAAAAATAAAGCAGGAAGGGACCGAAGGAAGGGGAAAGAAAGAAAAGGCAAATTTATAGAGAAAAAGAGGATATTAAGTGAGAAAGGAGTAATACATGAGAGAGATGAGATGCGAAAACAAGTAACAACAATAACACTATGAGAAGTGACGAGAACAACATGGGAGGAGGAGACACTTTAGGGCAAGCGAAAAAAACATTGTAAGCATGCACAATAAGCGGAAAAGGAAAGTGAATTACTTACCAACTGGGGCTGTACTGCTGCAAATGTTTTAGTGAGTAGATGAGTAGGAAAAAGGGAGTATTTTGTTCTGAAATGGGTTTAAAGGCGAGTACCGAAAACGCTCACCTAGGATGGATACGGATGTACCAGACCCTTCTATGACCCCTTACTGAGATGGAAACCAAGTAAAGGTAACGCCGTGCTCATTCAGTCCTAGTTGCCACGTGACACGCGTGGCGCGGAGCTGCTCCCCCCGTCCGGTGGTCTCCCATACCAGCGGACAGTGCACTTCGGGGAGAGCCCTGCAATAGATCCTCCTTTATGCTGCTGTACCCCCTCTACAGGGCATGATGTTGGCGGCCGACACAACCATCCAGCACCGAGTCCTATTGGAGCACCCCCTAACTACTAGACCCTAGTAGCCCAGTACTGGCCGCCCCTAACAGCCCAGTGCTTACCGGCCCATTCCAGTACCGTAGCCAGGTGACTCCTTACTAGGAGGAATGCAATCAGGGTCGCACCCCTAACCCGGGCTTCGCACCGTACGAAGAGGACTGGTCAGTGGAGGCACAAGTCGGCAGGTTGCCACAGTCCTAGGGACCAAATGTCCCCTCTTCTTCGGCCAGCGCTTACCATCCCGGTGTGGAATCCATACCAGAAGGGGCTGGCTAAGCCAGAATTTGGGATATGCACTCGAGGTGGTGAGGGCGGGGAAACTCGAGTGCCCCTCAAGGGTCTGATACTCCACAATATTTCTCCCGACCCACGGAACAGTGGACGGAACCCTAAGTGGTAGGCCATCCTCTCCTGGGACCCTGTTGTGACACGCAACAGACGGGCCCGAATCCACGGTCCGATTGCACCATGTTGCGGCTCGTCGGGCGGCTGCCCTCCTAACCGCTAGCGCAACAGCATCGTGGTTGCGGGTCTCCGGACTCTACGTCACCCAGCTGCTATGCTTGCGGATTGTCACTGTCCACGTGGGCTTCCCCAGGAACCATACTGCTTTCCCCACAGTACGGCCGCCGCTTCCCGGAGGTATTGGCTGCCGCACTTCTGCCTATAACTACCCTTTGATACGACAGCAAGTACAAGGATTACAGCACCCATGTTTATTATGTACATGTTATTCACAGTAGTCGCCCTACTCTTATCATCCTGCCCGGACTCAGGTCCGACCATGCTCATCTCCCCAAGGGTCAACTATTGGATCACTGGCGGTAACTGCGGTAACTTCCTGCACCCCTGCAGGCTCCTTACCCCGCCTGCAGCCGTCCACGTCCTCGGGTGTAACGGACGTGGGCATGCCAGCGCTCAACCAAGCCGACCGCGGTCCGCCCGACCGCACCGCGTCCATGTCGGCCTGCAGAGCGTAAGAGACAAGCTCTTACCCTCTACAGTCCAGCCTGGCATCCTAGCAGCCTTAGCCCGGTGCCCTCTCCTCCCGGGGGGAAAGTGTTTAAGCGCCGACTGGCAGTGGCGACCCTTTTATAGAGCCACGGACTGGGGGCGGGGCCGGCGCGCGGTGCGCCCACAGGGACAGTCGCGTTCCGCGACACTAGCGGACTGAACTCGCTTAAAGGCACTTTCCGCAATTACCTTGAATGGGTTTAAGAGATGAATTATGAAATTAGAGGTGCCAAAGAATACACCGATAAAGAAAAATTAGAAAGAATCCCCCGAATATGGCAAAAATAGCGCCTCCTGACATCTGGCCTTGCACGAGATCATCGCGTGAAAACAGCAGTTCCCGTTGGATAGTATCATGGAAATCTTGAGATATGACCTGTTTCCCGAAGTGAACGTTAAATTAAGTACTGAAATTTCTTCTTTATCTTATCTTATCGCAGAATCACAGGCTCACGTAAGCGCCACGTTTGAGAAACCTTCGTCCAATGCCGGGTGGGGTCACCAATTGGTGGGCGGGGTCCCAGTTGCCTCCCGCGGGCTTTGCGCTGCCAGGAAGGCTCGTGGCGCCGCTCTAAAGGTACAGCCGCGACAGTTACCAGTGGGTCTATCGGCTGCGGCAGGGTAAATAGCCGGTGAGATTATCACGGAGAGTGCCTTTAAGACTGGTCGGCAGTTTTCCTCGCAAATCAGCTAAAGTCATGGCCAGGAAAACTGTAAAAACCAATCGTAGCATTGACTCGCTTGTTTGCGGCAACGTCTCGACGACAGGTGTTCGTGATCTTTTCTACATTGAGTTTGACCGCTTTTTAAAGACGCCGGGAGAGAGCAAGGAAAGAGAGCGGATTTTAGAACACGAGTGATAGGAAGAGTGACGCAAAATCTTTCACAGTTGAAGTGCTGAACGCATAGTCAGCTAAAAGCGGTGGAAGGAACTGGCAGTGTGAGCACAATAATATGGATCAATTCAAGAGAGAGCGTCCTCCGGTTGTCCTCCTCCATGTTCTGCGGTAGCAGCACAGGGTGACGCATCTTGTATGTATGTATGTATGTATGTATGTATGTATGTATGTATGTATGTATGTATGTATGTATGTATGTATGTATGTATGTATGTATGTATGTATGTATGTATGTATGTATGTATGTATGTATGTATGTATGTATGTATGTATGTATGTATGTATGTATGTATGTATGTATGTATGTATGTATGTATGTATGTATGTATGTATGTATGTATGTATGTATGTATGTATGTATGTATGTATGTATGTATGTATGTATGTATGTATGTATGTATGTATGTATGTATGTATGTATGTATGTATGTATGTATGTATGTATGTATGTATGTATGTATGTATGTATGTATGTATGTATGTATGTATGTATGTATGTATGTATGTATGTATGTATGTATGTATGTATGTATGTATGTATGTATGTATGTATGTATGTATGTATGTATGTATGTATGTATGTATGTATGTATGTATGTATGTATGTATGTATGTATGTATGTATGTATGTATGTATGTATGTATGTATGTATGTATGTATGTATGTATGTATGTATGTATGTATGTATGTATGTATGTATGTATGTATGTATGTATGTATGTATGTATGTATGTATGTATGTATGTATGTATGTATGTATGTATGTATGTATGTATGTATGTATGTATGTATGTATGTATGTATGTATGTATGTATGTATGTATGTATGTATGTATGTATGTATGTATGTATGTATGTATGTATGTATGTATGTATGTATGTATGTATGTATGTATGTATGTATGTATGTATGTATGTATGTATGTATGTATGTATGTATGTATGTATGTATGTATGTATGTATGTATGTATGTATGTATGTATGTATGTATGTATGTATGTATGTATGTATGTATGTATGTATGTATGTATGTATGTATGTATGTATGTATGTATGTATGTATGTATGTATGTATGTATGTATGTATGTATGTATGTATGTATGTATGTATGTATGTATGTATGTATGTATGTATGTATGTATGTATGTATGTATGTATGTATGTATGTATGTATGTATGTATGTATGTATGTATGTATGTATGTATGTATGTATGTATGTATGTATGTATGTATGTATGTATGTATGTATGTATGTATGTATGTATGTATGTATGTATGTATGTATGTATGTATGTATGTATGTATGTATGTATGTATGTATGTATGTATGTATGTATGTATGTATGTATGTATGTATGAAGACAGCCTTGTAGCCTTGCAAACCGTAGGGAGGGGGGGGGGGGGGGAGACCACTCAAGTTCACACACCTGCGTATCTCACAGAGGAGCTGCTACTGTAGTGTTGAAACAAATCTTGTTCGGCAAACCAAGGTATAATTACAGGCATGCTGCTTAAGGGTAGATGATACTGGAATGCCGACTTGATTCACTATTCTATATATTAGCGCTAGAGATAGCGGATGACTGAACCACAGCAACGGAAACACATGGAAAAGCCGCCATTTCTGTGTTTTTCATGAAAATTAAAAGTGCTTCAATTGAATTCACAACACCACTGCGCACAAAAATTTGCCCTGTAATGCTGCTCGGATATGGAGGGTAAACGAGGACCCCCAGCGCCAGAAATAAGCAGTATTTTCAGAAAATTTAAAAGTAAATTTGAAAGGAAAAACGGGAAAGCTCAAGCACATATAGACGGTTTGCGATAGCTGAATGGCGTAAATGAGCACTCATGGTTTGAATAATTGTGAAGTCAACTTTTTAAGGCATTGCTGTGTGTTGGATCTACATATTTCGAGAGAAAAAATGAGATATTTCCCTGCAACCGTTACATTATTTCGAGCAGAAGTGACTAGCGATGACGGCTCAAGGAAGAGTAATAAGAGCAACATAGGCTTGCCAAATCGAAGAGCCGCATTACTCTCAGAGGATTTGCCAAATGAGAAGGACAACCAACCGCCCTTATCTACATTTCATTTGCGACGCTGCTATCATTATTGTTATGGCAAGCATAAACAAGGAAATGATAACATTCATTCCGACGTGTATAAAATCCTCTTCTTTAGAGTATGGTTCATTTCTGCTTCATACCACATCCTCAGTAGCCCGAGCCCACATGGACAGGACCACGCAAAGAAAAGCACCACGAATCGGTGAGTGAGATGATCCTGCAGCAATGAGGGCGCACGAGGGAAGAATGATAGTAGATTGATGTAGCCATTTCGAAGACATCATTAGGGGTAGTGTGGTTATTGAGAAACCTCTAAAAGAAAACTCACATGAACTATCTACAGGTCTGAGAAATCTATCTGTGGCGGAATCCCGGTGAAAAGCGCGCCTCCGACCTGTAGAAACGGCGCAACGGATAACAGCTGACGTCTTGGATGACAGACCCCGCCTCAAAATGACGTGATTCCTGGTTGGCCACGATGAGAGCCGCCAAGGGTAGGCGGCAGGATCGAAGGTATTGCTGCGCGCTTTCGCAGTTTTAGCTTGAAGCTTGCTCCAGAAACTAGATGTTGTCGTATTTCCGAACATCCGATCGTGTTAGCGACTTCGCAACGCTAATGGAAAACTCGTCCGGTCTACCCGCTTCTTGATGGAAAAGTCGTCTTCGGCGAGAATCAGCGTGAGAAGGAGATCCTACTTCTCGGGTTTTCGGCTATTTTCACCCGTTTTTCTCCACTGTCCTGTTACTGGGCATCTTGACTTTCATATTTATTTACTACTTCTTTTGCTTTTCGACCATCGACCAAGGTTACCCTAATGCTGGCTTCAAATTACGTGATAGCAAATGAAACGAACATACCGACGTTCACCTGATATGTATGTACATCATTGTAGCGGAAAAGATGAAAGCGATGCCATGGCCTCGACGTCCCAGAGTTGGGTTAGACGAAATTGAATTGAGGAGAATAGCAAAACGTGAGCCTAGAGCGATTCCCTTAGAGAAATCGCTTTTTTCTTTGCGATTGATGTAACTATGTAAAAGCTTGCAGAACGTCGGCTACAACTCCTCCACAACTGTATGTTGTCACTTCACACAGTTGTGGAGGAGGACGAAAAGGATGTGGAAAAACGAAGGAACTGAAAAGAAATAACTAATGAACTACTCGAAAAACGCCCATTTTACTGACTCATTTAAAAAACTAATTAATATCATTCTGTTGTATTTGCTATTACTTATCGAAACTAAATAAATACTTGTCTGCTAAGACGTGAGGATCCGCTACTGCAGTGTTGAGGGGATCATTGTTCGACAGTGCAAGGTGTAGCTGAGCCACAATGCTTAGTGATAGGTTAATACTGGAAGGTTGACTGGTTCACTGTTCTACTAGCAATAGCCAAGCGGAGGAGTTACAACGGGCGCTCATAGAAGTGCAGCTATCTTTGTGCTTTGAGTGAAAATCAAAAGTGACTCTCAAAATTAGGTCACCGTAGTTGTTGGCAAGGCTGAGCCTGTAGAGAACCTCGGATACCCACGAAAACATACAAACACTAGTGAAAGGCAGTCTTCTCAGAAAAGTTTAAGGAAAGTCGAAGAGGAAAATAAGAAAGTCTCCTTGTTGATTAACTAACAGAGGAACCTAGCGGGTCAAACATTACTACATACATGATACACCGCCAACTGGTCAGAGTGATTAGATATGGTGAGAAAGTATTACCTCGGAAGGAACATGAAAGATTCTATGAATCACTGGTTTGGACCGTGAAATAAACATGATAACAGTTTCACTGAGCATGTAACCTCAGTGCTCATGGAATAGCTCGCAATGACCTATTATACTACTATATAATACCAGTTGGGCTAGCGCGCAATACCGCGCTTTTTACAATGTGAAACTGTGCGATATGGGCTTCTTCGACATCGGTTGGTCAGTGTCGACCATTTTCCCACTGATAATCTATTGAGTTATTCGCACAGCACTGTGCGATAGCCCAACTGGTTATTATAATTGTTCGTTCGAGGAGCGTCGTTAGTTCTTCAAATGAATTGCATCAGCGGTTGCGTAAGACTCATTCTGTCTCGAAATCCGACTTGAATCTCTTATTCAATTTTTGTGAAGCAGTTGGGCTATCGCACAGTTCTGCGCAAATCACCCAAAAGAATTATATAATGGGAAAAGGTCGATGTTGACTTTTTGCTGAGATCTACTTTCCACATGTAGGTGAAAAATATTAACCGATATCGATGAAATCACTGCTGAAAAATGTCACCATTTCTCAGAGGTCCAGATGATTTAGCGGTCGATACCTTTTGTTACAATGATATTGACGACAATGTTTAGGAATGACATGGAAAAATCCATCAATCAGTTAAGCCTTCGGCTGAAGTGGTTACTATTGGAAGTTTGAATAGTTTAGGGATCGATAGTTTTGGATTCAACTGCATCAATGAGGAGCACTTTGTCCATTCGCTGAGCATCTGTTTCCTGCATATTGGTGGTAGATCCATATGTCCATCGACGCTTATCGCTTTTGTAAACATACACTACTATTTCGAAATTTACATGTCTAGCGTTCTACACACAGTATTGTTGCTGACACCGCATGAGGGAAGAGAATGAATCGTTGCTTTGCTATCACAAATCTAGATCGTGTCTTGATCATCCATGTAGATCGCAGTATAAAAAGGCATGCACCATTATTTGGAACGCTAGGAAATTTAGCGGTCTACACATCGGCGGCAGATATAAGAACATAAAGTATGTTCACCCAATGGTACTGAGCATCAGACGCATTTACTATAGCAGTCGTATATAGTAGTAAGCGGTGTACTGGATTTTATCCCTTCCCCATTTCCTTATAGCTCTTATTAGCTCCTGTAAGCCGTTATCAGTTTCGAAAAGTCACCATTTAGGTCCCCTTACCCTGCAGCACTTGTGAGTGTGAATATTCCACTGTTAGCCAAAAGAGCGGAACGAATTTGGCGACATCAGCCTTTCGGGGCTCCTTATCAGCCCCTGTCCACCGTTATCAGTTTGGATCACCCACCACTGATGTGGCCCGTCCCGTCACTCAAAACAAATATGAGTGTCGGCGCTCTAGGATCGACCCTAAAGTCAACAGATTTGTCGACATTAGTCTTTTGATGCTTCTTATCAGCGTTATCAGCCATTGTCATTTTCGGTCCACCACCGCTGAGGTCCCTCTCCTACCACACATCACTTGTAAAATTCAGATTCCCAATTTGCTGCGACGCTAAATATGAATTTCCGGACAAGATTATAAGTTTCCGACGCGGCGCTTGATTACAGTACCCTGTCGTCAGACTAAATGCAATCGCGCACGCACCCACATGCTGCGTTACAGTACACCAAAAATAGCCAGTTGATTTCAGCGTCACTGTTCAGTAAACTGCTAGTGTTTTTCAGTGGTTATGCTTTCTTTGTGTTGTTCCCACATGGCTTTGAACAAAATATATGTGTAAGGTATTTGGTGAACAACCTGACTCCTTTGATGACTACAGTACGGTTTACTCTGTTCTAAAATATAGGAAAAAACAGTTCTTGCCAGACCAATCAGTTATACTGCGAAGAAAGGTGATACTAAATGTTTGAAACATTCGCTGTTATTAGGAGACTTGACTGGCTGCCAGAAATTTTACATCACTTCAAAATGGAACCTAATCCATGTAATGCACTGGTATAGTTTTCGTACATATTCTCAATAACCATCACCCATGTTTGTTGCTGTTGATGAGGATAAATCTTCTGCGTGTAATAGTAGTGCTGTAGACTGTGTAGAAACATCCTACGAGGAGTTATATTGCCTTTGCGTAAAAGAAAAGGTGCAAAGTACATGGACAAGTACATATATTAAGTAAATGGGGTCGTAGTTGCGAAGCTAAGGGAGAAAGACTGGCTACTGCTTTTTAGCGGTTCAAAGGCAATTGGTTCCCCAAAAAAATGATCAATCGTGATACCTACAATACCAATCTAGAGACGACCTTTCCTCGGAATATCCAACAGTATCTATAACATCAATCATTGGGAATAGGAACAGCCGTATCATTAAAATCTACACTACAAGTGAACCCCGGTCTTTCCGTTGAATTTGTCGGGCATGTCTAGCATAGTCGCTGGCCAAGAGGTCACATCTTTGAGCATCGTCGATGTGTGGTGGTCATACACAGCAGAAATCGAAGTGACGCTCGGTTGTGTGAGAAGATAGGCTCAAGGAAAGTTTGACGACTAGCCGACTAACGAGGATCCCACTCTGAATCAAAGAGTACGCAGTCTTCAAAACGTAAGATTTACTTATAGCAACCAGATTTCCCGTAAAGACAATGGTAGGGGTGATTTTCGTGACGAGGAACTCCTAAAAAAATTTCCAGATGAAAACTAGGAGTCTAGGAGATATATGTGGCGCATTTTCCTGGTCATGAGGTATATCTCATTCAAAACCATGTGGGAACAACGCAAAGAAAGTAAAACCACTGAAAAACACTAGCAGTTCACTGCACAGTGACGCGGGAATCGACTAGCTATTTTTGGTATACTGTAACGCAGGGTGTGTGTGCGTCATTTAGTCCGACGGCAGGGTACTGTAATCAGGCGCCGCGTCGGAAACTTATAATCTTGTAATTTCCGGTCAAACAGACACACACACACCAACAGACACTTAGCCGATTGTATAAAGTAGGATTGATCCCTGTAAGCATACACTGGAATATAGAAAAGGCTTTTTGAGAAAATCGAGTTGAAACACGGGTCTTTGAGATCCTATTGGACCAGCGCACTTGATCGCGAACTGCACGTCCCACTTCGAATTTCCGGTCAAACAGACACACACACACACCAACAGACACTTAGCCGATTATATAAAGTAGGATTGATCCCTGTAAGCATACATTGGAATTTAGAAAAGGCTTGTTGAGAAAATCGAGTTGAAACACGGGTCTTTGAGATCCTATTGGACCAGCGCACTTGATCGCGAACTGCACGTCCCACTTCGAAATGCACACATCGGGCTACTAGCAGGCTACTAGCTAGTGGCGGACGGCGCCACTGCCATTTGATATCGGCGTAGGACGAATCGACTTCAGTCATGATGACGTTAAATACAGTGATAGGGGTAATGTGGGGTAATGTGGGTAATGGGAACTCCTAAAGTGAGTCAGGCAAATGATAGCTAAGGGTCAAAAAAGACTATTCGTGGGGAAATTCTTGATGAGAAAGAGTGCCTGCGGGCACTTCTTTTATGGCAGCCCACCCCTTTTGGGATAAATGGCGGGAAGAGGGTACTAGTTCTCGGGTTTTTGACCGTTTCATTCGGCTATTTCTTCACTTCCGTACCATCTCGACCTTCTATTTGATAATCCTTCCACATTCGGCAAACAGCACATAGCAACAGATAAGTGAAACAATGAAAGGGATAATAAGCAAAAAAAAGAGAAAAAAGGGAGTTTATTACTGAACAAAAAACCCAGAATTTTTCGTTTTCGCAGGATGTCGTGTGTGCAAGTAACGAGCTGCAAGTCACCGTCCTCCCTTACCGTTAGCCAAAATTGCCCCTTCCGCTTTCTTTGGACAAATGTAACTTTCCTAAATTTCAATCTTCTGAAGTAAAGTCAGAGCATTCTTGATAGGACCCGCAACCCAACCTAACGATAATATGGTTTCCCTGATGGTGTCGTGAATGTCCAAGCTTTGTCGAGGAAATGTCGACGCTTTGACGGATGAAGTGCTTCCATTTGTATGGTCACAAGCTCCTCGAGCGCAACATTATTAGGTCAGATTTTGAAGGTTTGTGCTGTCCTTTTCTACCAAAAGCATGCCATATGTCTAGGGAGAGAGTAATAGTATCGATATAGGACCGATCGATTTTACTTTATTGAGAAACTTTTTCGCCAAACTGACGAGATTTTTACACCATTCATTGGAAAAATTACCCATTTGGCCTGATATGCTCCCAGTACCATTCCTTGCTCTCAGGGGTCCAATAGTGACATTGACCGTACTCGTTCTGGGACGCGCCATGCAGAAGATTCCCCATCATAATGCCAATGTATACAAACGCTTTTCCGGTCTGTATGATGGCGGCCAGGACCAGTCTACTATATGCTCGCAGTTACAGTAACATACGCAATCGCTAATCTTTTCATTCACACCCCATAGTTTCTTGAGTATTCATCCAAGCTGTGTTGTCGATAGGAGGCGCGTCCCACGCCGAGCAAGGAATACCGGCGGTCTCTCGATCATCGACTGCCCTTCAGCCGCTGGTAGCTAAATACAGCACTTACACGCACCTGCTGAATGCAGATTTGCGACTTCACGATTGGTACTGAAATGCGGTAAAACGGCACATAGCTGAAACAACGAAGCAGTTCTAGGACAAAGGTGTCAGAAGCCTGATAACTTGAAGTCAGCAGAAAACAATTCATTCTGTGACAATAAAGAAACAACAATATTCTCATTAATGGCTGTAAACACTAACAACAAATCAAACCCGAAAAGTGTAAGTTGACGCTCAGCATTAGTTCACATGTCAAAAGTGAAAGGTATTCGCGTGGATACGGCCCCATTAACAGGCCGCCGAGAAAGGGACCCATCCAGTGATCGTCGAGCAATAACTGACACTTCATCATGCGCTATAGCGGCATTCCCGACCTCTTCTGAAAAGAAAAGTGAACAAGATCTATCGACTGCTAAGAGGGAAAAGATATGCCACTGTAAGGAAACTAATTAGGGAAGGGTTTAGGCAGTTGTGTGAGATGCTTTCTGAAGGAAGGCGCATGAGGGGGATGGGTCGATTGGCCGAGTTTCGCGGGTGCCCGCGGCGAGCGGCGCTGCGAGTGCGAGTTGTTTGTAGTTTTATCCGTTAAAAGAGCAACAACCACAACCTATAAGAACTTCCGAAGCTCCCAACCTGCAATCTTTGAAGGTCCCTCACGATACCAGCCCAGTGCATACCAAACGGAACTCCAACCGACTTCAGCAAGTCATGCTGACGACGCCGCGAAGCGAAAATACGACCAATCGATCCCAACCTCGCATGAGGCGACCTTACGGGGCCCGCTTATTCGGCAATTCCCCACTTTTTGCTCCGCCTTAGAGAAACGCGACATTGGTCCATATAACCGCTACACATCACAGATCCGACTGGCTCCCGTCGACACGTAAGTGCTAGAATATGCCAGCAAATACATCCTCAACCAAAATCCACAAGCAAGACGGTATACTTTGGGACGCACGGTGTGGTATATGAGTGGTAAGTGAGAAAATGGAATTTTAATGAAGAAATGAATAAGTCAGCGATGACGCCAGTATAATTACAGAGCAAAGGATTAACTTGCAAACAGGCGGGATAGCTCGAAAAGTGCGTCCGCCATAGCCTGAACGCAAGTGGTGGAATGCTGCTTTAGAAACCGTGACAGCCAGCTGAGCCATGATTGCCAGCTGAACGATGAGAGCGATACGGTGAAATACTTCAGTTGGAAGGCGCTGAGGTCATGAGGTCATGAGGGCGCTTAGGTCGAGCATTTGAAGCTGGTTGTTAACTCACCTTTCTCACCAGAATCGCTGTATATGAAGGAAGTAGAGATAGTATAGACCCGTTTAGCTTTCTCTGCCACAGTAGTCAGCACGAAATGAATTCCATACAAGATCATTTGTAACAGAGTGATGATGGACAATCCAAGGAAAAATCCGAACTGTCCTTAAATAGGCTGCCACTGACTTTCAAGGAGTGTGTGATATCAATGATTCGTGCCAAACAGTGCAGCCCTTTCCCCGCCCCCCCCCCCTTCCCCATTGAGAGTTGAGGCGCCATCGACTCTAGATGTGAGCCCGCCCATTACGCCTTCTCTGATAGTCGTTAAATGTTACTTTAATCAAATTGGTGAATCTTACCTCCTATTTGTGACATAAATCCTGGGACTGATGTCGTGTATACCTCTCGAACGTACTCATACTGAAAAGTTTCACTTTCTTGTTGAAAAGAACATTCATGGAAATTAAGCAAGGCTGCTTTCATACTCGGCGACGCGATTGCCGTAGTTCCCCGCAACGCAGAGCCTTTCAATCAATACTGTCACTGGTTGTTGTGCGCCGGTCAGCGCGCGGTGTCAATCTAATCGTGGAAATGCCCTAGGTGGGCCAGCTGGCGTACATCCATATGTATAGGTTGTATGACCTTGCAATGCAGCGCATTGCGGCGATCGTGGACACCGTCGCGAAGTATGATGCAGTCCGGCGCTTACAGGAATGACTTACCTGAAGGTCGTTGAACGATGCTTCCAAATTAAACGTGTAGTCAGGGAAGGGTACCAGCGTCTGACTTTGTTGAAGGGACGTTTGATAGTCCCATCGATGGCAGCCAGGAATGCACTGAATAAATCGCTCATAACCATACATTTAATAGTAGTTCCAGATAACATTAGCGCACGATTCAGACTTTAATCCAAAGATTTGGGAGGATTTGAGTTTAGGCTGCTGATTTTGAACATGATCATGAAGTGATTTCAATTGCAGGTACGCTTTTCTGCTTTTGGAGTTTCAAGAATGATGACAAAAACTAGCGAATTCAGGAACAGCTTTGAATCGACCAGTCATCAGACCAGTGATGCAATAGTAACCGACCTCCTCGTTGACGCTTGCACTGTTCCATACCAGTTGAATATTGTTATAGTAGTTATCGGCAATCACATCCGGTCTACAAACACCTGTTGTTGGAGGCAAACCTCCAATATTTGTTAAATACGACAATGTGCAGTTGAAAGGATACACGATGTTCGATAAGAGCCATTTTCGAATGACGCACTCAGCGTCTTTGCCGAATATCTGAACGATGGTCGTTTTGGTTGAAGATTGTTGATTACAGAGGAGAAAGAGCTCAAAGACACCATCAGGAGGAAATTTGCGAGATCGTGGAATATGGAAGTTGGGATGCTAAGAAATGTAACAGTGGAAAAGGAACAGAATGAAAAATCAAAAACACAAGAAATAGGACCCTTTTCCCTCCACAAATTTGATGGCTTTGCAGAGAGCTAGGCTGACAGACTTGAATTGCCCTGTCCTCCACAGTAACCGTGCCCAGATTCAATCATGGGCGGCGGACTCTGAAGGACCTGTGGGGTGAAAATGAGAGCGTATTCATGTAAACTTCCGGCAAAAGGCGACCGCAAATTTGGAGTAATTTTAGGACCGATGAGGCTATTTCTTTACAAGGCATCTATTCATACCGATACTCGGTACAAGGTAGAAATGCTCCAGGAGGAGGGCTATTCTGGTTTACGGTATGGGATGGCAGTTGCCGCAATACACACACGGCACCGTGCCAAGACGTCGAAATCGCGCTTTTGCATTCAAGTTTTCCCACCGATTATCGCTTCTAACCTCGGATGTTCGGCACAAAATGATTATTTCTTTGAACCCTTCCTTCGGACCCCTTCCGGTTCTTTTGAGTACACCGACAGGCGCAGTCGGAATAACGGGGGAGAGGGTACTTCTCAAGAATTTTATTCAGATTAGGCTCAAGCCTGGTCGGATGACAAAATATCCAGTAAGTATCACTATTTGGTAGAATTACACTTCGCAACTTCCTTTGTGGCCCCTTTGTTTTACTGATGGAGGAGCAACGATTTGTCTCAATTGACAATGGTATGTACCTTCAAGTACATGCTCTTCATAGGAATCGCACAGGAAAATTTCATGCTATCTCCTGTCACTACTTTAGGTACCAGCTATATTAGATTCAGCGAAATAATGCAAATGCCAAATAGACTCGAACTATACTCCTATACATACAGTAGACACTATACTACATTATACTCAATATACAATACTACGACACTAAACTATACTCAGTATACATACAGTCCATTTCGCAGCGCTTGATTGGGCGTGGCTCACGGAATTGCGTGACAGTGTGTCAAACTCTCTCACCCCTCCACACACTCTAACTCTCGTCACGCACTCTACTCTCCCCACTCACCCAAGTGCGGCAGGCCACGCCCAATCAAACGCTGTGGACTGTAAGCCCACTTTCCTCCCCACCGTGTGATGCCCGCAAATTGCTTACGCCGTCCACCGAATCTGGTTAAGGCATATCTCAGGATTATAATCATTCCAAGATTATAATCGCGGGATGTCCCGCTCAAATATGATGTCAAAGGTGCTGAAGAACACAAAAGTGAAAAAAAAATGAATGAAATCTTCAAATCCTCTGAAAATAAGGCCTTTCGGTTTTGAAATTGCACGAGATTATCGTGTAGGTAGAGATGTCTGGACGAGTTTCCCAGAACACGGCATTCTGCCGAGTCTTGGTTGATATATTGATGCGATAGTTGATCACTGTTTTTTCTTATATTCAGTTGTTTCTGCTCCAATTAAGTATTCCCTGTTCAACTTTTAAGTTCGATGAAATCTTTTGTGCGGTCTTCAGCTGCTTCCATTCTTCCTTTCTATTCTTATTCAGTCCTTATCACGGAGAAGGGTTGATGAGCTGATCTCGGCTACATATTCTTATTTTCTCTACTATTTCTAATTCGACATACTTCATGTTCGAGAGGCAAGTTAGTTTTTGTGCTGTCGTGTTTTCATGGCGTTTTGTTCCTTCTAAATTCTGGGTTTTTGTTCTTGTTCACCAATTTGTTTACGACTTGTTTTCCATTACCGTGTCATTGGTCTGTTCTTCTTTTGTCGAGGACACTTTTTGACAAAATCTCGAATGTTTTGGTCGCAGTAGAACCTTAAGTTTCCTTGAATTTGCTAGTTTGGTGTATTTTTTGAATTAATGTTCTCCTGTTTGACTCGATCTCACTTGAAATTTTTTGATGTATTTCAATGGTTGTCAGGAGTACTCCGTGACATCGTTTTGAAGCTCATGGTGGTCGCTTCGTTTTTCATCATTTGCAGGTGTCTTGTATCTTTTTGTTAACTTATTATTATTTCTCAACTTTTCGACCCATTGTAGTACATTGTAGTGCTTCTGATATGTCCTTAGTTTTGTCAGAGCAGTCGTTGACACTGCTTTGCATGTAGGCGTCTTTTCAGAATGCGCTACTTTTGAGCGTTCTTCTTTTGCTCTCTTCGACTTTCATTGCACTCGGTCTTCTTTTTGCGTTCTTATACTGTTATGGAGCTTGCGAAATTGCTTAAATAGGTCGCCTTGTTTATTGCCCTTTCAATCGGATGGCTTTTCTCTTTTGCTACGTAGTAAGTAATACGAAACTTGTAAGTTTGTTTCATTTTTAGTATGCTTGACGTATAATTACTCCCAATCCTTTCGTATCTTGAAAGAAAACCATCAGACGTTCGAAGAGGGTGTCCTTGCCAGTCTTTATTTCGGCTTTCGCAAACTCCCATCATCACTGTCTATGGTGCTTTGTCATTTTTATGCCGGCCGCTTTTGCCTTGCCCTCTACTTCACTTCTTTTCAGCTCGTTTTCCTTTGTTAATCAAGGCTTCAGAAGCACTACAATGTGTAACGGATCGAGTAAGTTGAGAAATAATGATAAATGAACAAAAAGATACAAAAATCAGCAAGATGAAAAACAAAGCGACCATGAGCTTCGAAACGATGTCACAGAGTGCTCCTGACAATCACAGAAGCACATCAAAAAAAAAACTAAGGAAGACCGAGTTGAAGGCACACCACGCGATAATCAAAGTGGTCGCTTGCCTTCTCGGGGCAGGTAGACCCTTGAATGGTTGTAGAGATCCCATTCTTCTTGCAACGCCACGGCTCACCCTCGCGCACGGCCTGGTCGACCTGAAGAGTTGAGCCCACCGAGCCGCATCACACCTGCCTTGCACGAACAAATTCCAACGTGACTCTTACGTGGAGAAGGAAACTTACGATGAGACAAGATAAGGCAGCGATTTTAATAGCGAAGGTAGCTTAAACAGGGAAGAACAGGTGATATCGTGGCACTTTCTGCGATATCATCTAGCAAAAAGTCATTTCTGATCTCCCACACTCGTACGAGGACCGATGGCAGGGAGCTTTATTTTTGGTAGTTGTGAAGGGTTTTGACTCATTTTTCTTCAATGGTGAGTAAACCACGGCCTCTTCATCCTTAACACGCGCGATAGCTCTCACAATTTTTCGCGAGATGTGCCTTTAAACAAAAGAACAACAATCAACTTAGACTTCCAAAACTCACCACACTGGCAAATTCAAAGAAACTTGAGGTTCCACTGCGACCAAAACCTTCTGAACATTGTCAAAGAGTGTACTCCAAAAATAAAAACACATCAATGACACAGTGATGAAAAACAGGCCGATAAAAAAGGAATGAACAAGAAACAGATATATAAGAACATAAAAAGGACAAAACGTCATGAAAACATGACAATACCAACTGCGTGCACAACTGACGAAAAAAATGCATTTTCTCAGAAACTAATTTACCTCTTAAAAATAAAGAAAGTTGAATTAGAAATATAGAGTAATAACAAAAACAGAGTAACAATACAGTAATGGAGAATATTAGAATATATGTATAATCGAAGTCAGCAGTTCAGCACGAATCAGCTGTTATCCGAATATCTTCCAACGGCACCCCAAAAGATGCAGCAAGCGCCGACCTACTGACTCGTGCCTTTCGAATTGAGCGGAGTGGGCCAGCGCTCCAGGTGTGGCTGGGCTGGCTTCATAAACTCCGTGCGCTGCGATGACTCATCAATGCGCGTCGTTACGTTGAGAGCCCCCGCCCGCGTGAGGACCTTTTTGGTCATGTGGAAGGGCCGCAGTGCTTCGCTAATCCTGAAATGTGCCTTAACTAGATAATAACGGCACGATCGGAAGAGGTGCGTCAAGCATAACACCATGGCACTTATGTCCTTTGGCACAAACAAGTTTTGCAGTAAGCCCCTATTTATTAGTCTTTATCAGTCCTGATCACCCACTATGCAGTCTCTCTTCCACCCCTCATAATACTTTAAAAATCACAATCAGGCGAATGCTGGCACGTGAGTTTTGAATACCAGTGAAACACACAGACCCACTCACCAACCGACACTCAGCAGCTCACTTGTAAGAGTGTGGTACTTAAAGTTGTTGGAGTTGCTTTGACAATAGCGAATGGAAGGATAGGATTTCTTCGTATAGTCTTGATTTACTTATCGCACCGTGTGATTGACTTATTACACCGTGACACGTCATAATTACATGATCGACGCGCCCCATCGGTTCAAGAGCGCTCGCTACTCTGCTCGCGTAAACCACTTTGATTTTTCGTGAAATTCAGAAACGGCCCGCAGTGAGCAGATGCTACATGTTTGAGAAGAAAAAAAACTCGAATTTCCGAGGCAATTTCTTTTACATAAATTTGTTTGCAAATTTCAACTAAGATGGGCACGAAAACTGTAGTGTCCTACTGCCGACGCTTGGGCCCTTGTCCGGTGTCACGACAGCAGAGGTATTTATCTGTTTATTAATGAATAGACAGAAAGGACTAACAGTACAAGGCGACGAACACTGGCGGGATCGGAGGTGCAGATTAAGTCGTTGGGCAGGTAGACAACCGGAGACCGAATCACTGGATGCCGAACAAATTAAATAGTTAGGCGAGTGAGTACAACACACGCCGTCAGTTTTCAAAAAACGCGGATTTGCGTTTTTTCGTTTAACTCGGTCCTTTTCTACTTGATTTCTTTGAATTGTATATCATACAAATGAGCTCATCGAGCGCTGCAAGATGGTCTTTTCAAAGTTTCGAAAAGCTTCTTTTACGTCCTCGCATGCACGAAGTGCCTGTGGGCACCCACTAGCGAGCGACGCGCGCTATAATTATAACCAGGAGGCAAATCTGCCGTCAACATACAAAACTCAACAACTCACAGGGATACTATCTCATTCAGAATTAAATATATTAGAGTCGTATTCTCTAGTGGTGATAATGATCATTTTGGTATCGGTTCACAATTGCTTTTTAAAAACATGTTTTTCAGGTTTCAACGAGCATAATTCACTCAAGAAAATTTCAACTGTTTTGGTTAACTGCATTATAATTTATTTATGAATTAAGCCCCTACAACATGACCAAAGAGTTTTGCCACTCTACCCTGTCTGCCCTCAATCTCGTAGTCATTAGTCAACTCATCGAGGTCTCTCAGAAAGGTATTGATCGGTCCCCCAAAGTGATATGCCACCGTATTATCCAAACGGAGTGGACAACTTGGCAGTTTCATGCGAAGACTGCTTTCGAGCTTTTCGATCATACCGTCTAAGCCCTCCCCACACATTGAATTTTGAGGGCAAGTTTATTATTATTCGCAGGCAATCATGCTTTACATCAGGCAATCGCAGGAGATTCATTTGCAGAGTGTATACATCAAAACCAGGGAGTAATTTCCATTCCTTTGCTAACGCTTTGTCGTTCTGAACGGTCTGACCACTCGACTGGTTAGCTCATCGAGATCCCTATGACAGGTGTTGGTCGACCTCTTGCACTGATTTGCCGTGTTGACCAACCGAATTGGACAGCATGTCAGTTGTGATCGGTTATTCAATGATAATATTATATTTTCACGTGTGTAAAGGGCATTCCTAGCATTCCACTGATAGTCTTGAAGTTTGTAAAGGTGTAATGGAGACTGAATGAAAATTCTCAGCAAATTTTATTGGTCTGTGGAGGTGTACTGGTAGAATTGCAATAAAACAAGCTTGATGTCCTCATAAGCCCGCTATAGAAACTGTTGCCCTCTTACACAGGTGTGGAAAAAGCCCCCCGATAAGCGGCGGAAAAGCTACCTTGGTAGACGTTTGAATCTTGTTATCGCTCAGAGGATCTGTGTGAATCATGTGATGGAATGAAGTATTTTGTTCTGTTATCTTTCATGTCTTACTGAGGAAATTGAGTGCAGGCATTGAAAACATGTGCACATCGCATAAAACTACCATGTCCAATTAGTTCTATGATACAGTGGCATATCACTTTTGGAGGCCTATCAGGAACTTTTTGGGAGACCTCGATGAGCTTACTAATTGCTACGAGATTGAAGTGTCAGACAGGGTAGAACGGCAAGGCATTTAAGTAATTGGAATGATAATTTCATTCATGATCATGGATTTCGTACATAAGTCAATCGTGATACAATTAGTAAAAAGGTTGGACTTTTTCTTGGATGAAGTAAAATCGTTGGGACTTAAAAAAATTAATTTCTTCAACCAATAATCAGATAATGACTACTACAGCAAGCTGGATGAAGTGATACCTGAAATCTCACCATTATTGAATAAAAAATCTATCTTTTGTTCAGTTTTGAATATGATTGTATCCCTGTGAGTTGTTGAGTCATATATGTTGACGGCAGATTTGCCTCCTGGTTATAATTATAGCCCGCGTCGCTCGTTTGTGAGGGCCAGCTGGCACTTCGTGCGTGTGAGAACGAAAATTTGTTTTGAAATTTCGAAAATACGATGAGCTAATCTAAATAATGTACAATTTCAAGAAGATTAAATGAGAAAGAGCCGAGTTATAACAAAAAGCAAATAACGCGGATCCGCGTTTTCCGCGTTTTTTCGGAATCATACGACAGATATGGTAGTATGTACGCAGCCTTTATTGCCCTTTCGGGTCGAATGATAAAACAGCCAGATATCAAATATCAGACTCATCAATCCTTTACATACTCCTGCCTTGCTGATTCGGATGGGATGACATTCAGGGTACTCCCCAATTGTCGAGGAAAGTAGCCGTTAGTTCAGTACGATCCCCCTCTACGAAGAACAAGTACGACCCCGCCCCTTTTTTTTGACCTCTACAATACCAGGAACCAACGGCGGATTCTGAAGTTGTTATTTGACTTTTCTCACGCGATTTCGCTGTGAAAATCCTTTCTTATTCGCTCAAAGAAAGTTTAGATTCTAATGCATATCATAGATCTCTGCAGGCACGCCCCTCCTTCCTGTCCGGTCGTACGACCCCTTCTAACGAGGAATCCCAGACTCTCGGCTTATCCTGAGCCCTCCATTACCTGATCGGGATAATAATGTGTTCATGAACGATTTTTGATGAACTTGTCTTCTAGCTCTTTGCAAAGGAGCCAGCAATGAAGACTGGGACAGCCTTATCACAAAATAAGCTTTCCTCCCAAATTGCAAAAATGTTTGTTAAGGATACTAGAGATCAAATATGATGTGATACGGTAGAAATGAAAACCGTACCCTTTGAGTGCAAACATCCTTATTTTCGATGAGGGCAATATATCTTGCAGTAAATCGCATACGATTCCATTCGTTCGGATATAGATAAAAGCGTGGAAAGTCCACAACATGTTCAAAATTATCCGTGATGTAAACAATGATTTGAGGCTAAATACAGAGTTTGATAAACGCTCATGGACAGTTGCAGTGATTTTCAGATGTACTCACTCACACCCTCACAACTGTAATATAACGTACTTGGCTATTGTTATAGTATGGATTGGTGATGCTTGGAGGTGCTTTCAAGCTCAGTATGATTCTTCCAATATCGTCCGCTTCTGTCTGAAAATTAATATGACTGTTTTGAAATAGCAATGTAGTTGGACTGGTAGCTTTTTGGGTTGCGATGCGCGATAATCCCGAGTTAGTTACAGCATTCACTAACGAAGGGAGAGGTTGTTAATAGTCAGCCAGCGGAGAAAAAACGAGAAAACCCATATGAAGACACCTGTAGCGAAAGGGAAAACCGCTTCTAAATTCCTTAGAAAAGCGAGTTCTTGTAGTTTTCACCGCCGCCTTATCACGTTCACCATTGTCCGTTATCACGCAGTAATGTGAAATGGCACCGCAGCATCATCGAGAACCTCACCGGGAAGTCTTTTGTTTGCTGCATGCGGTGCGGGTACTCTTCTGCGATAAATCTTCACGGGTCTCCCAACAGGGGGCGACGGCAGCGATACGGGGCTTGGGCCCTTATGTTAGAATCAGCGAGCGAATCGTCCTACACTCTGGAGACCCCCTTGAGCAGCTCTCCTGGGACGGAGGCTCGTAGCGGGAGCCATTATTTCTGCTTTATTTGCACTGGTTCGCAACAGTGCGAGCCCATGGGGCACCGATGCTACCATTTGGAAGTTCTTTTTGTCCAATAGAAATATAAAAGTAGGGCTATATAGTGCGACAGTAAAGAAAGAAGGTAATGAACGGTTAGAAATCCGATAAATGAGCAGTCAAGCTTTCGCACCCTCTGCCTCAGACGGCTAGAGCAGCTTAGCTACCTAGCCCTGAGCGTTGCTCCGCTCTTCACACCTACTTGGCTTCCGAGTGTCATAAGACCTAAATGTTAAAGCACTTGGCGGGAAACGCGACAGAAGGGACGGGAAATAGGTCGGAGGGAGGAAGAGGGACGGGAAGAGTTGCATTATTGAGGAGGATCTTGTGGTCTGCTGACCACGTTCGGTACTTCTGATACCGGTGCAAGTTGCCTCAGCCTTCTGATCATTAAGCATCGCGTTGTAAAAAGGGCTCCACGTGAATGGTAACACAATGCTTTTGGAGGATTGGATCACTCCAACATGTAACCTCGACTATTCCAAGTCAGGTCTGGTTCCCACTACAGAAGTCAAAGCCCCATAGCGGTACAACGCCAACCGCGCCGCCACCACATGAATTCACTGTATCGGGAGTTCTCTCTATTTATGGCATAGTTTCTATAGGCGGTACGGTATGACTGAGCTAGGATCGATGAGGCTTAGCAGGTACCTGATTAACAAATTTCCTTGTTTGAAAGCAGATTCCTCTTCTCATAACCACTTGTCGTTTAAATAGATCATTACAACAATTCATAACTTTTCCAGCCAGTTGACATTCATGAAACAATTCATCGCAGGAATACCCGTATTTATCCTGAAACCAATAAACTTATAATCAAGTACTAGTTTCAGGATTCAGTTCCCGCCGTTCTTTATTCTCTGTGTTTCAAGACATATTCTTGGCCTCTCGACAAAGCTTATATATACAGTAGCGCTCAAAAGTCTGCGGTCAAATGGTTTTCACTTGGGTTTTTCACTTGTATCTTATTAGCGACTGGACCGATCTAACAAGGGAGGCCCATCAGGTCAAGGTGAGCTTTTTCAAACGATTTTTTGCATTTAATAGGGTCACATACATGAAGCAAAAAACCGGTTTCAAAATCGGCTAAATGGTTTTGGGGGACCCAGAAAATGGTTAATGGTTCGATCCTCACCGAGGACAAATTTTTGCATTTTTTTAATTTTCATCCATTTATGCTCATGTATGACCACACGTGCAACATGTGTGCAAAATCAATTTTTATTATGTCGGGGAACCGCTTCATCAGTATTTTTGCGTATAAGGCGAAACGCTTATAACAGGAAAACTGGGCGTTTTCCCGTAAAGCTCGTGTGATATTCATATTTAGGAGGTCGAACTACCCAAGATAACAAGTTTTCAGCCTAATCGAGATTTTGACCCAAACTCGAAAATTCGGGCGACCACTAGTACTACTACTACCATAGTGAAGAACGCTCAACGAAAAGAAGTCGGTAGCCCATATAAGGAAATATTTGCTAACTTGGCCGTCGCATGGTGTTGCTAGGTGCAGTTCACTTGGAATGCGTTGATTCTGCACATGCTCCACGGCATTTAATCCAGGCTGTAAGTTGTCCGTCTGTACAAGTAGAGCAGTGACTGTGTGCCCATGTCCACCCCACTATCTCGAGTTTGGGTCAAAATCTCGATTTGGATAGTATTTTGTATCTAGGGCTAGTAGAGTCTCCTGAGCACGAATATCACACTAGTTTCGCACGAAAATGTCTGGCAAGCGTGCTAGGGGCGCCGAAGTGTCCAAACACGTTGACCACTGGAAGCTTGTAAATGAGGTCACTTTCGTGCACCAGCGACGAAAATTGTAGTTATTCTGCATGTGCGCAAATAGTATAGCACTGGACAAAGAAAATCCACAAAATGCAAAAGCGCAAACGTCGAGGGGAGTTGAACCGCAAACGCCTCCTACACCGTGCCAATGCCAGTCCGTCCCACTATCCATTCGGCCACCCAACCACTGCGAGAACCCTGTCCTGTGGAACCCCTATGAGTCTTCTGTGCTTCGTTTAGTAGTAACCATAAGCGATTCTACATTTTTGAACGAGCTCGTAGTGGTTTTGGCGTAGGTTTGAAGACAGTCTTCCGATATTCATGTACTGAACGCCGCAGCTGGAAAGCATTGCAGCAAACTGGTCGAAATTGTTTCATTCTACGCAACTTTTGGCACTCATTTTCTGGGCCCCCCAAAACCATTTAGCCAAATATGAGACCGGTTTTTTGCTTCATGTATGTGACTCTATGAAATGCAAAAAACCGTTTTGAAAAAGCTCACCTTGACCTGATGGGCCTCCCTTGTAAGAGAAATTTTAGTATGTTGTACTTGGAGACACTGCATACTAAATATACTGTTTTCGCGCTCAACGGTATAAGTTACGTGGTTAAAGCAATTTTTGTTTTTGGAGTATGTTGTGTCTGCTCACTTCAGTGTCGATGACCGCTTTATTGTACTCCGGGAACACAGCACAACAAAAATTGTCGACCCCACTCGAGGTCTCCTTTTATAGGGTGAGGAATGGGTGTTTACAATTGGACTAATTATCAGTCCATTCCTATACACAAAACAGTTCATTCCTTTACACAACACCTCCCCCAGTAAAAAAACACTTTGTTTCTACTTGGTTACAAATCAAGTGGCGTGTAACATCTCAACAAACAACTAAACACGAGATATCCCATATCTTTCGACGCGCCTTCTCGATCGTGTTGATCTCCTCAGTGGACGCTGGGATTCTGGACTCGGTGGACGATGTCGGTATCCACTTTTCCTCTTCTGTGCATCCACATCCGTACTTTGGTCTTTTGAACAGCTAGTACTTCTCTGTGCCTCAACATCTGCGATTTCTTCCTTTGCATTCTTTGTCGGCTTCTTCAGCTGGTCATCGCGATAATAGGGTGTCCAAAGTCGAACATCCGCTACTTGTGGATGTATCTGCATGACGACGTTTGAGTTGGTTCGCATGTTTCTTGACAACTTTTCCATTTACGTCAACTTCGTAATTTACGGATCCTAGGCACCTCTTGATAGTGCCTTTCTCCCAGACGAAACGGGACGATTTCCACTGTTGAGCATATACTGCTTCTCCAACAACAAAATTTCTTTTAATAGCACCATGTCTTCTGTTGAACTGCTCTTTCATTTCCTCTCGCCTGTTTTTTACAAAATGATCCTCGGTGCCTGCTGGCATTGGCATCAGCATGCTTAATCGAGTACGAATTTTTCTTCCAAGAAATAGCTCTGCTGGAGTCTTTTCTTGTAGACTGCTATTTGGTGTGGTCCTGTAGGCCTGTAGAACAGTATTTAACACATCTTCGGACGGTCTTCCTTCCCCTCTGAGTTTGTTGATACCTCGTTTCAGCGTATCAACGAACCTTTTTGCTTGTCCATTTGATTGAGGATGATATGGAGCAGTTGTTATGTGTGCAATTCCTCCTTCATCGTGAAAAGTTCCGATTTGAATTGAGTTCCGTTATCGCTCACAATTGTTTGCAGCAGCCCGTATCTCGCAAACAGTTTCTTGAGTTCATTTACCGTTCGAGTCGCAGAGATGTTGGTCAGTTCCATCACTTCCGGCCACTTGCTGAATGCATCTACTACGACCAGGTAATAGCGTCCATCTGTTGGTCCGGCGAAATCCACATGAATTCTTTGCCATGCATGCGTAGCACTCGGCCAAGGTTCCAGTGTCGTTTTGATTGGATTTTTCGCGTTTTCTTGACATCTAGAACAGTTTCGTACGACAGTTTCACAATCCTTGTCAATGTTAGCAATATACGTAACTTCGGGCTAACTTCTTCATTCGTACGATGCCAGGGTGACCATCATGTTGCTCCTTCAATACTCTGTGCTGTAGCTTAGTTGGGATGATGACTCTCTCTCCAGTCATAAGACATCCTGCAACGAACGATAAGGTCTCTTTCCTCACAAGGAATGGCGATAGTTTCTGATCATCCTTGGGCCAATTTTCATGCTCTATCAAGGACTTGATCCTTCTGAGAACTGGATCTTATTCCGTGTAGAGCTTCACATCGTGATGAGTTAGCGGCAATTTCCTTATGCAGCTTCTCAGTTGCTCTGCTACATCATTTTCTACTGATGCTATCACAATATCTTCTTCTGTGGTAGGATACTTTTGCATCAGCCTTGACAGTCCATCGACTTGACCGAACTTTGTTGTATTCACATATTCAATGTCAAAATCGTATCCAAGTAGTAAACTGCCCATCTCATCAGTCGATTCGAGGGATATACTGGAACTCCTTTCTTGTCACCAAATATTGCCAACAGTGGCTTGTGGTCTGTTCGCAGTAGAAACTTCCTTCCATAAATGTACTTGTGAAACTTCTTCACTGCAAATATCAAACCAAGTGCTTCTTTTTCAATTTGCGAATAGTTCCTTTCTGCATCCGAAAGTGAGCGAGAAGCATGGGCTATAGGTTTCTCAATGCCATCAATGTACTTGTGCGAGATCACACATCCGATTCCGTACTCACATGCGTCTGCGGCTACAACGATCTTTTCCTTTGGATCGTAGTGATACATTCAGATCGCTGGACAGAGCCGATTTCAACTTCTCAAAAGCAGCTTGCTGCATAGACGTCCATTTCCACTTTACGTCTTTCTTCAGCATTGCATCCAAGGGTTTACGCAACTCTTCCATGGATGGGATGAACGTCGAGTAATACGTCACCATTCCCAGGAAAGCGCGCAGTTGTCTGATGCCCTTCGGCTCGGCCATATTCTTGATGGCTTCGATTCTTTGGGGGTTCGCTCTCCTACCATTCTTGTCGATGATGAATCCAAGATAGCGTATTTCTGACTTTGCGAACGAACATTTTTCCATGCGCACTTTTAAATCCATATTCAGCGATTCTTCTGAATAACTCAAGAACATTCCTATTGTGTTCTTCTTCAGTTATGCCACATACCAGAATACCATCCAGATATGCCGTGACTCCTTTTAAACCTGTTAACATTTTGTTCACGATTTGTTGAAAAATTCCAGGCGCTGTCTTGATTCCAAACGGCAGACGATTGTACTGGAACAATCCTCTATGTGTGTTTATCACAGCTTTCTTCTTAGCTTCTGCAGACAGTTCTATCTGGAGATAGGCATCTGAGAGGTCTATCTGAGAAAATGCAGTTCCTCCATTCAGGGAAGCGAACACTTCTGCGGGGGTTGGGAGGGGATAATCGAAGGACTGTAGGGCTCTATTGAGTGCCGTTGAGAAGTCAGCACACACTCTTATTTTCCCATTTGGCTTCTTGACACATACGATTGGTGCAGCCCATTCGCTATGGTTCACTAGAGTGATTACCCCCATCTCTTGGAGTCTATCGAGTTCAATTTCGATGGATTCTCTGGCAGCGTAGGCAACGGGTTGGGCATCAGGTAAAGTGTAAGGTCAGCTTTTTCCTTCGTACATAATCCAAGACCTTCACTGAATACTTCAAAATACTTTCTCTTCAGCTCTTCCTCCACGTGAAAGCTGCTTTTCGTGTTAATCTCTGCAACCATCATTTTCATGTGATGAAGCATATCTTCATTATTTTGTATCCATTCAAGCCCCATTAACGAATTGTACGGTGTGACATAAGCGTATCCGACGCTTTTGATGCCTTTCATTTCAACTGTACACCTCAGTCTTCCTCGTATTTTCATACGATCACCACTAGCATTTTTCACAGTAACGTTTGCCTTCTCCAATTGTGGAGATCCCATCTTCTTCCAGACACTTTCATTCAGTAGTGTTATGTCTGATCCTGTATCAAGTAGAAAGCTGACTAGCTGGTTGTTCACAACTGCTTCGATATACATCCGTGCGGCATTAACGCTTGCAGAAGCATTTGAGATCTTTGTAAACGGATATGTTTCCCGGGTTTCTTGGCATGTTTCGTTTTGCTGCTGCCAGGATGACTCCTTTCCGAAGTCTTGGTATGCTTAGCTGCTTTCGCCTGACTCGCGACGTCGCAAAATTTCTCTCGATGGCCACTCGCTCTGCACTTCTTGCAGAACCAAGGCTTCCTCTTACACTGCCTAGCATAGTGATTTCCTTCGCAGTTCCAGCAATCTATGGCTCTTTGATCTTCTTTCTTTGTTGATTCAACGATCTTTGTGTTTCCGGCGATAGTCTCACAATCCCTCTTGAGACTTAGGAAGTTCTCGCATTCCTGGTGTAATTCATGCAATGAAATTTTCCTGACCTGCTTTGTACTCTCTGTCGAGTATTGCGATGAGTCGTTGCCGGATTTCTGCTTCTGTTTGTGACTTCAGCCCGAATATCCATAGCAAGCACTTGATACCATCGGAATCTAAGTCATGGAGTTTTGCTTTCTCGCAGAACTCGTTGACTCTACCTGTGTAAGTGAGGTAATCCTCGTTCTCACTCTTCTCGAGCTTCAGGCATTGATACTTGGTGGTGAACTCGGACGCTTTGAAGTCGAATAAGTGCTTCAGATTGTCAGCAGTGTCTTGGTAACCGATGTCTGATACATTCCGTGGCAGTACGTGTCGCTGATACTTTTCAAAAGTAACGTTATCAAGCTTCTCACAAAGAAGTCTCACCCTTGCCGATTCAGAAAGCTGTCGGGCATCTTCTGTGAACACTTCCTTATATCGTGAGTACCATCTGGAGAATCCCATCCCCATATCAGCATCAAACACAAACTTCTCGATGCGATTGCTCAGCGCGGCCATAACATTCGGCGTTGAGACATCTTCAGTCCTCACTCTGTCACCAGCTCCATCTTCCACATGGTGCTGAAGCATCTGGACCAGCTCTCGATGTTGTCTTCTTTGTTCTTCCAGAATCCCTTGAAGACTTCCATCAGCTGCGGTTGATCCATCTTCGGTATCCTGATCGCCAATTTGTTGTGTCTGCTCACTCCAGTGTCGGTGACCGCTTTATTGTACCCCGGGAACACAGCACAACAAAAAGTGTCGACCCTACTCGAGGTCTGCTTTTATAGGGTGAGGAATGGCTGTTTACAATTAGACTAATTATCAGTCCATTTCTATACACAAAACAGTTCATTCCTATACACAACAGAGTACCATCCCTATGCCGTCCCGCTGTGCCGCTGTCATCAAAAGTCGTGGTCTTTCTACAAAATATTAATGATCTCTGAGGTTTGCTCGTTTTGTTTTTGTAAAGAAAGCCGTTTTCCCTGACCAAGCCTTTTTCTTCTTTTTGGGTGGTCCTGTAGTAAATTCTTGTAAAAACCGTGAAAAGTGTCAAGCGGCACTCAAGTAGAAGGAAATGTTGAAAATAGGCATTAAAGTTTTGTCAAATTTGGTCAATAGAAAAAAAAGTTCTGACAAAAAAGTTTTGGCTGAAGACTTTTGAACGCTATTGTACTATACTATAGGCTATTGTACTACTATATGTGTTTGATAGGCTTTTCCTGCTCTACAAGATATTGCTACTTGTCTCTACAAGATATTGCTACTTGTTCTCCGATTTCTTTGGTTGCTTAATAATCATTGGAAATGAAGTAATCTGAAGGTTAAACTTCGCACTTTCTACGTTAGAGCTTTTCCAGCTCTACAAAGCTTGCCTTCAAGGTTTAGAAATGGAGTAATTTTGGAAAAGATCTGCACTGCTATCACATATGGGTTCAAAATAGCTGACATTTTCCACGTCAGATTTTTGGCAAGTAATGACGGGTGGGTTTCTGTGGGTGGGGTCCACGAGGTCGAATTTCCGCGCGGCCGCGCGCGATGAGCAGCACGGGGGTGCGAGTGCCAGTGGCAGGGCCTGGCAGCCTTCAAGCGAGGCAGTGTGGCATGAGTGGAAAGCGCAGACGTGACGCGGTCACGCTCAGCCATTTTCCCACGGGCGATCGATACGGCGAGTCGTACGGAGGCGCCGCGAGTGAAACACCGCGAAGCGGAAATTCGACCTCGTGGACCCCACCCGGTTTCTGTTGACCCCATTTCTAAGCCTCAGAAATACCAAACAATGGAAAGATTTAAAGGATGAGTGACCCTTTCTTCGTAGAGCAGAAAAAGCTTTTCTGAATGAGAATACGAATATTCTCTTCAATCTCGATGGTAGCCGAGGAAGATAAAATATCGAATGTGCACATCATTGCTGAGTACTGCATTTGTAAGCATCAAAAACAGCGACAGTTGATCCATTCAAGTAACAGTAACAGTAACAGCAGTACCGTTGCAGAGCTGAAAAAGTTCTATCAAGAGCATATGCGCACCTCGCACCTCTTTTGACCTCGGGCAGACGAAGAAGGGGAAATGTCGAAATTTTACCTTCACATTACTTCACTTCGCTGTTGCCTTCGAACCTCACTTATATTAAGCGATCAAAGGGAAGCGATCAACAAATTGCAAAATTATGTACAGCAGAAAGAGCTCTATCGAACACATGTATGTATAAGCTTTGTCGAAAGGTAAAGAACGGTGTGAAACACAGGGAATAGAAAACACTATTAAAACCTATTCGCGGGAACTTACATAGTTCTCAACCCAATATTCATCATTCATCACCTGTATGAGATTGAAAAACTCTTCAGTGGTATAACCCTCAGACCATATCTTATAGAGCTGATTCAAGTGACCCATGTAAGTTCGGTTGAAATAAGATAGCTCGTCCATGTTCTCCAAACCATTGCCAGCAATGAAAAATCTGGAAATTGCATGAATTTACTTCCTTTTTTCAGAGAATAACAAATCTTATTGAATATAATGAGGTTTGCATAGGAAACTCAAAGCCACAGAATGTCTTGAAAATGTGCTGCACAATAATATGGGAATAAATTTGGGTGGAAAAGTTGAGTAGAATTAGAAAATTTAGCGCTTAACGATTAAAGACAGTGTTAGGGACAATGTGAGTGATAAGAAATCCCAAAAGGAATCATTCAGTGAAAAACTACGGGTCTGAAAGGCTTATGCATGGCGAAATCCCCCGCGGAAGGCGCCCCCTAGAGATGTGGCGGAGGCGGCCTCGTCAGGGCAAGCCGCCTTGGTTTAGGGCAGCCCGCCTCCAGGCGACGTGATTAGTGGTTGGTCACGGTGAGGTTGATCAAGGAAGTCGGCAGGATTGGAAGTATCGCAGCGCGTTTTCTCACTTTTAGCCTGAAGCTCACACATGAAATTAGATGCTGTTGCATTTCCGAACATCCCTTCATGTTTACGTCTTGGTAATGCCAATGGAAAACCTATGCGGACTACCCGCCTCTTGAGGGAAAGGTCGTCCGCGCCTAGAATCAAAGTTGGGAAGAGGTCCTATTTCTCGGGTATTTGGCCATTTCCATCCGTTTTTTCTCCACTGTCCTGTTATCAAGCATCTCGGCTTCCATATTCGCTACTCCTTTTACTTTTCGTCCGATTTTCCCCTAAAGCTGCCTTTCCGAACCAAGGGTTTTTGCTATTTTCAAGTCGTGCAACACCGTATGTTGCACGATTGAGAGATAGCGATTTGAAAAGAGCAAAAATTGATTGATTTGAAGAGAGCTTTCATATGACCCGAGAAAAAGGCGGTCCCGGGTGGCCAAGTCATCCAGGACGGTCTTTTTTCGGGTTATGTGAAAGCGCCGATTTCCGAGAGCTCAAGCTGTTCAGATAGATGAGTAGATACGTTTCCGAATATGGTGAGCAACATATGCATCAGTTATAGTACCATTGCAAAAACTGGTTCAAGTACTCCACTAAGGCAGATTGAATTCTTGCACAACCGAGAAGTTAGCGCCATAGCTTGCAGTACAATAATCCTGGTCGGAGTTACATCTGTGAGATGAGTAGATGTCCAGCTAATCTCTTATTATCTCGAGGAAAATAGTGATTTTCGTTGATGTTAAAAGGATTTGTCCAAAAATCACGGTGCCCTGTAACCCCAAGCAAAAGCCCTTGCTATAAACATCAAATGTACGGTTTCTGAAAAATATTATTGCCTCAACTCCGTGATCATAATAAAAACGCACGCGTAGCGTGGTCCGAGTTTGTGAAAATTATAGATGCTCAGGTCCTCAACAAAGTCGACACAAGAAGTAGATTCTACAGAAACCCAGTAATCAATACCAAGTATGTATTCCTTAAAGACACATCCTAGGATTATTGGAGCATTATAGCTCCCGCAGTGGTCAGACAGTTCGATACACAGCCAGTAGGCTGCACCTTTACCGAGGCGTGGGTGTCAGTTCTAGAAGCGCGCAGAGCCGAAGAAGCAGGCGCGACTCCACCAAGCAGCTCAGGCCCGCTCACACCAGCCGTGACTGCTGACAGTGACGGTGGCAACGGTGGCAATAACGTGGCAAATGAGGCCTACGATTTGTGTGATAATAAAAGATAAGGAAAAGAAGTCAATGATAGGAGACGCTGACATGGAGAAACAGTTGATATCCCGGGGTTCCTACAGTCCATTTTCCAACGCCTGGCAGGGCGAGGCCTACGGACTCGGATGAACGTGTATCGATCTCTCTCACCCCGCCACACTCTCTCACTCTCGCCATTCACCCAAGTCCGTAGGCCACGCCCTGCCAGGCGTTGGGAAATGGACTGTACAATTCCTTCCAGCGGGAACTGATTCAAAGGCTGTTTTTCATGCAGTAATCTCGTCCAAGCCTAGAAGCCAGAAGGCCTTATTTTTGCCCTTTTTAGGGACTTGTTTCGGATTTTTCTTTGTTGGCAATTTCCTGAGCATCTCTAATTTCATGATGTAACGCCTTAGCACACAAGGTAATCCTGGAATGTGACTCTAAGTGAGGATTTTTTGTTCAGATTGTTTAAAAAACATTACAAAAAGTGAATGTACATGTGTTATGTAATGCCACAATTAATGAATTGGTTTTGTCATTGCTGCGTATGCTGTTCAGAAGCGTGTTGTCAAAATCCTATCTTTTTTTTGTCATAGAGGTCTCAGAAAGATATGATATTCTTTATATTCGAAAACATATGGTGATAGCAACGATACTAATTTGACCACGACACCTTTTCGAGAAAACCAAAAGTTATGGTTTGAAACTCGTGCAATGCAACATACGGTACTTTGTGTGGTATAAATCAATGAATGCCCACTTCCTGGCATGTGTGCAGTCCTTTTTCAAAGTTACGGAAATTTCTAGAGCCACGAAAGAAAACAGATAAAGTCAGAAAAGGTAACGAAATCGCAAGAATTTTTTTAATTTTCGGAATTCCTAGTCGTCCGTGATATTCGCCGTCAAAATCGATAAATTTAATTAGTAGTCTTACCGTACTAAATCGAGAGCTGTCGCATTGTCGATTTCTGGAAACGTAACCCGTATGTCACCAAATATACCAGTCGCATTTAATGCATCTGGCACTTTTGGACATATGGTGATCGCTGGCAGCTCTAAGCTCTCCACCTGAACAAAGCCATGGTAAGACACGAAATGGATCGATAAAACCGCCGAGCAAAAGAAAAATGGAAGTGGAAGAGAACAACCCGACTCGTCAAAGTTGATTATACTTAATATGCTCAGCGATGTATAATTACAGGAATCGTCCATGGAAAAATAAGCTTTTTTATCAGCTGCAAATTTATGTTATATTGCCTAACAAGGGCCGCATGCAAAGTTTCATGCAAAAAAGTGAGAATTCTGCTAAGATGCAGCCCCCCAAAGTCTCGGCCGGGTGGGCGGGGCCTTCGAGTAAAGCCCTATCCCGTCGTCCGCCGCTGTTGGGAACGGAGAGTGGGACTGTTTACATAACTTTCTGTTCTTACAATGCGTCTCCGACCGCGGCGAACGACGGGGTGGGCACTTGCTCGGAGGTCCCGCCCGGCTGGGACTTTTTGGTGCTGTATCTTAGCCAGATTCACATTTTTCTTGTGAAAATTTGCATACTGCTCACATTAGGCAAATACAACATAAATATACGGGTAACGAAAATTCTCATTTTTCCGTGGACGATTCCTTTAATGGTGAAGCTGGATGTGTGCGGTGTATGCCATCAAGACGATAAAATCGCTTTGCGGCGTTCGGTTTGCGACACCATGGTGCAGGTTATCCACGTCGTATTGGATGGGTCCTAACGGTGCCTAATGATTACGCCTCACTCTAGGTGTAATCGTTTTAGGACTCAACCAATACGGCGCCAGTAGCTCGCACCATCATATCGCGGGCTTAACGCGGCCACACGAATTTTCTGTCTTAGTGGCATACACCCGGTTGTGTGCCTTCAGGACGAGTGGCCGCGTTTGACGTGCGACAAGGTGGTGGCAGATAGGGGTACCGTACAGGTTAGGTCCTGATGCGATTACGCCTGGAACAAGGCGTGAAGCACCATAAGCGCTATAGGACCCATCCAATACGGCGCGCACGGCTCGCACAATCTCGTTGCATGCCGAACACCGCATTGCGAGTTTTCTGTTCTCGGGTGTATGTCATTAGGACAGAAACGTCGCGTGGTCGTGTTCGGCGCGCGACGGGATGGTGCGAGCTATGCGCGCCGTATTAGTTGGGTCCTGAAGCGATTACGCCTAGAATGAGGCGTAGAGCACCGTCATCGCTTCAAGACCCATCCAATACGGCGCGCAGAGCTCGCACCATCCCGTCGCGTGCCTAACACGGACACGCGACGTTTCTGTCCCAATGACATACACCCTTCTGTTCTCATGGTACACGCTATGGTGAAACTAAATATATGGACCGACTGTAGTGGAGAGACATCACTGCTCTTGCATGACGATTAGTACGTTGGGAAGCTGAGAAAAAAAAACTGTTTGCTAATTAAATTATTATGGGGCTCCTACTCAACAGATGCGTTGAAGACGGTCAATAGAAGGTTGCCATAGAACCGTGTCGTTTTACACAGTAAATTAATTCAAATAAAAGCACCACAGAGATGAGGCATGAGCACATGTGCATGCTTAGCAGAGAAGAATTTGAACGACAAAATGTGACATCCTGTTCCTTGCGTCGTCGTGTCGCGGTTTTCTCAGTGAAACGTATGATGTTCTCGCTTAATTCCCCTTGCAACACAAGTGTAGTTTTCGTGAGACCATTTTAGTGAACAGTGGAGCTCAGCTTTTGATGCATCTTAAGATGAGTACAGGAGTTTGTTTGAGCCACATCAAATTGAAAATTCTTTCGGGAACTAGATGCGCAATCAAACCGATTTCAGCATTTCTCGAGATACTTACCAACTTGAACGCATTTGCGCGCTGTCGTCCCTAGCCAAATACCATTCTACAAGCATCAGATTTTACGCTCATGTGCCTCAATTGGAAGGGGTGAGAGTTCCTCCTCAATCTGAGGCTTAGGCTAAAATCCCAGGCGAAATAGAGCGGGGCGCTGGGCACAGTGGAGTGCTCTCACCCCTCCAACCACATCGGCCTACTTTTGATTACCCTCTTAATTAATGGACAAACGAATTGGTTTCGAAATCCCTTGAGTCACTTTCTAGAACGTGTTTCACACACGGAGTACGAGAGGCAGCGCACGAGTATCTTCGGGATCGTACATGAAAATTTTGAAAATCACTCTATATGCATAATTAATGTTTTCATTCAAGTTGTAGGAAACTTAGATTCATTCTTAGAAAATTCAGTTTACTTTTACACACCTTGTCTATTTTTTATATGCACTCCAGATCATTCAGAAATGGTTCCATTAGATCAGTGTATACCTAAGCCTAGGGAGAGGAAAATAGCCAAGGGTGAGTGAACCACTTCCACAAAAGAAAGTTTATGCACATTGCAACTACATATTTCGCTTAACCCCAGAGCCCCTTCTCCCTAACAATGCTTGGGCTAGCGCTCACATCCGCTCCTTTTACATGAGGAATTTATGTCTGCTTCACGTAACTCACTGCAATGGTCGAAGAACCACTATCACGAGGGTATAAAGGTTCATAGAAGTTACTTCCACGGAATAAGCACCTAGTAAGTAAGGACGAACTCGAGAAAAAGCTTCAAGATTGCGTAATCAATTTGGATATGTACTTTGTATCGTGAAAATAATTTAATGTCGCACAAACAAACTTCACACACATCTCACGATGCATTCAAAAGCTCAACCCCAAGCTGTTCATTGAAGTGGTCTCACAGACACGACGCATGCATTGCAACATTCCTTGCACAAGAACACCAGGCCGCGGTCGAATGTTCAATCATGTGTCTGCCGCCGTCAATTGACGCCGGCCCGGCGTCAATTGACGGCGGCAGACACATGACTGAACGCGCAAATGCGTGCCAGCGTCAAGCAAAGTATGTCCGCGGCTTATGCGTTTCAGTGAGGGAACCGCGACGCGACCGCGCAAGGGACAGGATGTCATAATTCGCCGTTTAAATTTTTTGCTCAGCAATAGTTGAATGGTTCTGGCGGAAAACAGTTACCAAAGAAGGCATGCAGAAAAGCAAAAGGAGGTAACAGGTAGTGCGAAGTCGCACTAAAAAATGGCAGTTCATAAGAAGACTTCAAGTTCGGAACGTCGTGCTGGTATACCAGTCTGCTTTGCTGCTGCTCATTGACTTTCAGGCCGAATGGAGTCAAAGTTGAGTCCATTATTACAGGTACATGTGACCAAGGTAGAATTTCGCAAGAGCAAAAAATGTACGAGCAAGAGCATCATCAAAAACAATGATAGCACGCACATTTTCAAAAGTGTAGCGTTTGTTCTGACGTATTATGCGTTTTTACACCAAGGCTACGTTTATTTGACGCCAAATGTTGATTACCAATACGACAGACCATCCTGTTGCATCCTAAACATGTGATTATGTTCACTTCTCTCACCAGTCGTATCGTAGTCGAAGTGGCTGTTGGTCCTTCCACATATTCCAGTATCACCAAGGTTGTTGTCACGGAACCGCATATTATACAAACAACCATAACAATCCACCAAAAAACTTTCAGAGCAGTAGTTTCACTTAGCAGCGCCTGTAATATCATAAGTAGGAATAGGTAAAGCATTTTGCGTAGGTTAATCCGTTTTTGGGATGCGCCACGCATTCTAGTGCTATTCAAAATAGTGATGCAAGTTGAATGCGATTCGACCTTCTATAAAGACGAATGGTTCTTTCCATTCTTTCACATCAGCCTGATACCAGCTGATCATTTCCAAAGGGATGATAGACCTCGTTAGTGTGAGCGAAGATGTGGGATTTGGTTCCTGGACCATGCAAGTGCCGCTTGTCACAGAAGCGCCTCCGCTAATTATCATTGAATTTCCAGCCCAGCCCTATAGTACCGATTGACTAGTGCTTCAAGTAGGTCAGATATGAACGAATGGCCAATTTTAGAGATGCGCCATACTATTCCTTCACCTCCAAGCTTACGTAAAAGATAGATGGAGCATTTGAAGTGCGGCAACCGGACCTGGAAGCTGGGTGAGAAGGCTATGTGAAAGCTGTGACATATGACTTTCACAACTTTCCTGTTTCAAGCTACATATTCCATTCGCGTTGTAGGTGAGTGTAGAACTAAGGCGTAAAAGATTCGAAATTCAATACTTGCTGCTAAAAAACGCATTCTGGAAAAACTTGCTATTTGAGCTTTTCCTTTCAACACTTGATTTTCGAAGATGAGTTCCACAGCAACACGTAATGGCTCCTCCGGAACATTAGTAAACCAACCTGGCTCAATCCGTGAATTTCTCCTGTCCATGGTGGTGGATCGTTCAGATGACAGCTGCATTGTTTTTGTGGTTCGGGAAAGTGCATATGAACCTGCAAAATGTTCAGTACATAATATGTTACATTTACTATATGGGTATTGATCTGATAAACAATCAAACACATACCCGAGCGCTTTGCAGAAGCGATGAAACGGTTGGCATTTTGTGCCACAAGGATCAATGCCATATACACACTGCTGCTTCAGGGTTCGGCCACTCAAAGCCTAATCGTCGATTCAAGTACGTAACATGACACTCGGCCACAACCACCTTCGGGCCACCCTCCGATTGTAGGAAGGGCATGTGTGGGTGTGTAAAAGACGGCTGGTAACAGCCAATTGCATATGCAAGAAAACGATGTGTGCTCACATCCGGAAACATGTGAACATGTGAGGGATGAAACAGGAAGATTCTGAAAAAGTGGGTGTGCCAGTCTTCGTTCCTCGGTCTCAAATTTCAGAAAATGGAGTACTTCAAAGCCTTTATCTCAAGAAGTGCATGGAACAACAATTTGGAAATGCTCTGAGATTTTGCTTTATCAGATGCTAACGATTTTCTTCTTCAAAATCTGCGGGCTTCATAGATCAGGACTTCCATATCATTTCATTTTATGAAGTACTTTCTCCTGCTAGACTTTTCGGGAAACACCATTCCCGTGGACTGCGAAATTGCTAGCACTCATAATGAGATTGTTCAGCCATACGTGAACCAGTTCTTTTTCATAGAACAGTTGAAGAAAAAGCCGTGAAGAATGTCGAAAAGCCACTGATATAATTCTTTATTGGATTCTCTTCTCGCATTTTCAACCCTTTTTCATGTAATATGATTATCGCATTCTTCCTTCTTTCTTTCATTCTTTATTTCTTCGCTTTCTGGTATTCCAATTCTTCATCAATTTTTTGGCACAAATTACCCGAAGCAACCTCATCAGTTCGATTGTAGAATGGGAGATGTGCTTCTTGGGAAACTATCCGATTTGGCCAGGAACTTATACCTATAGGTAATTTGACCCGTAGAATACGAACATGAGACCCAAACCGAAACCGTCTACCACGCGCAACATGCGCGCCAAACCGGGTGATTCCCCAAATTCCTGTGGCGCGAGCGCTAGTCGGCTTCACGCCAAGTGAGTGACATATTCATGTTCTACGGGTCGATACTTCTTGCTGTAAGTTTTAGCTCAAATAGAATGTCCTCCAAAACCACCTCTTCAAGCGTTCAGAAATTCGAGGTGGTGGCTTTGAAGTGGGTATATAATGCCCGCTTTATTTTATCCTAGTATCATTCATTATCATTGTTTATTTTGTGCTACTTATTCGTATTTAGTATATTCACACACTATTACTACTGACGATTGTTTACCTATGTACTGTCTTCAGTCTTTCCTCTTTTTTATTATCATTTCATCCTGAACTTCATTTTCGAAATTTTCTCTTGTTCTTCGTTGTCATTTTACAGCACGATCTCTTTCATCTTTTTTGATCCATTCCAATCCACCTCCTGCGACTATATTGATTACTCAATGTCTTCAGCAATATTTACACGGTCGTATTTACCCTCTTCTCGGCTATTTCCCTTTTCTCGTGCCGCTTTCACGCTCCCTTCGTGTTTCTTTATCTGCCAGTGTATTTTATGCCATCTTTACCACGTTATTTCGGCTCTGTTTCTTACTACGATCATCCCCATTGTCATGACCATTCTATTATCCACTTCGTCTAGTCATTCACAATTTATTTATCTTCTTCATTTACACTTCATTCGAGGATGAAGTCTCCGTCAACTCCCAGTTCACAATACCTTTCTTCATTCCCTTACACTTACTGCTTTTAATCCATGACGCTGGTCACGGAGCTCGTTCCCCAAAGGTTCAGGTTATTGCCCAAATCTTCCAGCTCAGAACCTTCCTTGCCCTTTTCTGTATAGGAGCAACATCCGAAATAGATAATGCATCAAAGAAATATGTAGAAAAATGAGCTATCTGCCATAACTTCATACCATACGAGCCTTTACATTCCTTCAGAGACATCCTTAAGAGGCAGCATCGTTAGAGGTAATGAGTGGAATCAGAGTTGAGAAGGTATTTTCTCTTCAAATGGGGCGGCGACTTTCACCGAAATCATCTATGGCGAAACTCTTGTTGGAGGACGCGTCTTAGCTTCTTTATCGCCATTCCTCCTGGGTGCTTCTCAGTATGTACGATGAGTGCCGACTGCTGGTAGCCATAGAGGGAGGAGCAATGTTTAGTACACTCATCACCACCTACATCACCGCTTCTATGCGCGAAAGCTCATCCTTGGTGAGGGTCAGCGGTAAGAGGAAAGTCTGATCTCACGGATTCTTGACCATTTTGTCCCGTTCTTTCTTTAGAGCTGCAATACCTGGCATGTGCACGCTATGCCACAATTAGTCAGGATAACCCTGTCTTTGCTTTTAAATGTAATGAAACCTCCTTTTTCCAATGTGGAGCTTCTTAAAGTCATCCGATAGCCTATTAAACTGGTACGTAAGTTCCGGATCACTTTATTCATTGCTGAAAAACCATTGAAAGAATTTGTAGTTTCGCTGCTTGTGTGAATGCAGTAATAACCTTTAGCATCCCGATGTTAATCAGCTCTCTGCACGTCCCTTGCTTTGGCTCTTGGAAGAATTTCATGAGGCACCGCTTGGGATCTTCAAAGGGCCAGATTGTAAGCAGAATCAGTCACCCGGCGGAGAAGATAACGCTCTCTTCACTGGAAATGGAGAGGTGGCATCTCACCATCCCTGAATAGAAGTTTTCTGTTAAAGATTATGATCACTGACTACCTTGTGATTTTCATTACCGTTGCCCTATGCCAAGCAAAGGACAGGGGTCCTAGGTGGACCAGCCGTCATGTGAAAGCACTCCCTGTGCTACAAGAACATAGCACTGAAATATGCTCACGAAGTAAGAAGATGTGAAAGTATGAATTTTGGTTTCCACTCTGCTGAGCAGACAACAGTTCGACTGTTCTTTTTGACTTTTCACTAGTTTTTTTTTTGCACGACTGTCCAAGACAATCACCGACGATGAAAAAGGGGTAGTGTATGCCAGCCAATCCACAGACGGTAGGCGCTCTGCTGAATTCCGACAGCCACAGTCAAGGTCCATGATTAAGTTTCTTCGATTTGTTGATTAGAAATGAATAAAATTAATAGGTCTGTGCACTGGTACCTTCTAGAATACTTCTCGATGCCGGTGTCCAAGAGGAGCTTTGCGGTAAATAGCTTTCTCGTGTAATCCTCAGCTGATGGAAAAACGAAGTAATTTTTGCATGACGTACAATAGCGCTCACATTTTTGAAAAATCGATGGCAAGCGACGGACCAAACGGCACAAACCATCCCACCGTCATAACTTCATTAATGAGCGGTATTTTTTGCCTGACGGTAAAAGAAAAGAAAATTTTGCAGCTTTCACTGAGAAGCTGGTGACCTCCTTATCAAAATTCGACAAGTTATAGGTCGTTGAAGTCGCCACATCGAAACGAATCCAACGCTGCTAATTATTTCCCATTTCATTCACTTTCCACGAAGTCATCATGGTGCGACGGATTGTGTCGTTTAATCCGTCGCCTGCCGTCGATTTTTTGAAAAAAATGTGAGCGGTATTGTAGCAATACTCGAACCTTGTTGTGAAGGGAAAACTATTAATTTCACGGGATCATTTCCACCTATTGTTGCGAAGCAAATTATGTTGAATGAATTAAGATCAAAATAGCAGAAATCGAAAATAGGCCACGCTGCCCTTGAACTTGAGGACCAACATAACACTAGCAACAAGGCAAGTGAATATAATATTAGGTCTATGCAGAATAAATGGCCGAAACGTAATTGGCCATAACTTCGCTCAGACACAACTTTATTTGTCGAAATAAAAACCATTCGAATCTACAGAATTTTGCCAACGATCTGGTAAGGAAAATGTACCATCACGATCAAATTCTGGATTGCGAGAAGCAATAAAGGCAAGAATGGCATTTTTACCGTGCATAATTTTTCTGCCGCAGGTTTGCATCGGGAACCCGGAAAAAGTGGTAATCCGTCAGGGATAGGTCTGGCGAATAAGCGGGGTGAGGGAGAGGCTCGATGCCTAACTGCATCAATTCTTACTGGGTGCGCAAAACAACGCAAAACCCCACAGTTCGCAAGTCACCCGGCAAAAACTGATCGAGACTCTCCCTCACCCCCCTTATTCCTCAGACCTATCTCTGACGAATTACCACTTTTTCCCGGTTCTCGATGCAAACCTGGGTCAGAAGGGGTTCGCCGAAACGATGCATGTTGAAAATGCCATCGTTGACTTCATTAATTTTTGCAATCCTGAATTTGATCATGATGGCATATTTTCTTTACCAGATCGTTGGCAAGGTTGTGTAGATTCGAATGGTTTTTATTTCGACAAATAAAGTTGTGTCTGAGCGAAGTTATGGCGTTTTGAAAAAAGTAGTCCGTTTTGGCCATTTATTCTGCATAGACCTAATATTTCAAAAGCTTATGATGAAATTGAATTCCAATAGTAATTTCAAATGCATTTTCCACTCGTGCCCCTCCTCCTATAATTATTATGATTTTTGGATGGCAATAGGTTTATTGGTTTGAGTCCTGCTGTACACATTTGTATGTACACGACTGGACCAGCTCCTATACTTGTGTTTTCAGTTAAGTGGTTCCAGATTCTGGAAAATAACAGTATTATTCAAACGATGCTACTGGTACCAGCTATTCATTGTTATGGACCCAGCGCAATATCATTCATAACGCATCTCAAGAGGCAATTAAGCCTTTGTGCTTTTATCAAGATCGTTGTCGTCAACTCGTTCCTGTGCCTGCTCCTTCTGTCCCCTGTTTTTTTTTGGGTCATTTCCTCCCATCAACTGCTTTTTCTTCGTCTTTACGTTCAGACGATGTTGTTGTCGTGCTCGTCGTCTTCTCCCATGTTCCCATGTATCGATTCGCTTTCTTCAGGTCTTTCTGAATTACTTTTCACTTTTTATATCTTTTTCAATGGATTCGTAGCCTTCCCTCAGTCTAAGATTTATTCCATTAATCCTTTTGGGATTCATCGGTTATAGAATCCATATCGGATAGTACCATCCAATTATGTTGATATTATTTGTTTTTTTTTTCATCCATTGAAGAGTATGCGTCTCACAGTGACCTTGCCAGTGATGCGTTATTTACCATGAAATGTGATGCTTGATGGTCCACGAACATGGTTTTATGTTAGTACTTCAGTGTTTTTGTAGTTTGAGGTGAGTACATATGTATCAGCGCTACTGTCCTATGTGGGAGTACGCAAAAATGCATTTGAAGCCTCAATGGAGATTTATTTTCGAAGTAAATCTTCGAAACAGGTGTCGCAGCATAAAAACACCATGAAAACATACGAACCATTATAAAACCTAAAGGTGTGACATAGTGTTTAAGCCATATTACTTCATAACTTTGAAGGACTCCGCAGTTTTTGCGTGAATGAGGTCCTACCCCTTTTTGAAGGATTTCAAAGGTGTCCGCAGTGGTGGCACCACGGCATATCATTTATTCAGCTATTTATTATTTTATTTCATTCACTTTTGTATGTTGGACTTAGGAGTGGTATATGAATACGTTTGAAGGAATCGTGCGCGGATATTCCTCGATTCTATTCTTCCTCAAAATAAATACAAAGGACCAAGTACTGTAAGAGACATCCAAAATTAATAAAAACATTCATTGGAACAAAAAATAAGAAACTTTTAGAGAACGAAACTTCTCTGGGCTCCCGTTGAACAACTTTTCAACAACTGTGGAAATGCAAACTAGGGTATGACGCTCATTCAAATCTCCTTTCTAAACGGTGTCACCGATCACAGTCACCAACACTCTGCTCCATGACTTTCGTGGCCCCGCCCACATTACCGACATTGATGAACGATGGGGAGGCTTCGTGGGATAGATCTCCTTGTGTTGAAGGTTGCATGTGGCCATTCTGAACAAGTGCAACATACGGCACTGGGAGGAGAAAACGCAAACTCTGTAGATGATTTCTTGAAGGACCTGTGTGTGGCTTTTAGCGTTGTGAAGATGGTTTCTGTTGTTATATCCCATTTGTAATCACGTCAACTCATGGCGTACCGCGTGCAGCACATTTGTTGCACCCAAAACCGTTACTGAATGGCCATGTGTTGCTCCAGTATCAAACCAAAATGTAAGCCTTCTTACTACCCAAGGTCAGCCGGAAGCTTTCATCAGCTTAACTGTTTTTTTTTGAATATCTTTCCCACAAGACACTAACCCCTATACACCCTAACTGAGCCTCGTTTATAGGCGTAAGTGATGTAATCTCATACAGAGAAGTGTTTATTTTGATGATGCCTGTTGTGGCCCGATCGAATATCTCCATCTCTGATATAGCAGCTCCTATTTATGCACATGTGCATGCATAGCATAAAGGCCCAGCTTAGGTGTCGCTGAACATTTCTGAGGCGTCCGAATCTAAGAACAATGAGGAACAACCCAATTCGGCGAGTTTCGCCATTTTATTCACTTTGCGCTAAAAACAAAATGTTCAATCCTGAATCGATTTCAAAACAGTCTAATTCAAAGTTCAACCGCAATCCCTACAACGTGTAGTTTTTGCAGAAATCGGAAGTCCAATTGATGAAAATGAAAAGGTCGATTTAGGTAATTGAAAGTATTTCTTCGAAACAACAAAGCATTGAAGAGAGCATCATGTAGTTGAACGGATTCTTGAAAATCTTTAAGGGTAGCTTACCCTTAAAGTAGCGAGTAGCGGTAGCGAGCCCGGTTCCCTGCAGGTGCTGTTGGGAGGTGGCAGCGTGTTCCGTGACCTGACTCAATTCCCATATAACACACCCGATACTAAACAATTATCGATGTTCTCATGTTAGAGGCGGTGGATGAGCCTTGCTGTAGCCTTCGACCTTTGTGTCCTCCATCATAACATCAATAGTGATGTCACACATGTGTTGCCACGGCGAGGTATTCTCAAGCGAAGTGAAGGCATAACGGCAACGGATCTGAGGGCTGTAATGAGAAGTGGAGTTTCTGAATTGGTTTCCCGAGCAAGCTATCAGGAAATGGTATCGAGGTTATTTGACATCTAAACGAGAAAAGTTGTTAAGTTGCAGGGAAAGTTTTGTCCGGCTCTCGCAGCTTCACCTGATCACAACTCGGCTCAGGCTGCATTGTTTCCTAAAAATAAGCGTCATTTGATTCTTAACAAATTTGTTAACATGGCACATATTTGCCTAGACCATTTTGATAAAAATCTTATGATTCACATTGCACGAAATTGTGTGAAGTCGACTCCAAGGCAGGGTCGCGCGTGGAGTCGAAAAAAAAGTAGCACAGTAAGGCTGCGTTCAGAATTTGCGATTTTGCGCGATCTTGTCTTTCTTGCAGGATGTGCTGGTTTTCTTTGTATGATTTCAAATGTTGTCTTACACAATGTATTCAATAAAGATAAAAAACTTTCTCTAACCCAGTATATAGGCAACCCTTTCGTAGAGATGTTCACGTCCGAATTCCCAAATACGTAGCGGTCGAAATGTATGCGTTTTTGGGCGTTTGACTATAACCTCAGTGGACGTTCACATAACGTCCAAACTTTTTGTGTTTTGAACGCAAGTGTTACCCAGTGAAGCAGAGTATCTCAGCTGAACAGGGTGCGGAGCGTTATCAAAAAGTTATTTTACTGTAAATTAATAAAAATTAACCAATCCACCAAAGATCTCATTCAGCCATAACAAGCATAGAAATTAACGAAACGAGCAAGGGTGTAAAGAGTAACACGGAATCAGGCTAGTGCATTGTCATACGTTGTTTGGAATCGTGAGAGCGTCACAGCACTGAGGCACTGAGTCATTGAGTGACTTCACTGTCGATTAAGGGATAGTCTTCTTAGCTGGTTTTCTAGTTAGGCTATTCCACTCGTCTACCGTAGTGGGGTGAAGTGTAGGCTCTGAGCCACTCCGATAAACGTAACTGATCCGCTGAAACCAATGTGACACGACAGATATGCGCTCTTTCGAGCTCTTGTCCTGCTTCAGGACAAAGTGTTAACCGTGGAAGTCCCGTGTCCATAGATAAGCAATATCCTCAAAAAGTATAAAATCCGCATTCATGACATCTCGAGGCCTTGGGATTGAGACCCCCTTTCTCGAGAGCTTGCAGCTTAAAGGAACCGGAAGGGATCCGAAACAAGAGGAAGATGCAAAGAAATGAGCATTTTGTAACGAACCTCAAGGTTAGAAGTGATAATAGGCGATAAAACCTGATTCAAAAGCGCGACGCTGCGGTGTGTATTCGCATCCCATTCGCATCCAACACACAGCCTTTCCGAGTTGTCCGCTGTTGGAGACGGGCCGCGGGCCAACGTTAGTTGTAGCACCTACTCCCAGCGCAGTGGAGTGACCATTTCCAACTACATTAGCATTCATGTAAGTATATCCAGAAACAATACAAGAAAGAACAAAGTAAAAAGTAAAAGGAAAAATACAAATATATAATAGAAACATCTCCTTTTGGCACCATGCCAAGGCGTCAAATTGGCGAGTTTGTGCAATGGCGGCCACTTAAACTCGTCCGCTACGTCTACCGTAAGCCAAGATTACTCCCTTCCGGTGTCTTTAAAGCCATGACCAGACTTTTACTTCAGGAATGAAATATGAAGTTATTGATCGGAGCGTTCTTCACTAAGGTGTGGATGCCTAGTCTCACCCTGTTCAACAGCACATATCTGGTTATCTAGTACTAGAAGAGAATTTTCCAGAATCGCGAGATCATCCAGCTTGCCTTTATATATGTATCCCCTAATAATAGGTCATTGCACCCTCTAGCACGCCTCCATTGGGGGATGATTAGTCCCCCACTGTACGATGAAATGCTGGAAATGATGGCAGCCTGGTTGTACAGCTGCGTCACGTTTACACACAGAACGCGTCCAACGCGTTTACATAACCATGCTAGGAGTGTCATAGATGTGTTTCTTGATGTACAACATGACCAGCATTGAATGTATTCCCAGAAATTTGCACGAGCAGGTCTCTTTGATGCCTTCGCTCACTTTTGGGACCTGCTGTAAAAAAGAGTTGCGAGAAATTACGTGACCGAGACATTTTCACTGTAAAAGTAGTTAAAAGTTCCCATCTTATGCCAACTTCTTAGCCCGGTTCCCACGAACGCACGCAAGCGAAAACGGAAGGAATCGCTCCTGAATACATATTTAGTAGGTTGGAGCGGCACCAGTGCCTTGTTCAAGACTCCGTTGACTTTGTCGATAAAAACGTGAACATTAATGCAAAGATCTACCAATAAGAGATTCTTAGCCTGTGTCCCGAAATCAATAATTCACTTGTTCTACAGCATTCAGTAGGCTCCAATCATGGTTAAGCATTGCGCTGAGAGAGATTTTTGAGAATACGTCCCCATTTCCATCGCCGGTGCTGTGATTTAGTAAAGGTATCTTCCTAAAAAGGTCGACAATCGCTAACCATAGTATTGCTACATGATCTGAAGAAGTATTATCGGTTGGCGACCTTTTTGAGATCACCTCACCGGCGAAAATCAAAGAAGAATAGGTGGGTTTTTTACTCATGGGTTTCCCGAAAAAATACGACCTCTACCTTTTTCCTCTGAGTATACAGGGGGTGCCAAAAAAAAAAAAAGAATTTTGCCCACGGCTCACATCTGCTAATTATACAAAACATAGGGAAAGGAAAGAGATAAAAGTATTGGGGCAAAATATTCACGAACTGTTCCTCTGAAAGCAGGAACAAGCTGTGGCTCCCTATGTTCACCTTTATAAGAATATGGAGCTTTCATTCGGCGCAGTCGGGCTTCGGAGTACCTACAGTATCAAGGTCCGCTTAAAACAGTGAAGCCAAGCTCCGTGGTAGGTCTTTTGTGGAAAGCTTCCTGAGGATTGGCTCCTCGGTTCGTGAAAGTCATAGAGCCCCTGCTGCTTGGACAAGGCTGCTGTGTTCCGAAGTATCATTTTCATGCCCAAATCCGCCTCCGGAGGGGTTTCAGTGGTAAGGTCACGTTTTGGGTCTTGGAAACTAAGGGCGCTGGGAACCCGGGAAAAATGGAATGTTCAAGAACACCACCCAGTATGAATCCCCTTAGGTACCCAGAGTGAACGGACCTCAGCAAGGTTGTGAACGAGGGCGACGAAATTTCGGATTTTGCCCAGTTGAGGTGGCACATCTTGTTCACTCCTCGCTCCCGTTTCTGCCCGTGCAGAAGGCTGCCACGGAGCATAGTGACAGAGTGAGGTCTGCTCTTCAATCTGAGGATGAAAATAACTCAACAGATTTTGCTGTAGCTCGAATAAAGTGGGGTGAAAGTTGAGCAGACAAAATTACTTTTTTTGGCACCCTCTGTATTTTATTGCGTGCTTGACCCTGACTGGGTCGAAACTGAAGTTAGACGCTTTGAAATCTCTTTGTTTCTTAAATGTTTTGGCTTATCGTTATTTACTGATATATGTATTGACAGATATAAAATTAATTATGTAAACATAGTTCTATATAATTATATATTATATATATTGATTATTCATAGGCTAAAAAAATTGGACGAGAGTTACTACAAGGATGCCGAGTTATGGGCAAAAGCTTCGGTGTCGGACGGGACTCGTTTGAGTCGCGTCCAACACCGAAGCGTTTGCCCATAACTCAGCATCCTTGTAGTAACTTTCGCATCGCGAGCTGCGGCGATAAACAGCAGTTATCAAAAAAAAATTAAAAATATCAAAATTGGACGAGAGTATTATGAATTCAATCTTTTCACGCGGAAAACATGCTAGTCATCCAGGTGTTCATGTGATCGTGCATGCATGTACATAACAGGATGCTCCACACACTGCCTTCGGATAGGCAGTGTGTGGAGCATCCTATAGCTATAGCGCGCTGAATTACCCTGACCGCACACACGTCCTATAGAGGTCAAGTTCTTAAGATGTATCGCAGTACAAAAAGGACAATGAAATCGATCGCTACTTTCTGAATATACCTACAAAATACTGATCAAGCGGTCAGCTTTCGCGCTCCTCAACACCGGAGCGAAATCGTTTATCGTGTTGATTTTCCTACTTGTGTACACCAAGGTAAAACGTGTAAAAAGTGCTCGTTCCGTTGAACCTGAATAGCCATCAGAAACCAATCTTCTCTTCGTAAACATTGCCCTCGTCTTGCTCAGCTGCAATTCGACACACACGCTAGCGTAACCAGACGGCAACCACTTTGCCTACTCGACATTCGCCTATGCTTCACTCCAGTGTCTCAGCACTAGTTGACGTATGACGCTCTTGAGAGCAACACTAAAGGTTTTGGCGAAATGTATGGCAGTACTAGGCCCTCATTTTGACGTTGGTGATAACCTGCTTCTTGATAGGAAAGTTTTGGCTGCGATCTGATGACGAAGCAGCGTTCTGTAACCACATCTATAACATCGGAGTTGAAGACCTCCTCTCAGCCGATTTCTTAGAGGCATAACGGCGTTTTATAATCATGCAATACTTCATTGAGAACCCCTACAGTGTGAATAAGATCCATTGTATTAATCCTCCGAGGCACTGCGTAGTAGTTGGACGGTTGTTCCGTAATTGTTTCATAATGACAATCCTGGAAGTCAGGATTCGAGCAAAATAAGCTATTATCAGTGCCATGCTTCATCTATGCCGAAAAAATCCGATTTCCCACTGGGTGCATGCATCAGGAGCCGATACAGCGTCAGGAATGCGACTTCAGACTTTTGTTCCCCGTTGCTCCCTCCTCCCCCACCCACTTTTCAAAGTTGTCGCGTCTACAGAAGTTTCCAGCACTGCTCCTATTGTGATGAAGTGATGCGGTGTACCATTTCAACCGTGAGATTGCGTTGTGGTTTTCAAGGTGGGAAACGGAAGGTATCCATCCTCCTCCAGACAGTAGTTAGCGGATGGATGTGACCTAAATATCGTTCGCTAGCTTCTTGGAGGATTCCTCTGTTGACAACATCAGTGATAGACATTAACGGGTCGTTCAACATCGCGACATGCACAGGGTGAAGCACTTTTTGAAGGATAGGCGGTGGGCCGCCAGAAAAGGTTTTTTCATGTCAAGCGCGCATCTCCCTATGTGTCCACCTCTGCAGATTGGAGATGTTCAGATCTCCCTTTCGAATTAATTTATGGAGAAACTACACCCGTGAAAGCCTCGAATAAATGTGTTGACAGAAAAGATCTCAGTCTTTGGTGGGTTCTGAAGTCATGAGATGCATTTTTCATTTCCGCCGTGGGGCAAAGGTGATGCAGTGGCAGTGGTGTTTTTTCACTAGTATGGCCTGATGGTCAAGTCTCGGATCAATGAAGCTTTTATATTCCGCACAGTCAGTGAATTGGTACCTCACGAGTGGACAAAATATCAGATTTCTACGGCGATTAGATCACTCAGGTTATTATGCACTCAGGTGCCCCTTCGATTTTGAATGGAAGTTGGACACGTGGCGCATCTCAAAAGAGAGAAACTGACGCCAGTGTTTTATCTATACCATTCGTTTGTGGCCGTAGCCACAACGGAGTATATCATAGGTTTGATAGAATGGCGCCCAACAGTGATTTTCGGTTAAAAATTGATCGTTTTTCGGTGCGATGATCCTCAGACGAATTGTGTGGAGTCGGCGGCCCACTATTGTTTGCTGTCCAATATTTCCACGTGGCAGGCATCCCACACTGGAGGGATTTGCAGCATTTACGCGTACACGCGATCGGCTGGTCAGCCACCAGTTTGCGCCTCATCTGGCGCTCGAACTGCTCACTTAATCTCGTGTTTTTGCAACATTCTCACCCACACTCACGAACGTCGTCACTTCCTCTGACAATTGTGTTTAAGCACTCAGTAGTCGCAATTGCGACACATTTTAGGCCTATTCATATGAAACACATCGCTGAAGCCAATGCAAGTTTGATTTGAACGTAAACCCAGCTTTTTACGGATGAAGCACTTCAGTCGAGGCCATCTAATTGATTTGACCTCGCATAGGCACGGTCTATGCATCCTCATTCCAGCCCAGTGAAACCTCCCGATCAAACGTAGCTAAATCAACTCTGGAGAGTTCCTCTTACTCTAACTTTGACCCCAGGCATGCTCAAAAAACGCTGTCATGTATGACATCATCTTGAAATGGTCTCTCTATGGGCCTCATAGCGACCGGTTCTAGGCAACCGACATTTGGGGATCGCCCGTCTGACTCGGTGAAGCGTCTACGTATTTAATAATTCATCAAAACCAATCTACGTTCTTTCTGTTCCGGGTTCCATTAGGTAACTGTCTGCTCGCTGATTGAGAATTTTCACAATGATTTTGTTGGTTGTCTGAGCGATAATCAGGTGTGACCATGTTGATGGCACATTTGCACTGGAGTATTCACTGTTTGCTCGAAGAGATCGTATGCGAACCACTGGAACATACATAGCTCTGCTCGATGCTAGTTTGGAGTCTGCTACTAAAGTTGCAGAATGTGGCTGGCATTTTTAACCCATAAGATGCTATTAATAAATGCCAGCCATTAAAACACACTACGAACCATTGCAGACTCGTTTTCATTCATGAATATTTCCTTTCGTTTCATTTTTCTCACATTTCCGATTCATAGGCTACATTTTCAATGAAATATCGGAAGCATGAGGCATGGGTCTTGTTAATCACTCTTTTTGAATACCCCACGCTTTCTAGTTCCATTCGAAATCGTATGTAGTGGCATATGGATGATCTGAACTATATGATCTCATGCGGGGTAAAGCTGAAGTACAAAACATTAGTTCCTACGCCTCATAATAGTCATTTACCAACTCACAGACCACAGTGGGATGCACGGTTTGGTCATTTTATGGTGCGGTTATTCTGTTACCCGAGATTCCATGTCTGGATCATGCAAGTGCGAGTCAGCGTCCTTGCCACTACACCATCTTTGTCTCTGCATCTCAATACAAAACTATGAAAGAATTATAATATTACGTGTACGACTTTTCATCAGTGTCGGCATATTGTTGTGATATCGGATAGCATTTGTATGCAGCCATCGAGATTGTGAAACACTTATTTTGTTCACATTTCTGCGAGTTGCCCTCTTGGGAGCTTCTAAAGACGAAATATTTGTGAACCAAAGCGTCGTATATCAGCTTTTATTTCTCAAGAAGCGAAGCGGGAAAGGGAAAAGTGAGAACTGTGAATACATGCTCTCTGAAAATAAACCTCCTTCTTCAGAAGAGATAATGAGCGGCGAAACGCATTGAAAAAACGTGGCTAGGGATTATCACGACCCCGCAGCACGGTCACGTGTCGTACTGCAGTCCTGCGCCGTACGAGTTGCCGGCGGAGGCGCTACAACGTTCGCGGTCGGATGATTCAGACTCTCCGTACGTCTGCAATCTACCCCGGCAAGTGATCAGAGGGGTGTGAAAGAGAAGAGGAGCCTCGGTATCTCATCTCCCGAGTTTTTCGCCGTTTTGTCTCGTTCTTTCTTTGCTGTTACAGTCCAGTTCCCGTAGGCTGACGGGGCGTGGCCCACAGAGTTGGGTGAGAGTGTGTGGCGGGGTGAGAGAGATCGATACAAGTCCGTAGGCCTCGCCCTGCCAGCCGTAATTGAAATGAACTGTATGTACATTGCTGAGCACCCTACTTTCATATTCCGCAGTCTGCCAAATTAACCTCTTCTAGTGTTTTTGAGACGTGTTATGGTGCCGCGCGTTTCCAAAATGACACCTCTTTATGAAACATTTTTTGTCTGTTATTTTTCCATATTGGAATTGTGTAGTGATCTATAGCTTAGATGCACAAACCATGTTGGAGGTGAGATGTGACAACATCCGGCTGTTCCAGGTTGTTCTTTCCTAATGAAAGTATTTGGAATTATAGCAGTAATTTAGTAATTTACTGTGATGATATCGAACAAAATGACTACAGTCCCAAGAATGTTCCATTGCTCCGATTATGGGACTGTGTCAGCATCATCTTTGCATCAATTATTTCCAAAATGAGCCTGTGAAGTGCGCTCAGTACAATTTACTTACCAATTATTTGAATGTAACTCAGCCATTTAAAGCAATTTCGGTGGACAAAAAAAGTATACAGTTATACTTTCAATAAAATGTATGTGGGCGATGTAGACATAACATGAAAAAAATCAGATCAAACAATGGAAAGGAAGCTGTTAAAGGCAGTGTTAGGGGTAATGTGGGTGATAAGGAACCTCGGAAGGAATCATTTAGTTAAAAAACTACGGGTCTGAAAGGCCTATGCATGGCGAAATCCCCCGTGGAAAGCGCCCCCTTGAGCTGTGGTGGAGCCGGCCTCATCAGGACAAGCCGCCTTTATTCAGGGCAGCCCGCCTCCTAGCGACGAGCTCCCCATGATTGGCTGGGGTGGGAGGGCCGAGGCGATGCGGCCGGCTGGAGCGATCGGGGCGCGCTTTCGTTGACAGAGCGCCGCAGACCCTTTTCTAATCAGCTGATTATCTTTTTCTGCGTTTTTGATTCTTGCTACTTACCCGTAGAATTCGCGGCGAATAGGGACTCTGAACGTAGGATCATTGACCGGGAAGTCTCGAGAGATTGCCGACCTGATGAGTCGACGAAACATCCAAATCCTATGTATCCAGGAAACACGCTGGAAAGGAGCTAAGACAAGGGAGATTGAAGAAGGAGTCAAACTCTTCTACAACGGCGAGGACACTAAACATAACGGAGTGGCCATCGCAGTAGCGGATTCCCTCAAAGATAGCGTCTGCGCCGTAAACAGGATCAACGGTCGAATTATGGCAGTAAGGTTGGATACAAAGGAGGGATACTGGACCATAGTAAGTGTATACGCATCGCAAGCCGGTTGTCCTGAGCACGAGAAGGACGAGTTCTATCTGAGCCTTGACGACGCCATCAGGTCAGTTCCGGAAGGCGATTACCTCACCGTAGCAGGCGATCTGAATGGTCACGTCGGCAGAGACAGAAGGGGCTTAGAGAGGGTGCACGGAGGCAAAGGGCTAGGCGTAAGAAACGCTGAGGGAGAAAGGATACTGGACCTGGTCACGGCCCATGATTAGCGGTCTGCAGCACGTACTTCGCGAAAAGAGAGAGTCAAAAGGTAACCTGTAGCAGTGGAGGGAGACAAACGGAAGTCGACCATATACTCATAAGAAGATCAGCCCTCAAAACTGTGAAGGACATCAGGGTACTGCCAGGAGAGGAACTCACCACCCGACACAGGCCCCTCCTAACAGATATTGCCATAGATCTCCCTAAGAAAACAAGGCTTAAGCCGAACGGCGAATCAGATGGTGGAAGCTGCACAAACAGGAAAGGGATGACCTCAAAAGGAGGATACTGGATATCGGTCTCCCAGACCCTGACGGGCCCACTCAGGAGACTTGAAATAGAGCAGCTGAGATAATTCTGAAATGCGCAAAGGAAACGCTGGGGGAGACCCGAGGTGGCTTCAAAGGAGACAAAGCAGCGTGGTTCTGGAATGAGGAGGTTCAGAGGGTAGTGAAACAAAAGAAGGAAGCATACAAGCGGTGGCAGAAAACGAAGAGCCCAGAACACCTCGACACCTACAAATGCTGCAAGAGGCTTGCCAAGGCAGCTGTGGCCAAAGCAAAGAATACAGAAATGGATGCCTTGTACGAAAGGTTGGATGGGAAGGAGGCAGAAAAGTTCGTCTTCAGGCTCGCTAAAGCAAGACATCGAGCCACCCAAGACATCGGGGTGGTCAAGGCGGTAAAGAGCAGCGAGGGTACCATTCTGAGGAAACCAGCCGAGGTTAAAAGGAGATGGCGGGAGCACTTCGATGGGCTTCTGAACGAAGAGTTCCCACGTAAGGAAAGCCAACAGAAGGAGGCTACGGCTGGCCCCATCCTCCCTTGGACAGCGGAAGAAGTTCGCCAGGCGCTGGGAAGAAGGAACTGGTCCAGATGGGGTGCCAATAGAGGCATGGAAGGCACTGGGAGAGTACGGAGTGGAGTGGCTTACACGCTTCCTGAACATTGTGACGGCCAGAGGAAAAATTCCGGTTGCGTTGAGGACCAGTACCATCGTTCCCATATTCAAGCAGGAGGGGGACGCAATGGAGTGCTCCAACTACCGTGGAATAAAGTTGACGGCTCACACCATGAAGCTGTACGAGCGGCTGATTGACTTGAGGCTGAGGGAGCTGGTCACCATATCCCAGGAGCAGTTCGGGTTCATGCCTGAGCGCTCCACCACGGATGCCATCTTCATCTTTAGACAAGTGCTGGAAAAGTACCGTGAAAAGCGCAAGCCTTGCTACCCAGCCTTCCTGGACCTCGAAACCTTCGACCGTCTGCCACGACCAGTAATCTGGAATTCGCTTCGAGAACGACATATACCAGAGCACCTCGTCACCCTTATACAGGACATGTACGATGGGGCTAAGGCGGTCATACGCACCCCGCAGGGACTGACGGCGGAAATAGGGATTTTGGTTGGGATACACCAAGGCTCGGCCCGTTCCTCTTCCTGCTCACCCTAGATGGCATGGTGAAAGACCTCGGAGGGACCACTGAGGACCATTCTCTACGCTGACGACTTTGCCCTGATAGCGGATACCAAAGAAGAACTTCAGACGAAGGTGCAGAGATGGCAGGCAAGGCTGGCAGAGAACGGCTCACGAGTAAACGTGAAGAAGACCAAATTCCTAAGCTCCGAAGACTGTCCGGTGTCCATCGTGGACCGCCATGGAGAAAGCATCGAAAGGGTTCAGGACTTCCGATACCTGGGAAGTGAATAGCCGAGAATGGTACGGTAGATCAGGCCGTGAAAGCCCGAATAAACGCGGCATGGCTGAAATGGAGAGAGTCCACAGGAATCCTCTGCGATCGACGGTGCTCAGGACTCTAAAGGGCAAGGTATACCGAACGGTGATAAGACCCGCAATGCTCTATGGCAGCGAGTGCTGGCCCATAACAAAGAATCTCGAGAAGCAGCTACATTCCGCAGAAATGAGGATGCTGAGATGGGCATGTGGCTGGACGCGGCTCGACAGGATCAGGAACGAGGACGTCAGGGCAGTCAGACGGCACCGGTCCAGCTGAAGTTGAGGGAGCAGCGGCTAAGATGGTATGGGCACGTGCTGAGAAGGTCGGCAGTCCACCCAATTAGGAAAGCGGTAGAGTTCGAAGTACCCGGCAAGCGACTACGAGGAGCCCCAAAGAAAAAGTGGAGGGACGTTATCAAAACGGACCTCACAGAAGTGGAAGCCACGGCAGAAGATGCCTTGGATAGAAGAAAATGGCGGCGATTGACAAGAACAGCGGACCCCGCAACGGCGCGGGACTGACGCTAGGGAGAAGAAGAAGACCCGTAGAATTCGCGACTTCTTCTTTTCTATTCTTCTTTTTTTCCATTAATACTCACTTGTTGTCTTCCTCGTCTGCAGTCAAAGATAGGATGCCTTCTGAGTTTTTTGTATTGCTTCCACGCTGTTTTTGCGCATTGATTACCTGGATGTATGCCAATGGCAGAGTCGTCCGGGCCACCTGCCTGTTGACGGAATGGTTGTGCACGCCGAGAAACAGTCGTGGGGAAGGGGTTTTATTTGCGGGTTCTTGGTCATTTACTTCCGTTTTCCCTCCACCGCCTTATTACCGATCATCTCTCCCGTCATACTCGCCACTTTTTTCGCATTTCCCAATTTTTCCCTAACACCTGCCTTTAAGTGGCTGTAACACCTCCATAAGAGTTACCGCATCTGCAGCTCCGCCTTTCTAGGATCACCAGTTTTCATTGGGCTGCCTTCATACTTTGCATTGCCGGCGGCAGGGCCTGGCTGCCTCCTCTTTGCGTCTCCACCCGTGTCACTCTGCTCCGCGCAGAGCCACACCCTGCCGCGCGCACCACCACAGAGTATGGTTACGTCCTTATATTCTTACAATCAATTTATGCTCAGATTTCTCTTCTTGTAATTTGTAAATGTTGACTTTGATTCGCAGACATGTTCCGATTCCACATTCTCCTCAGAAAGGGGCTCGAAACCTCTGTCAATTAGATAATGTAACAAACTCCGAGGCTGCACACAACTGCTAGCGATTTCTTATTATAATAAGCAATGACAGGGAAATGAGTATAATTTCTCACACATCCACCTGAAAGTCCCTTATGTCTGTTCTACAGTAAGTATACATAGTTGTAGAGGAGTGTATGTGATCACTAGTCATCTCGTCCATAGAATAAACCGGTAATCAATTCCATCCACCTCAGTGCGACTGGAGTTGTCATTTTGTACGTCCTGGGACATCCCCTACATCTTACCTTTTTCCTTTCCCAGCTGTATATTGTGTCTTCCATTCACGCTTCGTGTTCCCTCATTAGCCGTTACGAGGGTTTGTAAATCTTCGCATGCCCATGTCATCATATTGATGACATCTACGACACGTTGTATATCCTGCTTTCCTTTATATGAGTCTCATTTTTGTTTAAGTTTCGTATATCGGGTTGGAACATAGCAAGTTCGCAGAAATTGATATAAGAAAAAAGCAATACCTGTTAATTCCAACTTCTCTCTTCGCAAAACCTCGCAAAACCTTGATGTAAATTACAATTTTCTCTGCTATGCCAACGAGGCTGTTAGGTGGCACTTTTATTGACGGCCTGACGTTTCGACCAAATCGTCCTCCTCAAAGGCCTAAACTTGGCTCAAGAATATCTTTCAAGATGCAGCCGATAGTAAGTTGTGTAGGTGGACCAACCGATCGAATTTCATGGCTCCTTAACTGTATTGTGAGCCAGTTGCTGACCAAAATTCCATCACATCTGACCAACACGACTAAGTTCCTTGAACAGTTATGCAATTCACGCTTGGAAAAAGGTTGCGTGATGGAGTCATTCCATGTCACTTCGCTTTATACTAACGTTCAAAACGACCAATCTTTACTAGCACTGTTCGAAATGCTGGGCGGGTACTTCGGAACCATATAGACTATTGGACTGAATGCAGCGCACTTTATGACTTTAATAAAGGAATATTTGCGGTGCAGTACCTTTAGATGGGGGCGTTATTGTCAAATTGGGGTTTTGGCAATGTGTCAGCGCCAAGCTTCAGTACTTGCGATCTGCTTTATGAGCAGAATAGACGAACGACTGCTGTAGCGCCTGCCATTGATGTACTGAGGATACATAGATGACTGCTTTTAAGTGTTTTTGCCTAATGAACCAGCAGTCGCAGTATGACAAGTTCACAACGGAGGTACCACGCTATGGTTGGCTTTCTTACCTGAACAGGCAGGTGAAAGTGTCCAATGGCATGCTCACTGTGAAATGGTACAGAAAAGCTAGCTCTAAGAACAACTTGATTCACACTACATCTGAACGTCCCACGGCTGTGAAACATGCGGTTGTTAAAAACATGTCCAAGACGGCTGCAAATGTGTGCACAGGTCCGACAGAGCGGCGAGAGTGTATACTCCTGGCTTCTGACATAGCTGCATCAAACGACTATTTTGTACTAGAACGTCGTAAAAGAATACGCACTGAGCATTTACGGTGTAACCGCGACTGAATAAGGTTTCCCTGTGCAAATCTTTCATCTCTGACAGAGTAACTGCTGTAATTCAAAGATGCCCTGTTCGAGCACAGCTATTATAGATGGATGTTGTCCTGGTGAATGTCCCCAGTGGCAACATCAAAAGGCAACACGTGCGGAACAGACTTCACTATAAGCGTTGCTTATCAAAGAATTGTGTTACATGCCCGTATGGTATAACTGGGGATTACGCCAAAATTGGTAAAATTTATCAAAATGAATGTCGAGCATGTAATGCAACGTATATTGGGGAAATTAGGAGAAGTCTAGCAGTAGGTATTCAAGAACTGGCTGGCAGAAGAATAGTTAATTCTATGTGAAGCGCTGAAGTTTGGCATGCGATACTGAGATTTCTGCCAGGAAAGTGTTTGAAGCGTTTTGGATTTCCGCAAGAAATCCAAGTTTGAACAAGTGAAACGAGTGCTCATCTATTACTAAAGATCTCTTGCCATTTGCGCCATATTGCGAGCTACTGATGTAAAGAGGAGGCATGAATGACCACGCTATGCTGTACGTATAAGGACAGCTTGGCATCCTTCACTCACAGAGATTAAGCGACATAGAGTGGCGGCGTTCCGCTCTCGCGATGGAGGACTGGGTGAGTTTAGTCACGTTTGGTGATATGGTAGATAAAATTCTAAATCTTGAGCCATGTTAGGGCCTTTGGGGGCGAGTTCAGTCAGAACCGCTAGAGGGATGAGGCGTTTGGTGACATGGTAGAATTCTAAATCTTGAGCCACGTTAGGGCCTTTGAGGGCCCTATTTCTGTAAGCTGCATGCGAATTCGACCCAATCTTTGTAATAGCTGACCAAACAAAGTTCTGAATTTTTGAGAAAAAAACGAAAAAAAGGAAAAGTCCTTTTAGATGATACACGTGTTTTTCCGGGATTACTGGTTTGTATTGACCGGATTCGTATGATCATAAACACTACAATATTGTGATTTGACTCAATGTTTCTTTATTTGTTAGCTGTTTTGAAGAAACAATATCATGCTGACAGTGAGTTTGGTAGGCCAGAGGTATGTAGAAAAGTTTGATCGATTGGAGTTCACACAGGGTTGTTGAGTTTTTCTGATGTGAGGAATCTGTGCCATGAAGTGATAGGTTCGCGTTGTACCGTACTGGGCTCCGTGAATAAGGATGATTTGACAATGAACGAGGGGAACCAAATAAACTGAGGAAGGCGAGGAACAATTATCCCCTCATAGGAATGCAGTATACGGTGCAGCGTCAAAACATAAACTCATCAACAGCTCATTTTACGTATTCAATCGATATACTGTGCTTCATCGGCTTTGAATTGAATGCATTCAATGGAATTTCAGTGTTGAAATATTCTAGGGTAAATTGAACTGAGAGTGGTTTGAAATTTGGTTTCTGAAACTCGTATAAGGCGAGCTTTTCCATGGCATGTGCCGAGCCTTCTGCACTGTTCAAAAGGATTGATTCCACTTATAATCAAGCAGAGCAAGGCAGGCTCGTTTTACAAATAACTGGCACCTTTTTCAAATATTATGCGCAACCGTTTTCTAATTCTATCTGCACTCTGTGGTCATATCCTATGACCGATGTGATTTCGTATCCTCAACGTTTTGCATGTGATGAGACGTTCAGTGGCAGGTGATAAAGTTTTCATGTAACTGTGATGCTTGGACCGAAAGAGCGCTACGCGTGCGGAGAGCGTCCACGGCTGGTTGGCTAGCTTCCTTCATTTGGTCCATGGCTCACATATGTCATCGTGGCTGGATTCAAGTAATAAACACAGTTCCTTCAGTTTTTAATGATGATGGCTTTGTAATGATCAAAAGTCAAAAATATCACAGTTCCTTCAATTTTTGCCTTATGTTTTCTGCAGTCCGCGAGAGCTGCCCAGAAAATTGTATCAGTGGACTTCTCATGATCTCTTGATGAGTGTTTTTCCCACCATCGTATAAATCGCCACCCACCGGTCCACATATTTGTGTGCCTCCCTTAAGGAATTTGTCATTGTCCAGCTATCGAAAGCCAATATTAATGTAACAATCGGAACATTTCACTGCGCATGAAACTCAGACATGGACGTGATATTGCCACACATTAAGTGTTGTGGAAGGAAATGTTCTACTCTACTCTCGGATTCACTTTCTTTTAATGGACCTTTTTCGCCCCAAGCCGTGATTACTTCACCCATAGCCCTGATATTAAGCATTCCATTACAGGTTTGCGACGAAACACTCGAATTGCGTCAGCTTGAGCATGAAGACGGCGGGCGGGCTCCCTAGCGCACGACCAATCCACGACAGCACCAGCAGTACACTTGTCGTGGCCCGCGACGTTACTCGCGTGGTGCGATGACTCGGTCCGAGTGTCCTGTCGCACATTCTTCCATTTCTCCATGGAGATGTTCCACTCATATTAACTCATTTGATATTTGTTATTAAACACTAAAGTATCCCATAGGAGATTCATAAAGTGTTAATTATAGTACTGAAAAGTAGTCATGGAACAACACCACTGCCACTGTAGCCACACACAGATTTATGCTAGATTGACGGGGCTGTAATGAAATATCCAGACTAAATAGCAAATTATGCTCATGGTTTTCAGTCCAGCGCTTACGAGAATGATTTGCGAGATCACCTGCATTTTTTTTCAAGCTCACCTTCATACGATGATTGGCTGAAACTCGGCTTTCTTCTGAATCGATTTCTGGGTGGCAGGAAATCGCTGCTCATACCACGGCATTTTCGTGCGCATTCTGTTTGTTTGTATGGTGTAAACATTTCCGTCAATGTTTAGTCGTCGCATAGAATGCGCTCACTAACTCGTCCACTGAAATGACTGGATATCTTCTAAACCTTTTTTAGTACCAGTAAGTAATTAAAAAATAGGTCTCACTACTTGTTTCCTGATTTCACTTGTGAAAATTTCTTCTTTCTAAAATAACCATTAACCACCAACAATCACATTTGCTCTGTCTAATTGTGAGCACAAAAGGTCGAGCGGAACTGCATTCCGTTTTTGATTCCATCCAAATGTTTGGGCTTTCAATTTTGTTATTCATTCCGAAAAATGCATTTCGGGATCCATTATAATAATTAAACCACCTAACTTCGAATTCAGAATTCAACGGAATTCTTTTCCAGTTTTCTACAAGTATTTAGGGGTCAATTCACAGCATTTCATTTTACCGAAAATCTACGGGCAGTTCATCCATGGTCTGTCTAAGTCGGTTTCCGGGATCTTTCAATTATTTCAATCAATTGGGCAAGGTTTTTGAGTGGAGCCGATGCAGCCTTGCGCCGCACATTTCTCGGTTTCCAGGCATCTTCGCATCCAGCGCGTGCGTCATCTTTGCGATGCCGTTTTGGCCCCTCCAGTGCCGAACCTGAACCTCATCTGATTTTTGTTTTTTGATCATTACAACGTGTGTCTCTAAAAGATTTAATCTCCTGGTATTTCACATTTCTTCTTCGAGCTGCATCTGACCGACGAATTTCATTCAGAACCGGTTATCGGAGAACCCCTAAAAGAAGTCACTCACATGGAAACTACCATGGAAACTATGAGACTATGAAGCTTGTTTATGGCAAAACCGTCCTTAAAAAGCGCGCCCTCGAGCTGTAGTGACGGCGTAACGATGAACAGCTGACGCCTTTGGATGACAGACCCCGCCTTCAGGCGACGTGATTCCTGGTTGGCTACGATGAGAGCGGCAGGATCGAAGGTATCGCGACGCGCTTCTTCGTTGTAGCTTGAAGCCCACTCCAGAAAATAGATGCTGTCGTATTTTTCGTATTTTCTAACATTCCCTTGTGTTTACTTGGCAACATGCCGATGGAAGAATAGTCCGGACTACCTGCCTTTAGACGGGAAGATCGTCCGCGTCGAGACTTAACGGTGGGAAGGGTTTCCTATTTCATGAGTCTTTGGCTATTTCCTTCCTTTTTTCTTCACCATCGTATCACTAAGCACCTCGATGTTCACATTCATTACACCACTGTTCGTCTAAATTTCCCCTATCGCTGCCTTTATATGCGTGTTTGGTATTTGCATTTAGTTGCATGGGCAAGTCGATGTATACAGACAATAGTTTTATTCTCGCACATTAATCCGGTACTAGTCGACAGGGTATGGAACAGGCGCTTGGTCAGGGACAGAACTGTGTAAATCACAACTGGAAATATTCTTTTTCAGTTTCGTGATTCATGTTCCTTGACAACATACCTTCCTCACCAGAAAAGATGATGTGTGGCGAAACCCCTATTCTAGCGAAGAACTTGAAGGAATCGTCCACGGAAAAATGAGTTTTTGTGTTACCCATATGGTTATGTTGTAATTGCCTAATGTTGGCCTCATGCAAAATTTCACGCGAAAAATGTGAATCTGGCTGAGATATAGCACCACAAAGTACGTCCGGGTGGGCGGGGCCTCCGAGTAAAGGCCTCGCCCCGTCGTCCGCAGGGGTCGGAGACGCATTGTAGGAATAGAAAGTTACGTAAACAGTCCCACTCTCCTTTCCCAACGGTGGCGGACGACGGGATGAGGCTTTTACTCGGAGGCCCCGCCCACCCGGACGTACTTTGTGGTGCTGTATCTTAGCCTGATTCACATTTTTTCGCGTGAAACTTTGCACGAGGCCCACATTAGGCAAATACATCATAAACATATGGGTAACACGAAAACTCATTTTTCCGTGGACGATTCCTTCAAAAAGCGCGGCTCGAGGTCTTATCACCATCCGCAGCACGACGCGTCGTACTTTTCGTTCATTCATTTGGCGAGTTGCCAACGAGGGCGGGACAACGTTCACGGCCGGCTGATTTAGCCCCTCGCCCGTCTGCAATCCGCCCCCGGTAGTGACGCACAGGAGCATGAAAGTGAAGGAGGAGGGGTCTGATTTCCTGTCTCTTGCGGTTTTCGCCACCTTCCTTCGTTCTTTCTTTACTGTTTCACTGTTGAGCACCTCTAATCTCATATTCCACAACTTGACAGAATTACCCCACCCACTGTGTCTTTAGACGCAAGGAAGGGACCCATCTATGATCGCATGAATTCTACGCCCGGAGGCACATTTCACATGGAAGATGAAAGCATCCTTTGCACTCGTCACCGATGGAAGCTTGTTGAGAGCGTTCGTGCCACACTAGGGTCAAGCCTGGCGTTGGATTTTTTTTTGGAAAATACTACCCCCATCCAAAAAAAAGGGCACAAGCAACCCTTTTCCCCTTATTTGTTGAGCTGCTCCACCCATGTTTTATGAGCTCATGACTGGGGAACAGTTACAGAAATCAACTCATGAGACATTATTCAAATTCAGGTTTCGATGGAAACAATGACCAGTATATATTGAGCATATTAAAATCACATAAAAATGTAAAAGAAAGGTGGAGTTGAGTCACCGGCTGACCTTTCTGAATGCCTGCCGCAGCGACAGCGTCTCGATCAAAATGGAGTACGCTATCCCTTTTATAGTAAACCTGACCCCTTTCGAAGTGTGATTTTCTATATCTGAACATTTGATGGTAGTGTAGATTGATTTTCAATCACTCCCTCATCCCAACCCACTGACTGCTGACTTTCTTAATGGGAGCGAAGTACTGCAGGTGCAATTCTATCGAGGGGAATTTCGCAGAATTCTAAAGGACTTCTCTTTGAATGGCCGTGACCACCTTCAAGTTCAATTTTGAGGTCAGATTTCGTAAAGGGATCTACGAGCTTGCAGCTTCCCAGCGAGTTCTAGAGCCCTTTCACTTGTTTAGGAAGAAGGAAATTAGATTGAGAACTTTAACAATTAAAACTTTTCAGTAGAATCGGTGGAATGTTCCCATCGTTTACTCGAAAAAATATTATGTGTGTCTAAAATGCTTCCACTACACATCCTTTGCCCTCGAAATATTATAGAGGAGGTGATTAGCATGAGCCGACCTCGTTTTGAAGTGCGCTATACATGAGATTTTCATCCACAATCTCGAGCACTTTTCCTGTCTGCATAGCTGATCACCTGGACCAGTCTACGTGCTTGCAATCGTAGTATCAGATGAATGTTGTCCTTATCCGTTAGTTTCCTCACATCCCATAGTTTCATGTTTATAGAACCAAGGTGGAACCTGTGGACAGTTAACGTGCCTACCGCTAAACAGTGAATACCAGTGGTCCGTGGTACGTGTTTTCCGTACCAGGGGACCAACAGAAAGGCAAACTGCGTTGACCAACTTCGCTCCGCGTGCGTCATGAATGAAATTTTCTTAACAATCTACCAGCCTTCATCATCCATTTGGTATTCCTCACAAGGGAAGGGTTTCAACTTCCCATGGAACTTTGAAATTGGTAACAACTGTGGAAGTCTGATCATATGATTTATTTGGAATGGGTTTTTCCGCGGTATTCGACTTGATAGTGCCTCTACCACCTTGCGATTGCACAGCTCTCCCAGTTTTGGATATGTCTGCGTCTGATGGTATTGTGGGTTTGAGATCCATGGAGGTTCCCTTATTCGTTTGTGGAACTAACAAACCTAATGGGTGTTCTGTGTCACTGAACTTGGTAACAACTGTGGAAGTCTGATCATATGAATTATTTGGAATGGGTATTTCAGCGATATTCACCTGATGATGCCTCTACCACCTTGCGATTGCACAGCTCTCCCAGTTTTGGATATGACTGCGTCTGATGATATTGTGCGTTTGAGATCGACCCAGATAGGTCGATAGAGCTCCGGATACTGATTATATCTGTGAAAACCAAAACTGCAAAATGGCGAGTTAGGAGGGGTCAAAGTTTGCCTGTGACATCTCACTGACGAAGCACTTTGCCATCAACACGGTCGTTGGTGAGCTGTGCTTTTTTGCATTTAGTGTTTCATTGTCAGTAAGTGCTTTTCTTTCACTTCTGCACGTTTCCTTGTACTGGTACCTATCGCACCCATCATTTACTCTGCCAACACTCGAGCGATTGTTTTATCGATGGTTGTAGAGAAGCACCGTGCATAAGGTGCGCGTTCTGTGAGCAGCACCTTTGCTTCACACACGTTTTGCTCTATTTCATCACTGTTAGTTGTGGCATGAAGCCGGTTTCATTTGATTTTCTAGTGTGCAACTAACTAAATACGCCAATAAAATCGTGAAGGTTTGAGTTACATTAGTAGTTATAAATAAAGTGGCAGAGTAAATAATGGGTGCGATGATACCAGTACAAGGAAACGCTTAGAAGTGAAAGAAAAGCACTCCCTTATAATGGAACAGGAAGTGCAAAAAACATCGCACCGGCGGCGAGCAAACCTACGTGTCCTATCCAGCAGATCTGGAACACTATCAGTGAGCCTTGGTGGACGATGCTGGCTCAACATCAGCCGAGCTGATGGCAATGTGCCTCGCCAGTGAGTTGTCAGGGGCAAGTTTTGACCCCTCCTAACTCGCTTCAGAACGGAATTTTGCAATTTTGGTTTTCACAGTCATAATCAGTATTCGGAGCTCTATTGATCTATCCGGGTCTCATTCAAAAAATCCATGGGAGTTTGGAACCCTTGCCTTGTTCGAGTCGTGAATTGAAAGCTGATCAGTGTAGATAATTTCTAGGGTTACGAACCTCCGCAGAAGAAATACTACCGCCCATTGAGGATCGCTCGACAGTGGTAAGAAATCTTTTTCTCGACACTCACGCTCCTTTCCTTGAGGCGAGCTGCACAGTTGAGGAGATTATTCGGCCGGTTGATCGATTTAAAAAGGTTGTCAGACGATAATCACACTCTGCACTAGGTAGCAGTGCTACTATGGCAGTAGTACTCTGATGTTGACGACGACGGCTCTACTATAAACAGTGAGACTCAGATAATTTCGGAAGCGGCGTCGACCGATGGCTCTGTGGGAGGGAGGTCGTCGGAGAGGAGGAGGGGAACGGCGTCGTATTTTTCATGAAATTTCCTGGACGAGTCGTATTTTTTGAAATTTTTTCTCGACGCCGGGCACGATCCTGTTCCACTTCTACCACCGCTGATAAACCAATGAAGAATCTTCTTACGGAATGTAGAATGTATTCCCAAGCTGCTGCTATGGAACTATGCATTTCAGCATCAAAACATATACAGTTTCAAAATACTGGTACAAAAAATGCTTCTTGTTAAAGGAGTCTGAAAAGTTGTGGGCATAGGCAAATGCTGCCCTTGAACCTCACCCTCTATTTTGTATCAGCATGTCATATAGTTGGACATATGGCATGGCTGCTACAAAACAACAACAAATATAACATATTGTATTGTATTATGCTTTTATAGTTACTCATTCTTTATCCTTCTTCTTCATATTCCTACCAGTTGGCTGGCGCACACTACTGTGGCGTAAAATCACAGACGCAGCCGGTTGACAGAAATAGCCTTTTTTATAAATTTCAGTACCCATTTCCACATCAAGTCGCACCCCCCTCCTCCCATTCCGGGCGGGAATTTTTCGTTTCAAATGTGTTTAAGATAACTTGGACATTAGTCATTTCTGCCGATTTTTCCTTGGTCTCAAGGCTGTGTTGGAACCGAGCTACCAGTTTCTGTTGTACGGACCTCCACTCAGGGTACTCTCCATTCACGGTTCCCTGGTCCCCTTCATGAATTTAAAAATCTCATTCCTGACCTGAATCCATAATTCCCCCACTTTTGGGTCATATTGGAACCCGATTAACAATTTTTGGTCTCAAAACGAAACATTCCAATGCACGCCCTGCCCGCCGTGGGGGGAGCTCAACTTGGTCCATGTGTGCTCTTTACTTCTTGTCCCGTGCCCTACCTATACCACCCTACCACACTTGTCCCCATCTCCACAGGCCGTTTTCCTATACCTAATTTCGTGACAGACGGACGGACGAACAGATAGACGAAGCGTTTTATATATAGTAGGGGTAGAGATCTTTATTTATACATTTCGAGTCAGTCTGGCGTGTATCGAATCGTTTCATTTTGTATTTAATTTTTTATGCATACTTTACTACTAAAGGGCGAATATTGACAATCAATTTATTATCCCATCTGTTCTCTGATATTATAGTGTACGATAGTAAAACTGTTAGATAAATTATTTTCTTGTTATCAAATTATGGAGCCACTTGTAAACCATTGCCTATCCTCTTTAGACGTAGAGAGAACGATCTTTTGCTATACTATAAACTGTTGCATGGCAAAATTGACATCAATATTGAAGAGCTTTGGTCTCGAAGAAGTTCCATAACCAGAGGCAGCAAGTTTAAAATAGATGTGGGTCGAGCCAAACTTAATTGTAGGCGTCACTTTTTCACACATAGGGTTATCCCTCTTTTTAGGAAGTTATGCCTAAAGCATCGGGTGCTTACAACATCCTACTGTTCATTTAAAAGATGTTTGGACAAATGCCTGAGTCCGTAAATCCTTTTCTATTTTCTTATCGCTTTGTTCTTACTGTTGTCGTTTTATGTGCTTTATTTATTCATGTAATACCTTGTCACTTTGGCACTTATTGTCTAGGGTCAAGTTAATTGGATATCGCACGAATCTGCTCGTGTAATAAATATAATATATAATATATGTCATGTCATGGTCATGCGTTATCAAAACCCGGTCAACATGTCGCCATATCTATTCGGCATGAGGGACTCTCACAACCCCATCATACGCGTGTAGTTGCTATTTTTCCGCGGTATTACAATGTTGCACTTTATTGCAATACTTCACTGACGAGCTGATTTCCTAAATGACTTGCGAACAGTCTTGGACCCACTTACTCGACCCGCGAATTGGGCACCAACAACAAACTCCCGCCTCACCTGTCACTTCTGTCAGTCGGCAGTGTTTGTTCGATTCCTCCACTCAGTCGAAGCTTGGAAAATGTTCCGGCGGTGAATATCATCGTGTAGGTATAATTCTGCCGTATTTCTTGTAATGTAATTTTTTTCTTCTTCACGTCAATCTCTTTGCACCTACAAGTATGCCTCAATTTTTTTGAAAATAACGGTATGATTTGTGTTTGTTCGTAATCATATATCGAAATATATTTTTTATTTCAAACCTAGCAGAGTTGTGAAAGAATGTCTTCAATATTAAAGAAAATAAAGTACCCAAATGATAGAATCTAAAGTTAGCATATCGTGATGATGGCTGGCACGGTCCCCTTGTTCGCGCTGGCAACTAGGCGGCACACGTGAAAAGTTTATCGCATTCTAGAGGTAGGAATAATCCAAAAAAACTTTACAATATGGCTGCCCTCGAATGAAATTCACCAACTGAAGTTCCTGGCAGCTTCCAGAAAGTTTCGAAAAAAAAAGGAAAAAATCACCCTGTAACGTAATATTGTTTCTAGTGAGAATCACGGCACTCTAACACCAGTTAGGTGCGCACGTGACACAAAAAACGTCTGCTGTCCTTGACCTCAATAGCTCGGAGTCAAGTCTGTGCTTGGTTTGTGCTAATACCTCGTTGTTATTGCTAGCTAGTTGAGTCATTCATACAAGAATATTACTAAGTAGTCTTCTACATAGAGATGGTTTTACGTGAGTAATAAGAACAAGACCACCACCTTCTCGACGAACGCCACCATCAACCCAGTCAGCAACCGGCTTTCTTTCGTGTCGGCTTGCATTCGCACTGTGGTTCTCGCTTTCCGTGACCCAAAAATTCACATACACACACCGATCGTTATTACCGTCCCCCCGGTCTATCTCGTTATGGAATGACTAAAGCTGTCATCGTAGACCCTCGTCGCCTGTACGAACTCGTGTTCAAGCGAGTTTCACGGTCACAAAATGCGAGTGAGGTCGGACACTACCCAATAGCTGTTTGTTTATGCTCACTTCATAAATTATCCATGTTTTCACCTGACATACGACCCAATTTGAGGGCGAATTCCTCTATCAATCCTTCACTACCACTGTCCCACTCCACCAATCGTGTCTACGCTGTTTCTTTTCGTGTTAGGAGGTGAGTAAGCGCCCTTTCCCCCATGTACAGTGATATCGATCCATTTGCATTGCTGGAAAGGGCATGGAAATCGTCAGCTCACGTCATCACTCACCTGTTCGCAGCGTGCTCTTTCAGATTTTTCACTCTTCAACTAAATAGTTCCTCAATTTTAGTGGATAAAATATCTCAAGGAGCGGTTGATTGCCAAAAGACCTGCTCATCCTTGAATTTGGGACACTTCACCAATAAATTAATTTTTTTGAGTACTGTTCCAGTTTGATCATACTCCTCCTTTTCGAAAAGTAACTGTTCCAACGTATTTGTTGTTGAATTGGTCAGGTTTTTACTAATGCTTCTTTTACGTGCTCATCCATGTTTCTCAACGTGACGTTGTCCCTTTCACATTACCTTTTTACATTTCTGATTGTGACACTTCAGCACAACTATTTCAAGTTTACTTTTACTCTGCTTATGTAATACCAGTGCTGAAATGTTGCAGAGCACTTTAATCCTGTTCTGTTTCTGGTCAATCCTCCCCGAATCAGATGAAATGGAAGATAACCATAAGTCGGACGGTGCTAATGTAGTTAGGTGGCCATTCCAGTGCTTATGAAGTCCGGTGCTATTTTTGCCGAGGTCATTAGCCTAGGCCATAGTTTAGGGGGGGGGGTACCCCTACCCATATAAAATAAGGTTTAGGTAAAAATATACGGTCGAGTATGCATGCTGATGATTGTAAAACCGTTCCGAGGGAGGAACGAAGGGTGACAGTGCGACAATGAGTCTCCCCCCCCCCTTCCCGCCCAACAACATTAGCACCAGTTGGACTTCCATAAACTATTAGCAAATTTAGCGATTTGCTATTTTGCTATTCCACTGCAATTTTCTCGTGATTCCTCAATTCTGCGATGCTGCAACCGCACATGCAAAATCGTAGAATCACAAATTGTGGCATCAGTTCGGGATCCTTCTGTATTCTTAACTTCATAGCAGAGTTACGTTATTGATGCCCCACTTTCGTATACGATCGCATGAAAAATTATGGTTCAGTGCCGCCATAAATCCTGTATTAAATCCTCTGCCTGTCTAACACTGCTTCACTGACTTTTCTCCGTTTCTCTGCGTCACATTCCCTTTTTCTACCAATTTTTGAATGTCGCTCTTCATGTTATTTGTAGTTTTTCGTCAATTGCGTGACGGGTTTCAGGATGGCGACTGACGTCGCTGCCTCCATGCAGCAGGTAGACGGCCTCATCGCTCATCTTGACAGGTATACAACTTTTAGAATGAATCGATCTCTATTTTTATGGTGTTTATGTTTGGTTTGCCTATGTTCTGAGGAAATGTCATGAGCAAAAGTATGGGAATTATCAAGCAGTTCACCGAAATTACTAAATTTATACGTGAGTTACGAAAAATCAATAAACTTCTTGAGTTCCCGATGGCGCATTTTTTGGTTTGTCAAAGTCCTAATCTTTTTTTTTTACAAAACAGAAAGCAGATAATTGATTGTCATTCACTTTTTTAACCGCACCAAACGAGCTTACATGCTTTGAAGCCACTTTGTGGAAGACTGAAGTTTGAATGGGCTCCACTGATCGAACCTGCTCTAAAATTCCATACTTAATCTAGTTGGTTGCGACAGCTTACCTCGATGAGCTCAGTGTTTTCCCATCTGTCTTCAGATTACCCCAAATCCAAGGCTTTCTTTCGCTAACCCGGTATGTTCATTTGTTTGAAATATTTGATAACACACATGGTGCAAATTTTGGACCACGCTCATCGCGCTAAATCTTAATAGCACATCTCACTATTGCGTCCACAAAACGATCGCACTGGAAATAATAAGTTTGCCATTATCTTGCACGCCCATCAAGATTGCCCCAGTTCAATTTAGAAATGCTACGTGTAGAGAGATTCCCAGCCAGGTGGTGTCTCTTTCGATGCGGATGTTCATAAAAGTGCCCCTGTTTGTACTTTCGATTTTGAACAATGGTGCAGTAGTTGTACGTGCTGGACTGCATCAGTCCAGCACAGAAGTTTTCGGCCCTATGAAATGGATGATGTGGATAGGGGCAGTGCAGGTCTTGCACGAATAGTGGAATCGGAGGATCATGCACTAATCAGCGAATCATGTAATCTCATCACTATGTTTATCTGGGAATCTGAAGACATACAAAATTGCCCGAAGGAGATCCCGGTGTTGTGCAAAGGGAGCCGTGGCGGCGTCGCGCACCGCAACTGTCGGTTGCGGTTCTATTTTTCGTCCGCTGGGAAAATGGTGCGCGATATCGCACCTTCGGACATCGCGAGTCAGCTGCATCTGATTTCCCTTGATGGAATTGAGTACATGTATTGGCAATGCAAACTAACGCAATCTATCTACTGTACGCACTGTATTTACCGTTTTCATGCTGCTTTTCTTCTCTTTTGGATTGATGGTTGGTATTCAAGGTCTAAACAGGCGCTGAAGAGCGTCCAGTAGATAGTGAAAATCCAATTCATAATAATCAATCATTTTTCGATTTCTGTCAGATGTGCTTACGAGTTTTCAATGTATTCGGGATGCGTTCGCTCTGTTCAAAACAGATGTAGTCGAAAACTGGATCCGAACAGATTTTATTACTGACACTTTACGGTATTAATTTCACTAAGAGATTTGCAGACAGCTGAATGCTCATAGAATCCCTATTGCGAAATGCGGAACTGTTGTTTTGTTTGCTGTTCTTTCAAAAGAGTTCATGAAGTTTAAGTTCCTTCATACAAGAGTGAAGGTGCACAGTGCGATATTTTGTGTTCAAAGACTTGAGCACGTATGTGGTCCAAAGAGGCTGTATGGCACGACTCGCGCTGGAAGGCGCTCTTTCATGTCCGGGCTGCGCAACATTTTATCGGGGAAAGGACGTGTGGGTGCAACCTTTCTCTTGGAGTGGACCTCGGCACGACTCCTCTCCTCTTCAACCCGAGCGGAAAAAAAAGGGAACTCAAAATACGTTATCAGAAGCCTTAGAGGGTCGGCATTAGGCTTTCTCTTAGCAGCCTCGCTTGCGCTCCATAACCTCGATTACAATCCCGTAGTGTCTAGCCTATCACGCCCTCATCCATACACAATGAGCTCGCAGCCGTGCTAGTATACAGCGGTAGCTGTATGCGCGAACGCGCACGTTGCCCACATGCGAGCGCTTTAGATGCTGTGTGAAATTTCTGCCGTCTACAAGTTCACGTTTATCTTGGCAACGGCGTGTGCCGAGAAAATACGCTCATCAAAAGGAGTCGGTGGGAGCAAAAGGGTCACGTTTCGTGAATGTTTAGTCGTTTCCCTTCGCGTCGTCTATGTATGTATGTTGGTGCATAACACCTCTCCTTACGTATACGGGTGTGTACACATTGGTACGAATGACCTCCTTCGCACCCCATGTGCGAACGCTTAATTACTTCCTTGCACCTTATGTGCGAGAAAGTAGTTAACTAGCAGCGGTCAGCTATAGACCGCTCAATTTCATTAAGTGAGTGTAGTGTCAACAGAGGAAAAACAGCATGGGTGAAATTCTGCTCAAAGGGTTTCTAGTAAAAAAAAAGCACTACTATGATGCTATGGTGGCTAGTCAGATACTGGTGAATGGGAATAATTGTAACAAATGCAAGAGTTATAGTATTGCAAATCAAAAGAAACAGTTGGAATAACGAATAAGAAGTGGGTAAAAAATAATGGAGTAGAACCTACTTGGTTGAATGATTGAAGTGCAAATGTTGCAAACGTTTCCCCAACCTTACCACATAATGGCATATTAATATTAATCTCGATGAAATTTTATAAAAAGCCCCTGAGGGAGCCCTCAGGAGAATAGTTATATGTTCACACTTCCAATATGCGTTACTATGGCCATAAGCCAAATCTGGCAATTCGATGAGAGGTTAAATGCAAGTATTCAAATAGGTGATTGAGCAATCCGCATACAAGTGTTTGTTTCTAACAAACTTCGTTAGGCTGTATTATTCTTTAATGCTTACAAATACGATTCTAATAAGCTTGTAATTCACTAGCAATTCTGAAATCCGTTTTGTTTTCTGCAACCTATTGTACATTTTATAACTGCAATTAGTGTTTTAGTTCGTACTATTATGAACCTGCCTTAATTTTTTTTCTTTTATGGACATTACACTCAGTTAATGAAGTTAAGCGGTCTATAGCCGACTTCTTCTAGTTAACTACTTTCTCGCACACGAGGTGCGAGGAAGTAATTAAGCGTTCGCACATGGGGTGCGAAAAAGGTCATTCGTACCAATGTATATACACCCTACGTATACGATAGACGACCGAATCGCTGCGCGGCTTTTGGAGGAAACAGAAGGGATAGTGAGAAATCAGAACCAAGAGGCATGTATTTCATAAGTGGTCGCGCGACTTTTAAAGGCACCGTGAGCGGTAAAGAGAGCGTGAGAACTGGGGAAACATGTTTGCTGGAAACAAACCTTCCACATCAGAAGAGGTGATGTATAGCGAAACTTGCACTGAAAAACAAGCTTATCACGACACCGAAGGACGGCCTGTCGTTTTGCAGTTCATCAGCCGGGCGAGTAGCCGCAAGGGCGGGACAACGTTTGCGGCTGGCTGACTTAGCCTCTCTGCTCGTCTGCAGTCAAACATCGACTAGTCACACAGAGAGGTGCAAGAAATAAAGAGGAGGGGAGCTCGGGCTCCTTTTTCCTAGTTTTTACGCCGTTTTATTTCGTTCTTTCTCTACTGTTACCCTGCTGAGCACCCCTACTTTCATATTTCACAATCTACCAAATTTAGCCTTCCAAAGTCTTTGAAGAAATGATCTGTGGTGAATGTGGCTCGGAAGCGCACAGTGTCCCTTCATCGCTATTTCGTCGTGATGCGTCACGGTGCGATGAGTGCTAACGGTGGAGCGGTTGCCCAAGACGGGCAACGTTGGCAACGCTGGGTTGAGGTGGCGTCACCGTCCGCATTTACTCCTTAGGAAATGCAGAGGGTGCCTTAGCACTCTTCGATGAAGATCGGTGGTTTGAAAGTTTCCTCTTTCTCGGGTTCTTGACCATTTCATTCCGTTTTCCTCTGCTGTTGCGTTACTGAGCGCCTCTTTCATATCCCAAAATCTTAGCACCTGTACATCCCACAATCTTAGCACCTCCACTTTATATCCCGAAATTACATCTCCCGGTACGTTTGGGTCCCTGCATAGTACATATGGGCGTAAATCGAATAGAGATATATTCTTCGCTGCAAGATGGCTCGAAAAGCTCTACTCATTTATCCTACTCCATTTCACAATCACCAGGCAGGCCACTCTTAGCGCCTCCTTTATCAGAAATTCAATTACATGATAATTATCCCACCAAGCAATGAAATAAACGGAAATGTTGTCGGTTTCGAAGGAAAAAGCGATAGGCGGCTACTTGTCATTCCTTAGGAATGCGTCACACACTTGTGTTCAGCTATAGTGGGGCCGGTCAGATTGAATAAGCGAGGGGTCGTATAGCAAATTACGGAGGCCAATATGATGTTCACTCCGGGTGTAGGTTGGGACACACGAATCTAAGCCGTGACCCTGTAACAGCCTGTGGCCTTTGACCTAAGCCTTAAATTATTCAGACAATTTGTTCATGTAAATCGTGTCCTCCTTGCAAGTCTGTTCCGTTGTATAGTCAAATTGTCTGAATTATTCATGTCACAGAGCAAGGGCCACAGGCTGTCACAGGGTCACGCCCTAGATTCGTGTGTCCCAACCGTCACCCTGTTCACTCAAGTGATATAGCTTTTTAATAACAAAAAGCATCTTTCGCTCCTTGTTTCTGTTCAGCATGTTGTGCTGCGGACACACAGCACGGAAGTTTGGAGATGTTCCATAAATTTCGTGAGTAGTTAGCATAAGGTTACTTGAAGCTCCACGAATGCATCGTGCAGTAATGTGACTACACAGTGGTCTGTGACGGTCTCAGCGCAGGTTCAAGAGATTTTGGCAATTCATTTTTCAGCAAATCCGAAATTGAAAAGAACCAATCATTGTAGTTCCGCTGAAGTGTGATGATATCATAAAACGATCGAGAATTGAAAAACACTTCAGGTGGATGCGTTAGCTGCATCGAGAAAATGGCATTATGGTGATGTGCGCGTTGTGCGCGCCAAACCGAAAATGCTCCTGTATCTTTGCGTCAACTCGAAAAGTTTTTACCTTACTGACGAGTGTCATAATTGCTACTCCAAGTTGTCTTCTTGAACCAATTCATTATTAATTATTATCACAATGCCTATCTATTACCAGTTGGCTGGCGCACACTATTGTGCGCGAAACACCATGTAGTAGGTCGATTGGAATTGCTCTTTTTTTGAGGACAGAGTATTTCAATGCACGCCCCGCCTACCGTGGGCGGAGCTTAACCTGGTCCGTGTGTGGCCTCTACTTCCTGTCCCATGCCCTACCCATACCACACTTGTCCCCATCTCCACAAGTCGTTTTTCATATAATACCTGATTTCGTGACAGACGGACGGACAAAGGTACGGACGTACAGACAGACGAAGCGTTTTATATATGGTAGTGATTATACTTCTACTGCAGGCCTAATTACTGCCGGGTGTGACGTGAGAGAAACCGGAGAGATTGGCTTGATTTTTGACCCTTATGCCCCATGTTTGAATCATGAGGGTGTTGCGCGCACCGCGTTCGCGACGCCGCTTTGCTCCTCCTGCGCTAAAAACAGTTACTACTAAGTTCTTCCGTAATCTCAGGAATAGGTCCCTGATCATCACAATCTTATCGGCGTACCGGCTGTGAGCGGGTAAGGTGAGAGGATTCTCGCATTAACAGAGTGACTGACGAATTTCGAATAAATTTGTTTTGCTGTGTCCATGAAACATTGGCTGTTCAGTTCCAGTACGTTAATTGAGTTCGCTGTGTTGTTTGCGTTTCCAGCAAAAACGACAACGTTTCTCATAGCCACATTCGGATATCTGAAGGAAGATGCTTATCATGCACGGAAAATGAGTTTCTCTGTCACCCATATATTTATGTTGAACTTGCTTAATAAAGACAGCATGCAAAGTTTGACACAAAAAATAGAGAATCCGACAAAGATATACCTCCTCAAATTAGTGGCCGAGGGGTGGGTATCGAAGTAAGTGCCCTGTCCCGTCTTCCCCTCCGGTTGGAGACCCAGAGTGGGACTGTTGTGTGACATTTTGTTCCCACTATGCGTCTCCTACCGCGGCGGACGACGGGGCGGGCACTTACTTTGAAGCCCCGCTCTCTCGGCCGTCACTTTGAGGAGCTGTATCTCTGCCCGATACTCACTTTTTCGCGTGATTCGGCCCTTATTAGGCAAATACTACATAAATATATGGGTAACAGAGAAACACATTTTCCCGTGCACGATTCCTTAAAGACAGCATTAGGGGTGATGTGGTTATTGAGAAATCCCTGATAGAAATTACTTACATGGAAACTATAAGCCTAAGAAGGCTATCTCTGGCGAGATCGCGGTGAAAAGGTGCGCCTCCGAGCTGTAAAAACAGCGCAACGGAGATAGGAGCTGCCGCCTTTCGATAATCGATCCCGCCCCCAAGCGAGGTGATTGGTGGTCGGCTGTGATGAGAGCGGCCAAGGATATGCGGAGAGATTGAAGGTATTCCAGGACGTTTTCTCAGTTTTAGCATGAAGCTCACTCCAGAAAATGAATGCTGTCGTATTTCCAAACATTCCCTTGTGTTTATTGTCGACATGCCGATGAGAATCTTTTTCGCACTACCCGTCTCTTGACGGAAAGGTCGTCTGCGTTGAGAACCAACGGTGGGAGGGGTCATATTTCGTGGGTTTTTGGCCATTTCTATCCGTTTTTTCTTCACTGACCTTTTACTAGGCATGTCGCCTTGCAGATTCACTACTTCTTTTACTTTTCTTCCGAATTGCCCCTAATGCTGCCTTGAAGCCTATTTGTGGTGCTCTCTCCTATTAAACTTTTTTACCGTTCTTCGAACCTCTCGTTAACGAGGTAATTTCGTTAAAATTACGACATTTTGGCAAATCCGATAAGAGAAAAAACTAGTAATGCTATGGTAAAGTGCTAACCTGACTTGGTTTATTGTTAGTAACATCATTTTTCCATTACTGCAAGTAATGTTTACAAGGGAAATGGGGCCACTCAACATATATATACGATAGGCAGGCATGGTGAATGTGTGCCTAGAAAGCCTAGTGTTCAGGTGTTAAGGCTTCAGTTCGCAAAGTCAAAGTTTGGGTCTTTTATGGGTGCGCCCTTTTGCATTTTTCCGGAAATACTCCCTAACATTATAAATAGTTATTTGCATTCTATGCATTCTTAATCTTGCTACGAAGGAGCGTTTTTGAATAATTGGGTCCATTCTCAAGCTTTGTCATGTACATTTCCAGTCCTTCTATTATTGCGTTTAAGAACAAATTTTTCTTACAGTCAGTCCGAAGGTCAAGGTCAATTTCGTCTTCATGTTCATTTAAAGGCACACCACGCGATGATCAGATTAGTGGCTTACTTCCTTGGTGCCACTATGTAGGTTCTTAGATAACCACTCAGGCTGCACCTTTGTTGCGGCTGCACGGTGCGCCCTCACAATGTTGTGTCTGCTCCAACACAACCAAGCTATGCCCACCCAACTAAATCACACCTGGCTTTGGACGAATATTTCCATCGCGGAAACGGCCTTCATCATCGGAATGGCTGTTCTAATACCTTCTCCTAGCGCAAGTTTCCTTCTCCACATGAACACCACGTTGGACGTTTGTTCGTCTAAGGCCAGGTGTCACGTGGGCGGGCGTGTGGAGCGATTCACTTCTTCGTCATAGGTCGCGATTTAAGTTTTCTATGCACGCACGCAATTCTACTCCTCGAGTAGCTTCTCTTATTTATCCAGTTTAGTACGCCCACATCCAGGAATTCCTCTCCTTCATGGCACACTGCGGAGTATCTCGATGAGCATCCAGTCAATCTTGAACCCCTTCTCAATATTCATTTCCCTCAGATTACATATGAAATAGTAAAGTCATGAGTCTGATGAGTTGTTTCTGATCCGATATTCACACTGCACAAAAAGCACTTTTGTTTCCATTACTTCGTTCTAGTTCACTGCACATGTTGGAAAATAATATAAAGCCCTTCAAAAAGAACTGGAAATGTGCATGATAAACCTGAAAATGGACGCCTTTTCTTAGCAGCACTCTTTCGTAGCACGATCGAGTTCGGAAGGAATACCAATCTTCGTTTATAGTGTTTGGGGAGCACTTCCGAAAAAATTCAAACGAGCAGATTCATGCCGTGAGCTTGCGAACTCGAGCCCGAACACCTAATGTCCATTTCGGAGCGCTTGAAGGGGCGTGACCTACGGACTTGGGTGAGAGGTTATTAAACTCTCTCACCTCGCCACACACACTCACTCTCGCCACACACTCTCACCCTCCCCACTTAGGCCACGCCCTATCTAACGCTGTGAAATAGTCTGTAACTACCTGGTCCTTAGGTATATATTCGCCTTGCCTGTTTATCATGTACATGAGAGTTGCTGCTCTTTGAGCCCTTGCAACTTCGCTCTTAGAGACACACAGCAGATAGGGAACGCAAATTGGTGAATGGCATCCCAAGTTCTATCATTGGTGTGAACGGGGCGCTTAGAGATCTAATTCTTCCGGTGTTAGCATACTTACTAGTATTAGGTTGTCCGGAAAGTAATGAGACGAAAGCAGTGGTGAGATTCAACAGTAAGTACTTTTGGACGTCAAATTCGTGAGAGGACAAAACTCTGGAATTAAGTGTTTCAAGACCCGTACATATACGCCACCATAAGCATATGGTCCATATTGTCTTCATCTTTCTCAAACGTGTCAAAGATGGATGAAAAAAAAACGCTATATCGGGCAGCCCTCCTTCTACACTACCGTTCCGGCAAATCCGCGGAAGAGGCCCATCGGCTCTTGCTGGAAAAAATGGGGGATCAAGCACCTTCTCGAGCGACGTGTTTCAGATGGTACGGCAAGTTCGACGAAGGAGAGAATTGTCTTGGAGACTGTAGCCGTTCAGGACATCCACCGACGCGAAAGAAGCAGCGCATACTTGCCATCTGTGAGGAACGACCTGACATTACAGTGCGCGAGCTTGCGGCCTCCTCAGGTGCTCCTAAATCCACGGTACACGATGTTCTTCGTGCGTCAGGTAAAGTGGCAAAGTTGTCTCGAGGTCTTCCCCACGTTCTCAGCTCTCGCGACAAGAAGATGCGTGTTGAAGTGTGCACTTCTCTGCTCAGCCGTCATCGCACGCTTTCCTGGATCGACTCTATCGTTACCATGGATGAGAAGTATTGTGTTTACGATAACACAGTGCGCCGAAAACATTGGGTCAACCTCGACGAACTGCCGAAACCGCAGCCGAAACACCCCGATCATGACAAGGGGGAGCTGCTCTCATTCTGGTGGGATATTAACGGCCAGGTGTTTTGGGAACTGGTTCCAACTGGGTCCATGGTCTGAAAGATTCTGTATTCAGCTGGAAAAAGTAGCTGAAATTCTGCATAGTCGCCGTCGTGGGAGAGGCAAAATCCTATTCCTCATGGATAACGCCAGGCCACACACGTCGAAAAGGATTCAGAATAAGCTTAAAGAGCTGGAGGTCGAACTCATACCCCATCCACCGTACTCACCAGATCTCGCCCCAACAGACTTCCACATATTTCGTTCTCTTCAATCCTCTTTTGCTGGAAAAAATTCACCAATCGGGAGGACGTCAAAATATTAGCTGTCAACAACTTCTTGAAGTCGAAGCCTTCGGAGTTCTTTGCTAATGGAATCAGATCTCTGCCGCAAAGATGGCAGTATGTGAGGAACACAATGGCGAATAATATAGTAAATGATATTGATTTGTAGTAAAGTTACCGACGAATCACTGCACTACGACATTTGTCTCATTACTTTTCGGACAACCTAATAGCTGCCAACAACTTCTTGAAGTAGAAGTCTTCGCACTTCTTTGCTAGTGGAATCAGATCTCTACCGCAAAGATGGCAGTATGTGAAGGAACACAATGGTGAATAGTGAATAATATTATGGTAAATGATATTGATTTGTAAGAAAGTTACTGACGAATCACTGTACTACGACATTTGTCTCTTTACTTTTCGGACAACCTAATACTAGTCCAGCTTTACGACATGCTTATTGTAGTGGAAGACCACAATCTACCAGACACTATTTTGTGAAAGATTTACTACTGATTCATTCAGTGGAAAAAGAAATTCCAAGACTAGAAATCTTGGTAGAAAAATAGAACATTGCAAAATTCTCGATTTATTGCTAAACATTACTTGCCAAACGCAGTTCATACCTCTTGAGATGAAAGCTTCAGAATTTTTGCACATGGAAGTTGGAACTCAATGCACTTGCATTTTTCATGTATAAATCGTAAGGATAGGGTCTAAAGACAGAAACTCATCAGCTGTCTTGAAGGCATCTAGCAATAAGCAGATTAGTAAACCCACCCTCTTGCCGCAGTAGATATTTGGCTAACTATTAGGTTGTCTTGAAAGTTTTCAGACTAATGTCGGAAAACATTGTATAATTAGTAACTATATTGACATCGTGTACGTGAATTTCGGAGTATTCGTAAAGTCTGAAAGTTCGCGTACAGAAAGGTCAGGTCGAACCCCACAGGTAGCGAGCACGAGCCGTTTGTTCTGTTTTTGTGGTCGAGATTTCTTGAGCGATTCGTCACCGTTGTCGAACTTTTGGTACCAGTAGAATCACGTCCAGCGACAGAGGGCTTGCCCCTTCATTGTCTCCTGCAGAAAGCGATGGACCTCGTTCGCCGGAGCGGTATTGTAGAAACAGAACTGGTCGGTAGAGCATCTTCTTGTCATCCATTGCGAAGGCACTACTGGGGACAGAAGACGATATGTCGCACATGCTGCTAACAGGTACATAGACCGGACATGAAACACAAAGCGTGACAAAGATATGTTGTTTCGAACCCTACCATGCATTTGGTCCGAAAACTTTCCGATCAGCCTAATATTTAGATTGCAACCTTTTACGCCGTCACGGTGCACCGTCAGGCCGCGTTGACACACAGCGCTGAGTTGGACGCAGCGCATCACTTTGCATTTAAGCTTGGAAAAGCTCACCTTTTCGGGTGCAGAATCTGGTATAGATTTTGTGATACTTTAAATTTGGGTTGGAGGTTCTCAGTCAGAGTTTGATAAAGTTTAATTATCAGTGTAAAATGTGGTGAGGAAATTGACCCTTATTGACATCCTAATATGTATATATTATTGTTTTTGTGGCTCTCCGTGCAGTACTGTTCCTGACGTTCAGATCTCGGAGTATATAGGGTCACATTTGTGAATGTCACCAATCTTCGAAAATTTATTTCACTTCGATTTTTCGTTTCTCCTCGTAGTTCCCTATTAAGCTAACTAATTCCACTATTGCAGGCGCTGAGTAAGCTTAGCGTTTATTTAGTCGATTTATTAAATGATCGATTGACTGTTCATTGCTATTGTCCCTACCCACTATATCTAATCTTTTTAATCCTTACACCTTTCTTCCATTTGATAATGCTACCATTCTTCGAAAAATCATTTCACTTCGCTTTTTCGTTTCTCTTCGTAGTTCTCTATTAAGTTAACAAATGCTAGATGTGATTTTCAAGAATTCTACTGCAGGCGCTATGTGAGCTTAGTTTATTCAGTCGATTGTTCAAATGATCGATTGACTGTTCGTTGCTACTGTCCCTACCCACTGTTTATTTAATCTTGGTTGATCGATCCAATTCGCTTCATTATTTCTACTTTTTTATGAGAAGGGGAACTTTCTACTGCCTGCTTCAGATATCAGATGGAAATTGCGCAGCACAACCCATGTGTTAGGTTGTCCGGAATGTTCTCAGCGTTTTGAGTGTTTCACTTTAGACAATCATAACCTTCTTAATACTCATCTGATATAATCGAAATAAGCACCATTCGAATCAGCACACTTTTGTTAATGTGACAACAGTCGATAAATTCCATCAAAGAAAAAATGGGCGGCCGAGAATGTGCGAGATCCACGAAGGCTTTTTCTGCCTGGTCCCGATTGATGCAGTATTTTCCAGCAAGGAAGTTCTGAAAATATTTGAAAAGGTGATAGTCGGTTGAAGAAAAGTTTGGTGAATATGGTGGATGAGGTAGAACTTCAACCTCAAATCCGTTCGATTCATGGATAATGATTTGTGAAATGTGTGGGCGAGCGCTGTCATGCAAAAGAATCGAACCCTTTCAGTTGACGAGTGCTTGCTTCAGCTTACTCAATTTTCGGTACATTTCGTCAATTTCCGTACAGTAGGACTCCTTTGTGATGGTTCGACCTGGTGACAATTCCCACCAGCCGATGACCATCACCCAGTGATCGTAGTCTATTTTTCGTGAGGATTCGGCTTTGGAAATAGTCTCGTTGATTTGTCGGCATCCGGCAAGTGTCTGGAACGTTACTGTCTGGCTTGTTATTACACATGATCCACGTTCCATCACAGCTGACTATTCGGTCCAATAACGGTTTCTATTGCCAAAAGCAGTGTAGAAGAAACCTCGAGACCTACCAATTCCCGCCGGTCACTCAATTTTGGCGCATTCACTTGTCGAGTTTCACCTTCTCAATGCGTTTCAGACCATCCACAACGGTGGATTTGCTAACGCCTAGCATTTCTGCAATCTCTCGAACTGCTCGGGATGGGTCAGCCTTCACAAACGCTCTCAGATCCTCGTCTGATATTGCTTTAGGTTGACCGCTACGAGGTTCACCTTCAAGGCTGAAATCTTCAGAGCGGAATTTATTGACCCATCGTTGCACGGTGCTTTCTCCAGAACTATTAGACCCCCACACCTGGTTTAATTGTCCAGCTGTCTCGACCGCGGATGGACCCAGTTTGTAGTTGAAGAAAAATGTAGTCCGAAGTTGCTCTTTTGACATTTTTCCGAAAGTTATGGTAACAGGAGGTTCATCAAGCAATGCCGGAACGGCAACTATCTATCAGATAGCGCGAAAAATTCTCTTCAGGATGTACTACTGAGACGCAAGGGAAAATGTGTTTTTGATCAGCAGTGAAAGTACAGAAAATAATAACACAAATGGTTGAGAACTTTTTGGGCAATACAATACTTTTACCGTCGCAAAGGATTATTTAATTTTCAGCTTATGTTCTTCTTGGATAAATGGTACGAGGAAATTTACATTTTTCATATTCCTACACTCATGTTGTTTTTAAGACCGAGTTCCAGTCGTTTTTATGGGTGCGAGCTAGGGGCACACTAGCAGAGTCGCAGGACGATTGCGCGTAAAATAAGGCGTAGGGAATAGTCTGAAGCTCGCGCTCATCGCGGCGCATGACCTACACCGCGACGCGAGTTTTTCTGTTCTGATACATATTAGATTGAGGAATAAGTTCCCGCCGTTTTTCAATCTCTGTGTTCCGCAACGTTCTCTTCACCTTTCGATGAAGTTTATATATGTGTTCGATAGAGCTTTTTTTGCTCGTCAAAACGGTGCTATTTGTTTTTCGATTTATCTGATTGCTTGATATTTATTAGGTTTAGAGTCGAAGTAATCTGAAGGTAAAAATTCGCACGTCTGACATTTCCTTTTCTTCGTCTGCCATCGAGATCAAGGAATTTGTGCGCACAGTTTTCGATGGGGCTTTTTCAGCTCGACAAAACGGTTTCATCTGTTTTTGATCTTTGATTGTTTGTAATTTTTAAGGTTTGAAAATGGAATAATTTGTAGGGAAAAATCTGCACTTTTGGCTCATCGAGGTCTAAAAAGCTGACTTTTTCACATCAGATAAAATGAGGGAAAAATGCATCTCCGAGCCATCTTCTATTATAATTGATGGATTTCTTGTACGAAAAAAGTGTTTGGTAAAATCTCGATTGTTCGCGACAAAAGTGCGGGTGGGCTTTTACTGAGTACCCCATTTCTAAGCCTCAGGAATATCAACTGCGAAAGTATTCAAAAGGCTAGTGGCACCATCTTGTAAAGCAAAAAAAGCTCCGTCGACTGCGTATATCAGTATTGTCTTTAACCTCAATGGAAGGTGAGGAAAAGAAAATAGCAAAAGTGCACACTTTTGCTGATTGTTGCATTTGTGAGACTTGAAAACAGCAAGAAGTTGGCGATTTAAATAATGGCAGTACCATAGTGTAGAGCTGAAAAGGCTCTATCAAAAACTCATGCGCATAAATTTCTTGATCTCGATGGCAGACGAAGAAGATGAATTGTCGAGAGTACGAATTTCTGCCTTCTGCTCACTTCATTTTCAAACTTCATAAATATTAGGCAATCGAAGGAATCGAAAACCAAAAAGCAGCGCCGTGTAGAGCAGAAAAAGCTCCATCGAAAACATATATAAGCTTTGTTGAAAGACAAAGGGAACATTGTGAAAAACAGAGAACAAAAAAGGCGGGAACTTATCCCTCAACCTAATACATATACCCGTGACGCAAGTAGGATGCAAATCAAGATCTGTCGCCAAGCTCTGGTCTTTGCACGTCTTCGTTGACAACTGTCCGAAAGTCTTTCGGCCGGAATTCAGACGAAGTGTAGTTTTCTTTTCCATATTTTCGGATTTAAATCTAAGGAAAGGAGCAAGCAAAGAAGATTTTCTTGTTCTCCTTGTGTTTCTGTTGCAGTACTCTGGACTGGTTCTAAATTTCTCCATAACCTTACCAGCCGTTGGCGTGATACTAATAGGACGAGTTTGAGTTATGAGGAACTTTTTCGTTTTGTATAAACCATCTCTTTCGAATTGATTCAGTTGTTTCATGGCGAAGGCGTCATGAGTAAGAGCTTTAAGACCTTTCCGTGTTCAGTAATGGGGACCTCTTTGTGAACTAATTGTAGGATCCGGGAACATGTGGTGTTTTAAGAGGTACTAGTCTCATCAAGCACCGCCGTGGAAGAGCGAAGGAGGAGCTGAGGCTGAAGCGAAAATCACCTTCCAGGCTTCAGCATGCCCAGCTGGCGTTTTTGGGACAACCTTCTATTGGAATATGGGAGCCTATGCAACCCATAACGCAACTACATCAAAGAAATTGCTTCATCTCGAATGATTAGACGACCTAGAACCCCCTTCCTCACTCCTCCATCGAAGGTCTCTAGGGAATCGTCGAGTACTCGCGGGGCGAAAGATGATCGACAACCTTCGATTACCTTACTACGTCCACCCCTATTCTTCGTTATGAAATTAGGTTTGAAAACGGCTGATTGAGTGCCTATCCAGGCTCTCGGGCCATTATCCAATTGACGGCGCACGCCTCTCTTTCGCACTTATCATGGACGGCAAAATCTTCGTTTGTCATGCAAAAGGAGGTCTGGCAGATTTTCCCTCCCTCTGCACGTATCTCGTCTGATCATCGCGGTGACTGTGATTTCGCGTTTCTCTTTGTTTCTGGTCTATCCTGTCAATCTCACCGTTTTTCCTGCATTAACTTCTGTCGTTCATCAGGCGTGTTGCAGCTCAATTGTCAAAAACCGGCTAATTACAGCACTGCACGTTTCAGCATGTTCTACTAGACAGAATTCTGATACTATCGCACACTACCGTCTCTCACACCTTGATGATATCATCCCTCAATCTACCGTGTACGTCGCACGTACTGCATAACATCACGTAATCCTTTTCTGTATTATTTCAAGACAGCTTCATTTGAATAGAGCTTCTGTCCATCTTTTGTTTTCTTATGAACAGAGCAATTGCGTTACACGAACGAACGCAATGGCTGTGCAGCTTGGGTGTTAAAGTCCAGTAAGAGCTGTTTTTTTCGGAATAATGAATTATAAAACGGCCATATTCCATTGCGCTGCAATTAATGCTTCATTTGGATTAAGTGTTTGTCCCTGGTAGTAGCAGCTGGATAGCGCACCTTATGCCTTGGCCTATGCGCTCAAAAGCATTTCCTAATCGCATAGGACTACATTTTCCAGCAACAAATGTGTAGGAATGTAATTGTATTAGTGTTTATTAGCAGACTAGCAGTAGAGATGTTGGGGCGGAGTTGAGTGACGTGAGTTTCGAATTTTGAAAGAATATAAGGAAAGCCGCATTGCTGAGTTCGCCTTGACTCGATCCCATGGGATATGGTTAACTTCACGCAGATTGAGGCGCTATGAATTCCCGATTACATTCGGCACAGCTTTGAAACCAACCGCCGTTCTTTCAACGCCTCACATCCCCCACGTCGGCTTCATCTCGAAGATTCCAGTGTTGCCAAACAGGTGTACTACATGGAGTGTCAGTAAGTGATTCGAAATATCAATCAACCTACCGCATAGGAATAATTTTAGATAATTCCGCTAGAGCTTTTCGATGAGCCGAAAGTTGAGTGACGAAAATCATGGCGGTAACAGGGAACTCATTGTATCATGAGTTTCTTTGAACTGCTACGACCCTTGAGCTCCTACCCTGGCTCTTAATAGTTTCCCTGTCTTTATCAAGTTGAGAGTTTAAAAATCAATTTTTCGATTCTGTTGTGCGATCAACTGTGGGATTACTTTTATTCATTACTCGTTCCATCAATGGTGCATCAAGGGTGTTCTATCTGCAATCACAGCCAGCGATCGTCGGCCATCTGTGACCACCTGGTTTCTCCAAGTAAAGAAGGCAGTTTATTACTGCCATAAACAAAGGACATAAATCAACAACTATGCGCGAATATCGATTCTTGTTAGCTGGAGGAAGTTGTGGAATTCTAATTCATTTTGTTTCGATTTTCGCCTGATACCTCTGATTTGTTTGCTTTCACTTCCTCTGGAATAGCTCATGAGCTAGAAGCCTCGAATTTATAGGAAACTCCTTAAGGTGCTGAGAGACAGTGAGAATAACAGTTTTGCTCACCAACTTCAGCTTAACGAGTTCCACTTTCAAGACAGCAGACGTTCTTTGGCCATCTATGCTGCTCTTTGACCCCATCTGGCCCCTACAAATCCCCATGTTTTTTACTAACTCTAAAGACCCTTCTCCTGCACTTTTTAGCACCTCGACTTTTATATTCCTCAATGAGCCAAAGCTACCTCTAACGGTGTCCTTGAGGGTTATCAAATACTTTTTAATTACTTATATTGTGGAATGAAAGTTTAGTTTTTATTTTGTTTTATCAGTGTGAATGCTGTATAAAAATGTGTTTACTTTATTCAATATCATCATTTCAATTACGCTTGTTGAAATGCGAAATCTGAAGTCAGAGCGCACATGTAGAACTCAACATAAACATGCATAGGAGCCATATGTACTGTTTACATTTGAATTTTCGATGGCGATGACTAGCCATATGAGAAGCGGAATACTAATCCTCATATATTTCTGCTTTATTTGTTGTTTGCAAAATTTTACTCGGAGAACTGGACAAGGTGACATAGATAAACCCCTCAGAATGCACCATGACTTCGAATCCTATTTACTATTGCGAAGGCGCATCTGCCCTTGAATGCGGATTTATCCCACGAAGTGGGTAGTGCGACACCACATCTCCGCGCAACTGTTTGACTTCTCCCACGTAATAAAGGAGACAGGAGGGTGTAAATTGTCTATTACATGTTCGCCAGTGATGACCAGGCTGTCATCATATGCGCTACGGTGACTAGAAAGAACTACCGTAGCAGCTGAAATTTTTATAAAATCGGATATTCGAAAAGAGAACCCCGTCCCCCCATTCTTTGTTCTGTCGGGTTGAAGGCACACTCCGCCCACGTTGCTAGGAATTCCTCTACCGACTCCACTCGTAAACGAGCGTCGGGGTTCGTCGAACCGCATCTTTACCGGCAATGATACGTGGCTAAACGACTCACAGCGCTTAACTGCCAGCGACGATCAGGCCTATCCTCTCTTTCCGGAGAGCGCGCATTATGCCTCCAATAGTTAAACATAAAAGAAGTATATAAATGGTAGATGAATTAGTAAGGCCTCCTAAGTAAATCCTTTTGTGAAATCAATTACAAGTCTCACATTTTTCCAGTAAAATCGATCAGCAGCTGCAACATAGTCCTGGTTCACAGACGTCTTCAACAAAGTCAAATGATAGTGGATTGGAAGACGGAACGTCAACGAAGAATGGAGTTTCGGTGTGTTACATGCTTACCCGATTTAAAAGGCAGTGATAGGGGTAATGGGGATAATGAGAACTCTTGATGTAAGTCATACAAATAAAAGAAGCGGATAGAAGACTCTGGAAAGTCTACATGTGGCAAAATTCTAGATGAGAGGGGAGCCTCTGAGCTTTGGAAAGGGGCGCCGTGCCGACATTTTTATCCCAGCCCGCCCCTTTTTTTCTTCCAGCCCGCCCCCTTTTCAGCCCAGCCCGCCCCTTTCATGAAACAAGAGCGAGAAGAGAGCCTTATTCTTCGGCTTTTTGACCGTTTTATTCAGTTTTCTTCTCGCATTCATACTACTGAGAACCACTGCTTTCATATTCAGTAGTCTCCTCACATTCTGCCCGAATCATACCTATCACTGTCTTTAAACTTATGTCTGCACTCGCCGTCAGCCATCTTATACTCCACCACGAGTCATATCAAAATTAGGTTCAAGCTCGAAAAATATGCCTCTTCTTCTATAGAAATGCCTTCAAATACTGCATTCATGCCCCTCTGGAATACCTGCATGCCCTCAATCGAGAATATGTGGTAATATTCCCGGAATGGATCATTTTCTTTCTTGGATTCGCTATGCATTCTCTGTCCTTTCAGGGCGTAGTGGCTTTTTGAAATTGATTTGCCCTATTAATTGATTCGCTTGGCCAGACGGTGCAAAAGGCGTTGTTTCACAGTCTCATCGACCATGGTGAAATAGAAGGCTCCATTGGTCTGGTCGACATTGATTCAGTATCTGACCTCCGGATTATGCTTGTGAGTGAGAGTGACGCCACTCCTCACTGCACCACCTCCACTCAAGTGGTACCCTTGTCCTGCTTCTCCTTTCAAGTTCGTTCTTCTACAAGCTCCGTGCTAGATGGATTTCAAAAGGGGTGTTCTGATGCCACGGAGGTGAACAATTCTGGATTTACATTGCCATTCAATCACATACAGGTTCACGAGTAGAAGATGCAGGAATGAATTTTCAAAAACAAGTACGCCTTTATGCCGTATCAATTAAGGCCAAACCATTGTCACGCATGTGTTCACGTATGTCGCAGAGCAACGTGTCTCCTGTGCTGGAACAACTACAGCAGTTGATCATATCAGATGAATGGGTCGGCAAAGATACTCCGCCAACCGGTCACCCTCAGCTATCAAAAACTCGGTATGTCGATATATACAGGAATATTCTTCAGATGAAAGTTACCAGTGGCTTGATCCCACGAATAAAGCAACGTGTACTTGTCAATGTCTCTCACTTGATACCAAGGTCATTTATTTACGCTGTTGGCGATGCGTGCGCGCAGCGGTTGTTGTCTGAGCACTTTGAACGCCGCATACATTTCTTAGCTCGAAAAATTAGTTCATTTCAGGTCACGCGAGAATCAGCGCTTGTCCGAACTTGGACGAACATTGGTTACTTCGTCTTCACTCAAAGCATACATTGATTTATTGAACAGTCATCATAGGCAGAGCATCGCTTCGTGGCTGTATGGGAACACTAGTCAGGCGCTCAGTCAACAATTTAGGTAATTTGACTAAAACCACTTGTGAACTTCTCAGATCACTTGTGATGCATGAGTAGTCCAAATCCAAGCATCTGACATTGCAACATCATCATTTAATTGAACTCCCGCAAGCAACACAGCGAAGCTTCAGTGACGCCACGGTTTGACTACATTTACATTTGAGCTTTTCAACTGACCTTTGAGCTTTCTCCACCAAAAAAGCATGCTCAAAAACCCGTCGTGGCTCCATAATTAACTATGACATATCCATGTACTAAATCCCAAGGTACCGGCTTTTTCAATTGCATATTCTTTCTTCAGATTTCCGGAATCCAACATTCATTGCTCAGAACCCGAGGCGACATTGGCACTTTCAGTCAGAAATGGAATAGGTTGGTTTTTTGGCATTTCGACATGCATTTCTGATTACTGGTTTCCGGGCTTCAGATTATTATGAAACCTTCCAGCTCTAAATGAACATCTAGAATAGCAAGAGGTTTTTCAATACCAGAAAACTCCGAATGCTCTGGAATATTTCCCTTTTTGAAAAGTGCTGCACCGACAGGATTGAAAGGAAGTGATGCGGCACGAGATCAGATGTACAAGGCTGATCCCAAAAGTTCCATCCTTGGCAACCTTTTGTGGATGGTTTTCGTAGAACGCAACCACGCTTTGGTATAAAGAGATTCGAATTCAGTTGTTGTCAATGGGATGGCCGTCAGCACCATGCCATTGGGTCACCGCATCACGCGAACTGCATTGGCACTCGCTTCAAGTGTCCTACTAGTCCCGTTGTGAATTGACCGCGTGCTAAGTAGCGTGAGCAACGGCTTTTGGTGTGCTCTCGTCCAACTGGAGTGTCCTGACGTCCACCTCTTGTCGATCAATGATGGGCCAAAATTAGTCGGTTGTGAAAGTGCGGCCACACCGTGATTTGTCTGAGCTTCTCACACTTCTCTCTCTTCACTTGATCTTTTCCTTTCATCCGAAACACCACCGGATATCTGGGATCGCTATGAACTCGAAAAATTGCTAGTCATGTGATATTTCGAAGGGATGTAGTAGAGCAGGAGTCGATGAGCCGTTGTGAAGTATTTGTATTTCCGTGTTTCTTTTACAATTTGCCGTAATACGACACAATCAAAAACGCAGTAAACACGATCAATATGTCGAAAAAATACAGGAAATCAATTACAGAACTGAATAAATGAAGCACAGAAGAACTACAAAAATGCAAAGAAGGTCTGAATTGAAGTGGATTTATCGGAATTTGCGCGGCGCGACGTTGCTTTGGTCCCTTGGGCACTTCACCAAATGTATGGGAGTAACCTCGCAACGGTGCGAAACTGTGTGTAGCATCCACTTCCTTTTTCAAAGTTTTTATGTACAGGGTGCTGCAAAGGAAATAACCTCTTCACAGAGCCTTACCATACCAACAAAAAAGGAAGAAAAGATGTACCAAGGTGAATCTCATTGGCATAATGCATTCCCAACAACGGTGAGGTGAAGCATCTGTCGTGGCTCGCAGGTGATTTTCCTGTCGTCCCATGCCTTCGTAAACGTACAAAAAGGGACTGATTTGTGAATAGCCGATAGTAGCAGCTTGAAGTCTGTGCAGTTTAGAGGTGCATTGCTGTGTGACAGTCCGGTGGAGTACCGGAATTCCACAAAGCTGACGAGATCAGCGCCTCTAACTCAACGTCCTTATGAGACATCCACATTCTTTGATAACGTCTTACTTTGAGCTCGATTCTGTTTTCAGCAGGACAAAGCCCCGGTCCACAAGGCGTGGTCATGGCACAGCAGGTTTCAGAACAGCCTCCACCTCGCACCAGATACCGCCGAAGCATGAACTTCAGCCTGCTCTCCATTTCATCAGGGTATCGTGGAGGACGAAGTTTGCGCCACTCCTCATGATTCGTTTGATTTTGTAGAGTCGTAGTTTGCACGACAACCACTTACGTCCGACCCAATACGCTCTCTTTCGTCGTCCTCGTTGGTGTGTATGTGTCAGAGGCATCCTTATTGAATGGCAACACTATGAAACGTCCATTGATCTTTATACTTCGAGCAACTTTCATGTTGATACCTTCTTTCTAGTTGGGGTAGTAAGGATTTGTTAAGCGGTCAATAGTTTCGATGCTCTGTAGGGGATGGAGCAGCTTGGTTCGGCAGTCTTGGAATAGTTTTACCTCACTTTTTGAAAATGTCTCAGAAATAAGTGTGCAGAGAATCGCAGAAAAAAGCAAATGCAGAATCACATGCAGCGGCGGACACTCATGTTGCAATAACCTCATAATATTCTACTGCAACATTTTTAGGTCATGCAATTCGTTTGGCGCTCAAGGACACTTATGGTAATGATTACATAACCAAAGGATGGAAAGCGTTCGTAGAAAAGGTAAAGCTAATCGTTCTCTCTTCTTACCTATCTTGTCCTTAAAGAGACACGGGAAGGGGTAAATTTGGGTGATTGTGGAATATGAAAGTAGGTATGTTTAGCAGTATGATAGTGGAGAAAGAAGGAAACAAAACAGCTGAAAATCAAAGAGATAGTAGCCCTATCTCTCTCGCGTCCCTCTGCATCACTAGCCGGTGAAGTAGATGCAGACGGCGGAGGGGCTAAATCAGCCTGCCGCGATCGTTGTCTCGCTTCCTCCGACAACCATCGGCGGCTGAAAGGCAGCACGGCTCGTGATAAGACCCCAAGTCGCACTTTTTTAAACTTTTTGTGAGTTTCACTATACGTCTCCCCATCTGAAATGGAATGTTTGTTTTCAGAGAACATGTATTCACACTCCTCACTTTCTGCTTACCCCTCTCTATGCCTTTGAAGGTACACGTCGCGATAATCAAATGGGTCGATTTATCTTTTTTGAACAGTAGATCTTTGGGTATCGCCACAGTGCGCTATCACGGCGCTACACCTGCTCGAACTCACGGCGCGCCTTCCATTTCGCTCAGTGACCAATAAGGGAGCTCAAGTGGGTGGCGTCGGTGAACGCTCTAGAGGTACGGGGGGTGGGGTGGAGGGAAGGGCGACAAAAAAAGGCACTTTCTTCCCTTAAGTTCTGACCACTGTAGCGGCAGTGCTTCAGTATACTCTGAGTGGTTTCAATCTGTACCTCTGCAATACTTGATTTGCTTGGTGCATGAAACTACGGGCACAGGCAATGTTAACTTAAATATTTTTATTGATGGAGGTTTCGATTTTTGAAAAGATCACCTAGTGAAGTATTGATACAGGATAGACGATATTTCAGAAAGAGACAAAACGTTAAGTAGCTCAATGTTAATGTCTGCTAAGGTACAAGAAAAACGATCAATGTTTATCTTCGAGTAATAGTGAAAACGTCACATTTTCACAGGCATAGTAGCGAAAACAAGGACATTTTCTGTTCTACTTCTCAAGTTTTCTCTTCATCTATTCCTTTTTTCCTTGCTTTTCCACTAGTTTTGGAGAAGAAGTGAACGAGTTGTATATTTCACTCTGCATTGGTACAAGCTCTAAAGCTTCAAAAATATAATATTATGCTTCCAATCAGCTCTATTGCGATTGCTCACTGTTGGGCTCGTCGTTTTGAATAGTGGCGATTCATTATGAAAATTAAATTATTTCAGGGTGCTCCTGTGGTATATGTGACACCAGCACTCCACATGGATCTTGCAACATATATCGCGTCGGAATTCGGAATTTCCGATGTTGTACTGCTGCCAAAGCTTGAGGGAGATATGAGCGAGATTGAAGGAAGAATTGTGAGCGGGTTTACTATAATTTCGATTGCAAAGAGAAAGTGCATTTCAAGGTACGACTGAGAAAACCACATGAATAAGAAACTTGAGTAGCCGCCCTTCCGCTCCCTTACAAAGGTTCTTTGTGGACGTATTCCACGCCTGACTCGTCTTTCTTGAGAGAGATCTGCGACTTTTTGCCATGGTGGTCCTGTTGAAGGGATGCATGTAATCACATACAAATGGCTTGTTTTCAAGCACCTACGTCGTTTGAACCAGAGAAAATGGTATTTACATGAATTTCGATCCAAGTGTAGGTGATCATTAACATTTCGTTATGTAGCCCTAGATCCTATACACACTCGCGAAGACTGCAGGGAACAGCGTATGTCGTTGGACGCAAGGGACCCTCGTGGAAATCGTCCAAAACACTTGCCAAAACAGACTTCAGAGAACACGGAAAAATGGAGGAGAGAGCGCAAGCATCGCTCTCTAATGTGCTCCAAAAGGAATATTCAACAGGTCAAAATTCATGCTTTTGGTGGTCATTGTTGCGAGGTGGTGACGTCGTGGAGGCTGTAGTGAGACCAGTGTGGCCGTAGTCATGCCTTGTGGATCGAAGCTGTTTCCTTTTGGAATTGACGACATTGTTGATTTAGTTAAGCTGGTCAGTTCTCTCGAGTATCACCGGATTTGTGGAACTCCGTTACTACCCCGCATCGTCTTGCAACGGGCCTCCTCATATTTCCTAGATATTAGGCTGTCCGACTGTTCGTTCTCGTGCATCTTGTGGCGCAAAGCCTGCGCTACTCCTCACAAGCCACACGCTGGGTTTGAGACTACTCTTATGAGAGCATAGGACGATTTGTGCTACGATCACCTGCGACCCACGACAAGTGCTTTTTCTCACTCTCTTCGTCATTGTGTCTGAGACAAAGGCGACCATGTCGAATACTGGCGACATATTGTGATATGTTAGAGGGAACTGTTTGTTGATTACATATAATAGTTAAACTCATGCTGGTACCTCATTCCCTGCTAGTATGGTGAAGCCTTGTCAGGCGGTTAATCGTTGGGAAAAGATGGATTAAGGTGAGCCATGAGTTTTAAACGGCATGAAAGATTACCGGGGTGCAGTGGGCGGAGCTTTCCCCGAGTGTGCAGTCTCTGCAGCAAAAACTCGTAACTCGGTTCAAACAACATAGAGACTATAAAAAAATCGGTAGAGATGATCAACTTCCACACTGTTTTGAACATACTTAAAGTGAGTGGAGAGCCGCCCACAAGGGGCGGAGCGTGTGATTACTCAGATGGTGACCACTGTAAAAACTGCAACTTATTTCGAGGATTGTTTAGAGAGGGAGGGAAAAGTGGGAGTGGTCATTGGATGCTCAAATTTCGAAGGGAAGATAAATTTCATGGATGGGCCGACCGTGAACGGAGTTTTGAACGACTCGTGTTGTGGTTCCGAGCCTGGGCGATGGGAAAAAAAAGTTGTGTAAAGGTGAGGCAAATGTTGCTTAGACGGCCACGTCGAAATGGGTGAAGCCAATTGAAAAAAAACGCAAAATTCGCATACGGTGTGGGACAGTGTTGAGAAGGGGAAGTCCTACCATATTCAAGAGGGAAAAA